>CM051365.1:14771162-14871162 GCA_028015245.1 Cardamine occulta | reverse complement strand
GAGCTGAAAGAACCAAATAACCAGAGAATATGGAAAATATGTGAGTCATGAGTCAACAACACGCAAGACTTTGATTTTTGCTACAGAAAGAAACCAAACCAGAGAGTTTTATTTTCTCACATGTGTTATTATGATTGGGATTGACACAAGGGAGGAAATTGCGGTTTGGTGGAGGTTTCCAAAGCTTGTCAAAATCCGGTATCTCGCTTGTCAGGTTCAACTGTCAAATCTAAAAGAGTGAAAAACACGAAAGAAGCATGATCCTTCTTCTATTCAAAACAATCAAAATTTTCTTTAAGCTAAGAAACATTTGTCTACTGTCCTTAGGTTAGCACAATACTTCAATCAATAAACTTAATCTTCAATCTTGAAACTCGCTCTACACATCATATAACATTTGCATATATAGACATTGTCCTCTGTGATTCCACTCGAGTTCAACAAATAATCCCATCATCAAGATATTTTGCTTGATTTTCTCAATTACTAAACACACTAATGATTTACTTGCAAGCAACTAATTTGACGCCTTCCATAAGTTGCACCAAGAATCAAAATGTAAGAAATTTTCAAACCTTGGAGGAAGAAGAGCTTCTGGAGATATGAGGAAGAACCAGCTCGGAGTTGTTGATGGGTTCCGAGGTTAAACTCTGATACTGAATCTCATTTTGCTGAAATTTTGCAAAAGAATCAGCCATAAGTTATAAAGAAACCACATTGATAGCACAAAGTTCAAAACTTTACTCCAAACAAGAAGATCGTAAAGATTGAACCTTTGGTTTAGAGATGAGAGGAGTTTCAATCGATTCAAGACGAGAGAGATTCTTCATCAAGCTCTGTTCTGAGATGGATTTGTTGTGATTAATGATATCGCCTCGCTGTTAAACAGATAAACCAAAACCAGAAACAATCCAAATCTCAGAAACAGAGTTAAAGAACACAACAAACATATCCCAAAACAACACCGATCAAGCGTTTTATTTGAGAGAATAGTTACGGACGCGAGTGTTGTGATGATTAAGGTGAAGCCTGGGGAGTCTATTGAGAGGAGCAACGTAGATGTGTACGAAGAGAAAGCCGAGTAATGTCATTACGCATATGGCGCATATTAGCATCCTCCGTATCACGGCCAACACAGCGGCCTTCCTCCGCCGCCGCATTACTCTGAAAACGATCCAAACAGCAACATCCAAGAAAGAAAAGATTCAGAAAAAACGGATCTTGAATCTTGATCTTCTTCTTCTGTTTTGTTTTTTGGTGAGTGATGAGCTTTCTATTGCGGGAGTAGAGGTATTTGCCAAAAAAGGAAAGTAGAGAAGTCAAATATGCCCACGATATTGTCTTAATGCTCTAAATCAACGATCTTGATTGGTTTTGGTCACGTGACGTTTGACCTGATCTATAGAGAGAAGAGGTGCGTTATTATGCGTGTGAGGAGACGATTTCTAATTTTGACAATGGGACACCGTTCGTAAGCAACCCTATAAATGTAATTTATTGCAAACAAGAAGATTTAATCCATATTGACGACCAAAAGAAAAACCCCATTGTCTGTTTGACCCAAAAAAATAAACGAATTCACATTATGTCTCATCAGTGTGATCGTATAGAGAGTGTTAGGCGACTTAGGTCCATAGACAATGTATTTGAGAATATAGTTTCAAATAAAAAAAAAAGGAAAATAAAGAGTACATTTTAGCGATTAAATGTTATGTAGAGTTTCTGTTAACCCAATAAGCCATACTTTGTGTTTGTGTTCGTGGGATCAAATTCACAATTTTTTTTTTTTTCCGAATACCGTTTTCATTGATTTTCTTTTTCCCCCAAAGGGATTACTGTTTTGAGATTACAATGAGATGGTATTTAAAGATGAAGAGAGACAGACATGATCTAGATAATTGGATTACAAAATGAAACTCAATAGAAGCAAGAAGGAGAGATTGTTACTCTTGGATGAACTTGAACCAAGTCATAAGATAGGATTCCAATTGGCGAGCTGTTGATGAGGAAGGCTGCCTCGAGGGAGGCAACCTATCTAAGCTGGCCAATTTCCTTATAAGAGCTTGATTTCCTTGTTGAGAAGTGCAGATGGCTTGGAGATGGATGAGTAGGGCCTTTGATTTCTTTCTTTCCAAAGATAGTATATGACAGCTTGAAAGATCATTCGACATATTACATTGAGTTTTGCAATGGGAGTTGCCTTCTTAAGCCATTCAGTGATACCTTGAAATGTTGCTGGAGGATTGAGATCTTGATGAGAGAAGAAACTCAACCATACCTCTTGAGCATAGCCGCATTCAAAGAATAGATGAGCACAAGATTCTGCTGAAGAATCACATAGCAAACAACTCTCCGGGACAGAGAGTCCCCAACTTAAAAGCCGATCTCTTGTAGTTAACCGGTCCCTTAGTACAACCCACATAATGAATGAATGCTTCGGGATTCTCTGCGGGTACCAAACTATCTTGTGCCAAGTAACATCCTGCGTTGGGGGGTTCAGAGAGGCCCAAGTTTTTGATGAATTAAAGAGAGCTGGTGGTTCAGAGGCAGAGTCTTCCAAAGGAAAAAATCTGCAGCTTCCGTTGATTTTTGATGAATCAACTTCACAATTGTTATTCTCTTCTTCTTTTTTTCAAAATGAAAATTTTAATAAGCCATGTTTATCTTTCATCTGAGATTAGATTGACATAGTTGAATAGCTGACGCAACAATCATAAAGATAACTCTTAACAACAACAACAAAAAAACTCTTGTTCTTAGAATCCCGTTGAATTCTGTGAATGTCGGGAACTAATCTTTTTTAAGTTCGTTTGATTCTATATCAACAATATAAGGAAGGAGTTTCATAAGAGTTCTTCTAATCAAGAGGAATATATTTATAAGGGTTCTTCTCAAATGCTTTAGACAAATAAATCATACGACACAAGAAAATAATTCTAGAATTTAAAAGAAAAGTAACAAAACAAAAATAAAGAAAAGTCGGAATCAGAAAAATAAGATAAAATATATTCCAAAAGCCAGTAATAAATGGAAATCATCACGCTACATCAAATAGCTTAGTGTTAATTTTTCCATGTCTTTTTGTTTTTTTTTAACATCTGATATATACTTTATTGAAGCCATGTCAGCAAAGCCCGACTTCGAATCCATGTGGGAGTATGATTTATTTTGCATATTAATTTTATAAAAACGTGAAATTCTCACTATATATATTCGAAATCGTAGTTTTGCATTATATACGGCCGGCGGAAGCTTAATTGCGAAATTTATTTTTAAAAGAAAACACTTTGGGGTTAAGGAATTTAGGATCGAAAATTCATTCACTTTCACTTCAATCTAAGTTATGTCGTTTTTATGTAATTGTTAAAAAAAAATTACATAAAAAATGTGTTTTAACAAAAAAAATTCTAGTGTTTGATTTTGCTACATCGATGATATCCATGAGAAATTTAGATGGACACAAAAATAGCCAATAGTGTCTAATTTGTATTGACATGGTACGGAGAGAAGAATCATAACGCACGTCACGTGCGAGAGAGACAAAAAGAAAGAATGTTCGTGGAAAACGGCTAAGTAGATCTTCGAATCACTGCTCAGACATGAACTGGCCACTTCTATTGTACGTCTGTCTGTACAACCCACTCAACATTTCGTCCTAACTCGCTCTTTTAACGTTTAGCCATCTCCATTAATCTCTTGTTGCATTAATAATATAAACATTAAAACGGTAACAATTACCAAATCCTTTAGTCAACGTGAGGAGAAACTTTGAAGGTAGATTAGTGAATTGTGAAATTGAGATCCAAATTCCAAGTAAATTACAACTGGATTTCTTGGAAATTATAAACATAAAGAGAGTTATACCATATTTCCGCCTAAAACATAAATTCAGATTCGGCTTGTGCGGATTATTAATTACTGCCGTTATAAAGTAATTTAAGTGTATTTATGTAAATATTATGATACGGCAACTTCATAAATTTGACCAGCTGTAATACGAAACCTGAATAAATGAAAGCATAACACGTCTCTTCTCACCGTATATTAAATCTTAATTATATCTGCCAACTGTAATGTCATGTGCCAACCAATCAGAGAAATCGTCTGCATTCTCAGTTTTTTTTTTCCAATTCTCAGATGTTATTATTCATATTGAATCTCAAAAGGACACTGTAAATTAATCACATTCTTCTCAAGAAATATTAATCAAATCGGTTCTTTTTGGACTTTGGAACGTTCTAAGCATTTTCTTTTAAAATCTTTCTAGTAACCAAGAAGTCTGAAATACCCGTAATTTGATTGGACCTTCTTGTGTATATTTAATCATCTGTATTCAAGGGGTGAAAAAACAGAGAATAAATGAATATTAAACAAAAAATATGGTAAATAGTTACAAAAATAATCTGGAGAGGAAGCTTTGTTTCTTAACAAGCTTCTCTTTCTTCCTATTAACAACGATCTCACTGTATCGATGTTGCAGAGGAGACAAACAAGAGGATACGGAAGAGTAATACGAAGAGATAGCCGTCGTAGAATATTCTGATTCTGATTCTGAAGAGGAGGAAGCGCAAGACGACACCGTTTTAGCCACGTTTCTTGAAGAAGACGAGCTCATGCTTGCACTATAGTCATGGAAATCGAGAGACAACTTGGAGAGACTCTCGTTGAGACAGAGAGAACAGATTCCAGGAGATTGTCTGTGCTTCGGATGTTTTTTGCATGAGTAGTTGTTGTCTGAAGAAGAATCTGATGATATCTTTACCGTGAGATTCTTGGGTTTTGATTCTGTTGTTGTTCGTATTGATCTTCTGTTTCTGCTACCGATGAGGAAAACGTTAGCCATTGTTGAAGTTGTCGTGAGCTAATTTGATTTTTCTTTTCGTATAGTCGTCTTCGTGTGTTTGTGTTTATTTATAGGTGCTTTGCAAGCTGGTTATGATCTCTATTTGATGTTTCGGAGATATTTCTTAATTATTATTTATTTCCTGAAAAGCCCAAAACAAAAAAAAAACATTAGTCACTGGTTCATATTTTATGAAATATCTAATGTAAATATTTTATTTGAAGCAGTTAAGAAAAAAGACAATTAAATTGTAAGAAATTGAAAGTGTTAGGTCATTCTTCCATTATATCGACCAAGGTACATAATTTTATCAATGTCTCAGTGATATTTATGTTTTCCTATTGTATTTTTCTTCTTAACCAAAACATATGTACGTAGCCAAATGATTTGTACTAGTGTCCTCGTTTGTATCACAGCAAACAAATTCAAATCCAAAAAAAAAGAGTTTTCTACATAGTTAAAACGTATACAATAAAATTATACTAGAAATCTTTAAATAAAAACTTTACATACGTCAAAAAAAAAAAAAAAAAAAAAAACTCTACATAAATAATCAGAACCACTCGAAATCTCCATCTCTTGGTTAGAACAAACAATATTATTTTGTTGTTGCGTCGGTTAGTGGAAAGATCTGGAGTGGTTACAATGTTTTATTTAGATGGACGGCTTAGATGTACGAGAGATTCAGTGGGCTCCAACTAATTAGGTAAGACGGTGGATCTGATGCTTTAAGACTTATAGGAGTATCATACCCGGAATATAAGTTTTGTATGATTAATGACTCCTAATTTGATTTGATTAAGAAAAAAAAACAAAAAAAAAAGACTCCTAATTTGAAGATAACACACATTCAAAACAAAATGTCAACTAAGAAAAAGCCTAAACATAAAAACAAGGGCCCAAGTCGCAACCAAAGGCCCTAATGGAGAGGACACAGCCCAAGCAGCACAAGGAATGGCCTGTGTGGTTGTGGGAATGTAACCACCACCTCCAGTGATCAGAGGAGTTGGTGTAGTGGTGGTGCCACCACCTCCAGTGAAAGGAGTTGGTGTAGTTGTGGTGCCACCGCCTACACTGTTTGACGAGGACGTTGGAACGGTGATGGCGAGCTTCATACCAGCAGCGCAATGGCCAGGGATTCCACAGATGAAGTAGCGAGGACCAGTGGTCTTGAGAGCTATTGTCGTGGTGCCGCTGCTGTCGGACGCAATGGAGTTCCCTAAAGTGCAACTCTTGTAGTCATTCTCGCTCACTTCGTCCACTGTATGACCCGCACCATAGTTGAACACTGAGTAACACAATTGCAACTATTAACGTTATCATCGTGTACGTACGTGAACTAGTACCGGTATTATATATTTGTTAGTTTTATTCGATTTTCCGTGTACATGTTCATTCTATGTAAACAAATCATAATGAAATTATGAAAATGTCATCATAAACATTTTATTATGACAATAAATGAAATTAGGTTCCGAATTAGGGTTTCTCTTGGGTCTTCTTTTGATTTTATCACAACCTAATAAATATACTTGTATGGAATAAGAGAAAGAGGTAATATTATAAGTCAAGTTAAGTCTCGAGAGGGTGAAGGGATGAGTCACCGATGGTATCTCCGACGGCGAAGGTCTTTCCGGTGGAGAGTGGCGTGTAGTCGGTGCCAAGGGACCAGTTCACCGTAAGAGTGGCGGAGGAGGCAGGTGCGACCATATAGAAGAATATGAGGACAAGAAAACCAAGAAGTGTGCTCATATTTGTTAAATATAAGGGAATACTATTTCATGAAAATTTATTGTGACTTGTGTGTGTTTTGTTGGAGTTAATTTTAGTGGACTTATAAAGGGATTAAACCATGACTTAAGTTTTGGACTTCCCGATATTTTGGAAAAAGACTTTCTTTCCTCGTGTACGAAATGACTTAATATACATCATTTGAAAATTTTATTTTCTTTTTTTATTGTCTACAATTTTGTACTTGCTTAAACTAACGCACAACCAAGAAAGATACATGTTCCGGTTGTTCAATATTCAATTATTTGTTTCACTTTGGATTTTGAAAATTAACCGGAAATGGTATCGGAGTTTAATATGAGTTGTCTATAGAAAATAGGTTTTATTTTTTAATCTATGTGAAAAGTTCTATATTGTTTGTGCTGATATTTAAAAGAATTCAGGAGATATGGTTTTTTTTAATGATACAATTTTAGGAAATATAAAAGCATTATCGAAACTTTTATACCTCTTACACTAAAAAAAATTCGGAAATCCACTTAATTAACTTACTTTCCCTCTTAAGATAACTTTTTGTTTCTTAGTTAAGATAACTCTTAGTTTGTACTTAATTAGGTTTTAAAGAAAATAAGCAAGAAAATTGGCATAATATTTGGTAGATGATCATAAAGGAGATCGTCACAATGATTAAGTATATTGGACTAAACCAAAAAAAGCAGGTGGAATTTCCATTCCGAACAATCACTCTGGCTAATTAGCTCTCTATATATAGTGCCCACTCATTATTAGCTAGACTATGGAATTTTGAAAAGACATGCTTCAGGCTTACTCAACCTCCAATCTAAGCTAATCAAAAGGTGTTCTATGACTGAGACACAACAACTAATGACTCAAACGTGTATGTGTTTCAAATTCGGATTCGGCATAATGTAAAACTTAATTAAATGTGGATCTGTCGTGAGCTAAATTAACAACATTAAATACCACAGTACAGGATCAGGATGACATATTTACCATACAAAGTGTAGTGCAAAGTGCTTCCCGAGCTTGTCAAAGCGCAATCCAAGGTCTCCAAACCTGGATCAAGTAAGTTTTATATGAACTCTTTTATTGCAGACAATGCAATGAGAGGATTTAAAACTTGGTTAAAAGGCCCAGATACTAGGCCCATTCAGTCGAATCATGATGCTAGCGGTTTTTAAAGTATCAGTATTTACGGACAACCCATATGTAGATTCCTAATTAACTTTTTTTTTTCATGGCCCAATTTGAATTTATTTTTCGAAAAAAAAGGAATTTGGAAATTACTTTTCACCATTATTTATCCTTAAAAGACTAATGCATAGTCTTTAACATGGAGTTAGTTTCTAATAGATAGAAAAATAGAAATTTGTCCATATATACTATGTCTATTTTTCGTGTACCTATTTTATTTTTTCTTTTCATGCCCATAATATGTTTTAAGAGAGTTGATCAATAGAGTTACAAATACAAATAAACAAATAAATCTGAATACGTCTAACAAAAAGATAAAGATAAAGCTGCAAAATAGTGAATCTAAGCATAAAACATAAAAAAGCTGCTGAAGAGCACAGTCGGCTATATTGATATATATAATGAAAAAGCCTTTTCACATAAGATGTTTAAATCATATCAATAGGCTTTACTTTTACTTTCTTCTTCTAATAATACGTAGTTCTGCTTTTTGCTTTTTAACCCGAAAAGTGAAACAGAGCTTCGATGATGGGTCTTCATGATAAGACAATGATCATCATCTCTCTTCTTCCATGAATTCCACGTACTGCTGATTTTGTGTCCCAATTTTTATCCCCCCCCCCCCCCCCCCCAAAAACATGGTTTGTTATACATGATCACTGTAATGTTTTGCTAAGTGTTTTTTTTTTCTCATACTATCTCTACAAAGATATATGGTCAATTTTTTTCCAGAGAAAATTATAGCCTATAGCACCAAAAAAAAAAATCGCTGTAACTTTTTACTTAGGTTTAAACTTCAAATTAACTATATAGTTTTGTATAGTTAATTTGAAGTTTAAGTTTAAATTAAGTGGGTTTTGTCCATCTCCATCATATATATGGCTCATGTCTCGAGGTGAAAGTGAAAATGGTTTGCTTGTCCATGAATAGTTATGGTCGGCTAATGATATGAATTAAGATCCAATATAACCTATAAAAATTAATTTTGATTGTCGGGTATTTTCGATAAATAGATTAATCACCTTCAAAGTGAAAAGTGTAATTTGTCCACTGTCTCATGAGAATGTTAAAATTTTGTGGCTAAAGGTATAAAAGTTGAACCCACGATATTTAAAAGTTCCAGAAAAAGATGAAAACCTTTTTGCAATAAAGAGCCATACTTTTTTTTCTTTTAAATCATCACACAAGACAACCCTAAATTAAAGAACACTGAGAAGAGCCTTAGGCAGGCGTAAAATATGGCCATTGGCGCCCAATGTCACCTTTTAACCTATTTAATAACAAATGTCAATCTTTCTTTTTTAAAATATTGGTGGCATAAGATAGAGAAGCCAAAGACAACTAATTCATTACATGAGACAAAAATTAAACTTACATTAACAAAAAAAAGAAAAGAGAAACTATAAAAAATACACAAATTACATAATTTTGTATTTCAATTAATTAAAATAAATATACGGAAAAATATAGCCAAAAAACTAATCTATTGGGTTATTTATGATTCTTCTTGAATCCTTCTTATGATTTGATTCAAAGCTGTTGCAATGTCGTCAACAGTACTCAATTGGCTCCCTTCTTCAATCTGAGCAAACCATTTTTACATAATAAATAAAACTGTTTATAACAACAATTCTTAAAAAGGTTCAAACTGACAAAAAATAAATGTATATTTAAAAATAAAGTACTACTATGTATTTGTCTCGAAACGTATGAATAATGTTCCCTGAAAATAGTGGTGGCCTCACTTCGTTGTCCGTACACATTGCCTCTACAATTCTCTATGACCACCAAATATCCACAGAACATACACATGTATATTCACACACACACACACAAAAACACTTATTCAAATCGTGCATATAGATCGACACATATTCGTGTTTCATTTATTAGGTTGGTCCCCATCATTCTTCCATGCAATAAAAAAAATGATGATTTTGAGTTTGACCCACAACTATTGAGGCCAGCGTTAAGTAACCAAAGTAAGTAAGAAAAAAAAACAAAGAGAATGATTTTTCATTTTTCGTTTGCAACCTTTTTCAAGCCCAGGCATACCCATAACTAGTACTAAACCAGTTTTTTGCCCCAACAACAAGAGACAAAAAAAAATCAATAAAGTGAAACCATATGCACCACTCAGTCATTAATCAATCTAAAGTCATGATTAACCCAAAAATCAAACAAGTATCAAATAAAATCATAATAATGAAAAACGGAAAATGTAAAACATGGAAAATTAATACGTACCTTGATGGTAATGGAGTAGAGAATCGAGTTGTCGAGAGTGGTGACACTGAGATGAAGAAGAGAGAGTCGTAGGCTCTGTATGGAAGCCACGAGCTTAAGAAGCTGCCTTGGCTTCTTCTTCGTCATTATCTTGATGTTCGCGTGGCTTTCAGCCACCCTCACCTCTATCTCCGCCGGTGAAGATGAGCTTTCCGTTACTGATGACTTTGTCTTCGAGTACTGAGGGAAAGTGAAGAAATCTGAGAAGGGACCCATCAATGAGCTAGTGCTAGTGTCGGCTCCTTCGGCTTCATGGATCGTGGTCGTGGTTCTCTTAGGCTCCATAGATTGTAAGATATGCTCTAACTCCTTCACGTAGTTAATGGCTCCTCCTACTATCGACGCTTGATCTCCCTTTACCACCAAAACCCGTCAAATCAGATATATATGTGTGTAGTTTATAAAAGAGATTGAAAAAATCTTTGTACGTCGTATAATTAAATTACATACAGAGGCATCACGCTAAACAAAGATATATAGTACTTGTATATTAACGCATCACCCTTGCATACAATTAGGTTATGGTCGAACGAATATGCTCAATTATTCTCATACTTTTTTGGGGTTATACGTTGATAAATAGTACTAAAACCGATTTTTTTATTTGTTTGGTTTAAAGAAATTTCAAAATACGCAAAAACTAAGTACTAGGCCAAGGAAGTAAAACAAGGGCACACATACTTGAAAAAAACTAAGAAGAAATAGTATCCAAGTGTGCGAGTAACTAAAAAGACTAAATTACCCTTTGAGCATATGACGACGGCATTAGAGAACGAAGCACAGCGAGGTACTCGTTCATCTGTTTCCGGCGATTTCTCTCTACGGTGATGTGAGTCATTCTCTGGTTCTCGATCTCTTCCTTGTTCTTGCCGCTCCTTGTTCTCCTCCTCTTCCTCCTTTGTTGCAGCGGAGGATGGTTCTCCATATCAATAGTGGGAAGACCAAGATCTTTTTCCAATGAAGTGATTAAAGGGTACCGATCTTTCCCTAACGTATCAATGTTGCCCTTACCATGTTCGACAAAGCTCAGTTGTTGCCTTGATGTATAAATGTTGTTCTTCGTATCTTGACCTTCCTCTTCTTGATAGTATAAGTCGTGGAACATAAAATCTTTGCAATTGAAGATGTATCCCAATGGATCTGGCGGGTAAGCGGTTGCTTCTAAGGGCATTTTTCAATCAGAAATTTTTAAAAAATATATATATGAAAAAGGGATTGAGAAATTGAGAGAGAGAAGGAGATAAAAGGAGACGAAACAAAATTAAGACAGAAAATGTTTGTCGCTCTCTTTTTTTTTTTGTCTCGAGGGGGAAATAAAGGCAAAAGGGTTAAGAGTTAAGACCCACTAAAGGAAACTAAGATTGTAATTACTTATAAGATTCGTTTTAAAATTGATTCTACAGAACCCCCGAGAACTCAGCGGCATGGAGGAAGATTAGAGAGTGAATCTTTAACAAACACAACATAAAAGGATAGGAGAGTGAAAGAGGAAATACGAAGATCAAACAAATTGTGATGTCTTTATTTATTGGGGGATTCTTCCGGTTCGCTGATGGAGAGAAGTTTTGTGAGGCTATAAAGTTAATTATTATAGTGTTTAGAAGCCCACAACAGTTGACCCCCAAAAAAGCAAAGAAATCCAAAAATAAACATAAAAACAAGAGGCGATAAAGCGCAATTCTAATAATCCCAATATGGATGCATAATAGTTTTTTATGATTTAATTAAATAGTAAATTTATTATTAAGATGTTGGTTGCTTTTTTGAACTATTCCTAAATGATTTATTTAAAAACAGTTTCGGATGATATAGTGGAATGTGATTTTTACTGACATACTAGTGAGAAAAAAATTCGTGGTGATTATAACTTCTGGAAACGCAACCACTATTTTATATCTCTTCTCTCATTTAAAAGTTTTAATGCTGTGAAGCCCAAATAACTTTTCTATTTAGATCTAACTTTCAGTTATAAATTAATCTTAAAACCAAAAACGAAAAAAAAAAAGTGATCGTAAAACTATGGAAAATGTATAGTGTTAATGTGTCAATGCTGCTGATTGACATGTTTCCAAAAAAAAAATTGATAAAGGCTTTTTTTTTGCAAAAACACATTTTCCAAAAAAAATAAGACTTGCAATTCTACATAGTTTTTAATGTAATACTACGTTCTATGTAGTTGTTTTTTGCATCAAGAAATTTAAGAATACAAAAATCGTTACTCGGAGTGGCTAGCTATTTAAAAAAAAAAACGAAAAGGTGAAAAATTCATTTGGACGACATAAGTTTTAAAAACGTTGCATTAAATAGTGTGTTGTATATTTATGTTAATCTAAAAAAAGATTTTACTTTTCATTTAATTCGTCAATTAATTTTTAGTTTTTCGTATTCACATTTTGTACCAGTCTATATATCGGTTTAAAATTCTTGTAGAAAATAACATAGAATATCTATCCAACTTCGTGGAATTAAAATCCATTAATCGGCGTGAATCTTATAATGATTACAATTTTTTTCTTTATTTTTTTGAATATGGTTATAGCTACTATTTAGATGCGTAGCTATAGAGAGATACTCTTTTTTTTTTTAGATTTTTTTTTTCATAAAGGGCTTGGATACATTTTTTTGTTATAAATATACACACAGCGTCAAGTTCGCACGTGAGATAGTAGACCGGTCCAAAGACGAAGAAAGAGATTCTGTTTGCAGGCTTTGGGTCGTCTGGTTACACTCATGTTTTTATTTCCTCATGTTCGATTTAACTGAACCAAAGTAATATTATATATCAAATAAATAAATGGCTTAGTATTCGATTAAACTTAAAAAGTCCTGTATACAACTGTTAAAAAAATATATACACAACCAAAAGAAGATTTATTTTGGGAGGTTGGTATCGCTTGATGACAGGTTTAACAAATTTGTTTAGTGATGTTACAAAAAAATTATTAAAATCGAGATGTCCACTTGACATGTAAGAAAATGATAGCACAAGTTATATATTAACATATCTTTTGTTTCTTTCATCATCAAAAACAAATTTTATGTATTTAAAATTAAGTGGCATCTTTTGATTATTCTGGTCTAATCACTCTGGGAATATATAATAGTTTTATAATCCATTTTTAATATGAAAAAATAAAAGTTGAAGAAGTGACAAATAAAAAGTTGAAGAAATTAGATAGATGTGACTAGGGCTGCGTTTTAATCAAATTGGTCGGACTCTTGGGATCTTAAAATCTGAATCAATTTGCCAAAAAAAAAAAAATCAAATGTGAACATAAACCTTCAGGACAAAATTTTCACGATAATACAAAGAATCATGACTTGACATAAAATTTCAGCTGTAGTAACCTTGTCTCCTTTGAATCCGTGTACCTAATGTTATATTATATATTAGTATCATATCATGAAACAACTAATTATTAACCAAATTGTGGTATTCTAATGGTTTGGAATTAATATATATCTGTCTTAAAATCTGGATTCGATTCTACTTGGTCATCCAATCCGCAACAAAGTTGTACAAAAAAAAAAGATGAACTTCTGGATTACAAAAAAAAACAAAAACAAAAAACAAAACATAAAACAACTAATTATCGATTTTTTGAGGTTAATTATTATCCCATCTAAATATCGAATTATTTTGTTTAGATCATTCCCTTCTGTTATTTTTTTAAAGTATAAAGACTTTTAAATCATTTTTGTTCGTCATTTAACGTTGCGAATGATGTTTATTTTGTATTGATCATGTACCGTTTTGTTTTTTATGTAGATATTTAAAGTGAACTTTTCCCTTTTCGAAAAGAGTAACAAAAAAAAAAAAAAAAAAAAAAAAAAAAACATGAGCATACGTCCAGAAGAGTCCATGTAACCTCACAAGCTTCGGTTTTTTTGTCCCTCAGGTTTTCCCAAGAACACAGCTTACAATTTTCCAATGGGCTTGTCTTCTCATGTCATCCTTTGAATCATTTCCCATATCACTGAGAGCCTTTTCTTAATCTTTATTTTAGTTTTATTTGATCAAAATCAAACTGATCAATTACAAACAAATGTTACATTTTTATATAATTTATATAATTATCTTATTTTTAATGTGTATACTTCTGAAAATAGTAAATGAATTAAAATAGTTATATTTGTATGTGTAAAACTAATAGCGATAATTGTCTCTACTAACAACCTTCTTATACTGAATATATAGCTATATCGTGTATATATTATATATACTATCCATTTCATTTTCTTCTATACCATCAACGTTAATTATTCATACTTATACTGTTATCGATTCTACGTGCTCTAATTATCTAACATACATATTAACCCATAGTTATCTGGTTTTATTTTTTCATTAGAATATCGCTGTTATGCTATACCTTAATTATTATATCTAATTATCTAATAATTATTTTCAATTTATGGTAGGAGTTCACTTATTTCTTAGATGTTATTGGCTTTTCCTGATTGTTCAATGTATTTCCAGTATCTTTGATTTAGTAATTAATATTGTCTTGTCTACGTAATAATTTAAATAGTAGTAACCCTACTGAATTAGTGGCACGCTATCATTAAGTAATGGTTCAATCGGGTTTTTTCTTCTCTCTGTTACATAATCTTATAGTTCACATTATAGTTTAATACTTTTACTTTACCGAAGGACAACTATGTCGACTTCCATACAGCTTTGACAAAAGTACATAATTTTTAATTTTTGGTATAAATCTAAACTCCAACTACGATTCTTAGCAATTGGTTGTATTATGTCACCAAACACTTCTCAACAACCTGAATTCTAAGTACGATTTAGTAACTAGCCCAGACCCAAACTGAATATAAATGAAAATATATTTTTTTTTGTACGAGAAAATAAAAGTAACCAAGGTGTAATTTTATTCTCTATAGAAAAAAATAGGAGAAACTGAGGACACAGTAATTTTACTATAGTGCGACACGTTGCAGGTTATTCATTGTCGTATGTATTCAGACGGACACTCTTCTATAGTTCTCATCTCATGTCTATTTACTTTAAATTATTTAACTTATAGATCTTTTAATTGTGATTTAATTTTTCCGTAAATGTAAATGTGATTCTTTAATACGGTTTAAGTAAATGAAATGATTCATGAATTGTGATGCTCTGGCCACAAGTTCGTCGGAATGAAATGATTCGTGAATCGTGATGCTCTGGCCATAATTTCGTCGGATTGTGACAACTCTGTTCGTCTTAGTGAATAATTCATGATTTTTGTTATTACTGTTGTTGTCAGTAGACTCTCATATTTCTTCTCCATTATTGGTTCATGGTATTTATAAAAAAAAAAGAATTCGCAAGATTTGATCACTGGTTGGTCACATATTATAGATTTTCTTTTTCAAACAAGCTTAACTTTATATATAGTTTCAAGAGAACTGTTTTATTTTATTTTATTAGTGATATAGGGGACTAAATCAATTCTTTTGCCAAACTTATAATTGATTAATTATGAAAACACTAACACATATTTTCAACGTTTCAATTCAAAATTGCTCTGTCGATAGCAAAAGAGTGAATACACACAATCCACAGCTCTCTTGTTCTTAACAACTCAAAGCCACTAAACCCGGAACTAAGATGAAATTTCTAATACGAATCATTAAATTTTATATCAACAATAATAAAATTTTGTTCAATACTTTATTCCGGCTTGAATTCTTGAAGTTTCGGTTTGCAGATAATTAATTAGTAACGATGAAAAAATAGCATTTTAAAGAATTGAGATTTTTTTAGATGATAAAAACAAAAAATAGCTTACCAACTAAGCATCCTAATCAAAACAACAATATTCTATGATTAAATTAAAATTCCTTAGTAAAAGGACATTAGCATGTGATTTAACCGAAAATCCCGCTGTCTGAAATTCTAACATGAGATTAAGATATATCGTGTACTTGTCCGGATCAATTCCTCATCAGATTCTCATATTATTAAATTAATATTGCTAATAATAATAACAATTAAAAATAGATCACTGATAGATATAGATCGTCGGTCCCACCTTGTTCTGCTTCTCGACTTGGGCGTGAAGTGGTTCGATCTATTCTTCAAAGCAATCGGCCTCTAGATATATATGTAAAGAAAATCGTCGGTCCAAAAATTATATCTGATGACTATATATAGAGAGAGAGTTTTTTATTTGTATAGATTAACAATTTTATTGTCAACAAGTATAAGTATATAATTATATATCCTTTCAAACTCTTTAATTTTAAAAACTAAAGAAAACTCTATAATTTTATTCTATAAAGATTGTAATCCAACATTTCTACTGCACGGGCACGCGCATCAACGGGGACATCGGTAAGTTTCCCAATGGGTTATCTTGGCGTCATATCTGCCATTTCCAATTATTAATATACTTCTTCAGTTTAGATTATAAATATATATATTTACGCATAAAATAAGAAGCCCATTCTTTTTACTATTTATATAATATTTCTTCGAAATGTTTACGTTATATAATGCTGAAATATAATAGAGGTTACAATCGTATTAAGCTTAACCATATTGAATTACAATCCATCTTTTATTTCTCTTGCTAGAAAACAAAATACCGAACTGAATACTAGCCACCAAACTTTATATAACGATGGCACTCATAGATCAAACAAATGAATAAGAACCACACATTCATTTTCATAGGTCATTTTCTTAAACAATGTGTTGTTTCTTAACTATAATTTTCAAGAAGTTATTCAACTACCATTATGAAAAAACTTAGAAGCTCTTATATTTTTCAGAACCCTTTTCAATATTTGTTGGTTGAATTTGTCAGGATCCTTTTCAAAAAATTTCTTAGTGGTAGTTTTCAGTTTTTTAGCAGTGAAGTATTTTTGAAATTTTTTATCATTAGGATTTTTCTTCTTTCATATGAATATAATTAAAAGAAAAGAATATGCACAATATGAGAAAATAAGATTATGTAAATTTATAAAATGACAAAACTAAGTTGCATTCATATTGATAGCAAACAAATCCAATACAATAATTAGGATAATACTGACATTCGTGCCGGACCGATAAAAGAAGGCAAATATTAACGCGTTTAGAGAGGATTACTGATAGGCTTGTTGTGTATACGCAATATATAAATAGCCTTTTTCTCCCAATTCTATCGTGAACATGATTAATTTATCATTTAATATATTTTCTATTGTGATCGAGAATATAATCATTTTAAAGATGTATTCTAATTATTAATAGATTTTAATTTAATTGAGTTTCCCGAGAAAACCGGGGATGTTGGTACCTAAAATTCTGTGAAATATTGAAAGTATGCCGTTGGAGTGACTCGGTGACTTCGAGATTCGCTTCCAAACATTACGTTACTCCTCAATTTTTACCTTTTTTTTTCCTCTTCCTCTGCCATGTCACTCAGTCCCTACCATTTTCAATTTCTTAATATTTGACCTAATTCATTTAGAAATTGTAATTCTACAACCAGAATCAGTAATCAACACCATGCTTCCTTTTCCTCTTTTAAAATTTTTTTTTGGTTTTATGCTACATAATCAAACATGTTTCCAATCACATGTTTTTTTCGCCGATTAGCTAACATTTGTAATTTAAGTCTTTAGCAAAATTTTAATATACATCTAGTAGTATAGATTACTACTTGGTAACAAAATATAAGAAATGGAAAACAATTTATCAAGCGTTGAAGGTAACTTTTCTTAATGAGTAGCTTAGCTGTGTCTCATTGAAAGAAAAAAAAAAGCGTGGGATCGATCTATATAGAAAACAAAGTATGAGACTGGGTCAAGTAGTAAATGATTGCATTAAATGTATTCTATTCAAATAGCTAGGCTTTCAACACTATACACACCCTCATTTTAAATACGATATTATATAGAAATTGTACATCTGTAACTATGCAAATAGATTTGTAGGGCTAGATTTTCATAGCTTAGCAGCATCCAATAACACTATACTATAGTTTACGTGTACTATATTTTAACTGCGGTATAAGCGACTCTTTGTAGTCCATTCCTCTCGTCTGGACCATCTGTTTGAGTCAATGTTCAAATCTTTCTTCTTTATTTTATTGTATTTTACGACTTTTAGATTTCTGCGGATACCTTGATTTTTGTACATTTTTTTTGAAGGATTTATTTTGTACAAATATTTGAATTTCAAATATCCAAAGTTCATCGATCAAAATCTGGTTAGATACATCTGGATTTCGATGGAATTATAAGCATATATGTGGCAAGAAATTTGAAGTTTTGAACCATTGTCCGATTTATATTCCTCATGAACTGAAATTTTGCTTTCTCAAATTTGCTTTTGAATTAAAATTTTCATTCTCCGTTTTAATTCGAATTTATCTTCCGTGATCTCTCTTTTTTTTTTTTTTTTTTTCCGTCATCTTTCGTGATCTCATTCGGATTTGTATAATTCAAAATTTCCATTCGCTGTTTAATCTACATGATTGCTAAGGAAGTGTAACTAAGGCCCACATCATATTATTAGGCTTGTTTGGATATAAAACCTTCTTAGGTGAATGGGCCTTTTATGTTTCTGAAAGCCGTCAAATCGGATTATAGTACCCTCCTTTTTTTTTTTTGGATAATGCTTCCTTATATGACTTTTTCAATTTTTATATCACATGGCTGGACGTCATCTTTACATTTTTCTTGGAAGATAGATAAATTTTTGTTGTTAGAATAGAATATACGTAACAAACGGATCAGACAGTATAAACAGAGGGGGAAAATATGATTAATCAGTAGTGGGAACAAGCGAAATAAGCACTGTAAAACAAGCGGAATAAAACTTGAGTCATGACAATAGAAGCGGAATAAAATCAGAAGACGCAAAAAAAAGTCATTTGACATATTTTCATAATTTTTTAACATAAGAAATTAAAAATTAAATTAAATTGTTAACATGTTTTCATAAAATATGTTAGAAGGCCACATACGAAAAAAACAGATCAATATGTATTAAAAAAAGGCAGTAAATATTTTAAAGCTTTTTTTGTTAACATGTTTTCATTGTTACTTTATTTAATTACTTTTTCGGAAAAAAAACAAAAAGAAAAAATGGTCTAGTATATTCGAGTTTTGAACTCAGGAGATGATGATACAATCTCTATAGTTAAACTATTAAACCAAAAAAACTTTTATTGAAACAAATTGAAATCATATATCATAATATTTTTTACTCCAGACCCATGCTTGATCCGTTTGATACAAGGACCGGTTATGAGGGGAGTCGCGATTTAGAGAAGAGGGTCAATTGACCCCAATAGATTATTTAACATCGTTTAAGTACACTTAATGAATGATCTACTAGTTCAAATTAAAAGGTTAAAATCTTTTGGCTTACCCTACGACGTACCTAGTTCAAAATTTCAAATCAACAATGTATGTTTCAATCTTTCTAACAAATGATTTTAAATAATCTAAAAGAGCGATCGGAGGATGACACACCATAAATTGTACATGAAAAATATCTTAGAAATATTAAATTTTCTTAATGACTAAGTTTTTATAATTAATATATGCTGGAAAATATAGAATAATCCAAAATTCTTTCTAAAGAGTTGCATGCAAACAAACTCTACGGGATATACTTCAATTTATGTCAACTTCGGGAACAAAGTATCATCATTTTTTTGTCTTACATGAATCATCATTAAATTTGCAATGATGTGTTAATTGCTTTTTTAATATTTTCCCCTATTCGTTTGATATCCTAATACAGAACAAAACCTTGTTCTAATATGTAGTATTATATACTTTTTACATTATATTATATCTTTTGTTTTACAAAAAGTATTGTCTGAAGATTTATTTTTTGTTTCACAAAACTGTTGTTTTCTGTTTTCAATGCAAATTTTTAATTTAAATCTCAGTTTTATCCATATTATTTTATTAATTAGAGAAAAAATATTTTTAGTATATTAAAAAGGATAAAAAGAAAATTTATATTATTTTTAAATTTTTGTGAAAATGGTAAAATAACACTTTTAATAAATAAAAAAATGAAGTGTGTATTTTCTGGGATATTGTGGGATAAATGGTAAAATAATATTTTTCTTTGTCAAATAGTATTGTAGTTATTCGTTATAAAAAAATGTGAAAAAATAGTAGACGGACAAAAACATTATTATTACACCATAATCGAAAGTTTTCACCAAACGAGATAAGTTTCTGGATGATAAATCTTGTATGAAAATATAGTAGACGGACAAAAATATTATTACATCATAATCGAAAGTTTTCACCAAACAAGATAAGTTTCTGGATGATAGATCAAGAATTGTATATTATTGTCAATATCGATTAATGGTATTTATGTATTCTTCCGCAAATTGTGAAAGCGTTTAATTGTCGATCCATAGACAAGTAGGGCGTGTGTCATGTGTGACTATAAAAGGCACTTCTTTATTTTAAGAATTAATTTTGTATTTCATTAAGAATATTATTTTATATTTTAGTGTGATTTTTAAAATTAAAATCCTAAATTATTTTTTTATTTAAAAACTATTTTCTTTAAATTTAAATAAGTAGCAATTACTGAATAGTATATTAAATAAAACATATTTATATTATTGATTTTTTAAAAATTGTATGAAAAATGTTAGAACTATAGAATATATTAATTAAGTTGGATTGGAGATTGATCCCAAATAATTTCTGTATTTAGGAGGGATACAATCTGAGTTCAGTTCTTGTTGATAGGAATAAAAATAAACAAAAAAATGATCATAGTAATGGTTAAAAAATTATCTCGGTTCTTATGATTCTAAATCCTAAACTTCCAAATTAACAAAAAGTAGTTTACTTGTTGATAAAAAAACAAATATAAATATATAATATTCGTATATAATAATTAAAAAACATTAAAAATTTCGAAAAAGAGTTCGTTCTACTTGATTTTCTCTCACAAAGGCCGAGATAATAGTGCAAGTGCCTCTATCCGGAATAGATCACCGATACAATAACTCCTCCGCCGGTTTATCATTGCTGCACAAAACCTTCTTTCTCTAAATTTATCGTGCTTTTCTCTATCGTCTCTATTTTCCATAAACCTTTCCATCACTCGTTGTGCAAGTGTATCTCTGTTGGAATTGAATCCTCTCTCGTTGGTCTCTTCCTTGTCAAAATCCCATGATCTAGTGAAGTTTATCTTGCTGTAGAAAGATATGACATTGTGCGCAAAGCATCTATGGGAGATGGAGAATAGTTACGTTATCCAATTTCTCTCTTCAATTACTTTTTCATTTTTATCATTTTAATCTCGTAGTCGTTATATTTCTTTTAAAACAGTGTTTGATTCCGGTGAATTTTGTTTTGGCTAGTGAAAATTTTAGTTATCAACCGAAGATTTTTCTCGTATCTCATCGTGAGAAGATGTTATTTGAGTTTTTGATCCTGAAATTATTTGTATAGCCACTCGACTCGAAGTAATAAGATTTTTTTTGATCGAATAGTGAGAAAAACAAAGTTAAAGATTTGAAAGTAATGTTTTTTTCTAATCGATTAGGATACAAAAGTTTTTTTTTTTTTGTTCAACAGGATACAAAAGTTTTATATCAAAATATCAAAATATCAACATTTCAAAATTATTGTTGGAAGCATCGGATTTGTCATGGCGTATGCAATATAGAAATTTAACCCAAAAAAAATAGTATTCACTCCTATAATTCGCATTAGAGAAAGATACAATCTGTTAACAAATAAGACTTATTATAGAAAATGTCGTAAAATTCACTTTTTATGTATTTTTTACTTTGCACATATATTTATTTATATAATAATTTGTTTTTTGAAAGTTTTTATATTAACTTTATAATTTTGATTTGATGCTAATGAAATTAATTGAAAAAACAAAATTCTACTTAAATCCCTTAAAGCATCAGAGTTTTCATAAGGTATCTAAACAATAAATAAATAGCAACAAAATAAAAAAGTAAGAGAAATATTAGAACCTGTTTTTTAATGAGAGTTCATGAAAAACCCGTAATATTCTTCTTTCATTTTATTAATGATTTATTATTATTTTTAAAATTAAAATTTAATTATTTATTTAAATTAAATTAAAATAATAATATACTATTGTTAAAATATTCAAATTGGCTATCCCAATGGATGAGGATGCTTTTAGTTAATGCTTCACAACGTTCTTATAATATCAGCTCCCTATGATTTTCCCATCACCTTTTTTGTTTTCTCTCGAAGCCATACAAAAAGACAAAAAATGGAAGAGGACGAGAGGCTTTTGTATTTAAAAAGCTCTTTCACCGGGAAACCACCGTCAGCTCGTTAAACCACTTTGAAATCATGTCAAGAGTAAGCTTCTACATTTCTTTCTCGCTACTGTTACGGCTCGTTGCCGCTCAAAGCAGCGACTTCTCAAATACACGTATCAGTCCAACCATGACTATACTCATGATCATACTCGTCAGTGTCTTCTTTGCACTTGGATGTGTCTCTGTCTTAATCCGGAAGTGCCACGACCAATTTCTCAGGACCAGCGATGGTGGATATCATCGATCCGGTGGTGATCCAGAAAACATGCTCAACGCGAGGCAGACGGCGCGTGGACTCGACGCGTCTGTCATAGAAACGTTTCCGATGTTTCGTTATTCTAAAGTGAAGACGTCGAGAATCGGCAAAGAAGCGTTGGAGTGTCCCGTTTGCCTCAACGAGTTTGAGGATAATGAAACGTTGCGTTTGATTCCTCAATGTTGTCACGTGTTCCATCCTTGTTGCATTGAAACGTGGCTACGTTCTCAAACCACGTGTCCTCTTTGCCGAGCCAATCTCGTTAATATACCGGGTGAATCAGTTTATTTGGAGAGATCCGGTTTAGCGAGAGAAACCGGTCAGAACATCCTTGATGATAACCAGCGAAGGGTTTTGGCTTCTCCGGACGAGCGGTTGGTTGACTCAGTGGCTCGAACAGGTGACCAGAGCATGCCACGTAAATTAGCCGGATTGTTTAGCCAGTCCAGTTCGCCTGGTCAACCGGAGGAGAATCTCGACCGGTTCACGTTAAGATTACCCCAAGAGATACACGATCAGCTTGTGAACTCTAGCCACGTGGCGTTACCTCAAGTTAGGAGCTCGGTCAGAGGGTACAGAACCGGAAGCTTACGGGATGAAAGAAACTATTTCAACTTTGAACGGTTCGATCAAGACAATCGGTTCGACCGGAGACCTGTTTCTTTTACTCTTCCGTTTCATATTGAAGACGGTCGGTCTCCGGAGCGTGCTGGTCCCAGTGACAGACCTTAAACTTAAGTTTTTTTTTTGTTTCTTTTATTAAAGGGTTTGCAATTGAGCTAAGTTTTGATGGTGTCAAAATATAAACTTAAAAGAATAATGTAATAATAATTATAAATTTATAATCAACAGAATAAGAGAGCAGATTTTGGGTAGAGTTATAGCCCAAAAGCTTTTGCAGAAAGTTGGCTAAGTTACGAGAGATCTACAGCAGATTTATGATTATGCGAAATGCATGGTACAACAATAAATTTATTTAGTTAATTTTTTTAAAAAAGTAAAAAAAAATTAACTGTGATATTATAAAACATGAATTACTCATAAATTCCTTTTGATGTAAAGTACAATGTACAACATTAATTTTCCATTTTATACCATTTTTAAGGAAAACGTCCAATTACGCTACCATTTTCACACAGACTTCGTTCATATATATGATGTACTTAAAAGAGTGGTCGGCTTTCGAGTCATAGTTGACTAGTTTTAAAACTCTGTGAAGCTTGTTTCCGAACATTGTTTACAAATTGAGAAGTAGCAAATAAATGGATTTCCTTATTTATAAGGTCCAGTTTTTGTTTATAATTGCATTTATGTACGTTAATTACCGGCTCACATAATTAACATGTACGCTTAATTTTGTGTACTGAAATGCGTTTGTTGAAAATAAATATATTTTCATTTGAGGAGTTAATGAAAATCGTCCTAAACTAGTGCAATGAAAGTTTGAGCCACCTCACACATTATCCAGAGAAAATATTTATATAGTTTCGGGCCGTCGTCCAGGTCATCACATCTTATGACAGATACATCTCCACTAATTATCCACATCAAATTGATCAGATATATTAATCAATATATTGACTGATTCCATAAAATATAATTAAGAAATAAACTAAAAGTTAGCTGGAGAACGATGTGATTACAACATGGGATGAACATGATGTAAGTGTATCACCAATTGCTTAATTGATTAATCATATTGACGACATTATCACTGTGTAATTGCGTTGACCTACATACATGGTAAGACCACATCTAGCTTCTTCTTCTTTCTTTCAATAATCATAATAATCTCTGCTTATGACTAATTAGCGAAAAGTTAGATCTCGTATTGATTTGGTCATTTTACGAAAATATGTGGAGCTTCGCTTCTACAAATCTTAAATGTTATTTTTTTAAATGTCCATACATGTATATATGTACCTCAATAATCTACTACTCGATCGAACTTTTGATTAAAACAAAAAAAAATCAATGATATATAACCACGTCTGTTCAAACCGGCTTATCCAATCTGTATCATTTTAAAATTGAGTTAGTTATCACCAAAAAAAAAAAAAAAAAAACTAAACCATCACAATACAAAACATGTCCCTCTTGTAAGTTGTAATTGTTACATCTTCCAAAACCGGTGGCTATGGCTTCGTTGATAGAAAATAATTTATCAATAGTAGTGCCTTTTGTACGATCTCAAAAGTCAACCATCTTGTACTAATTAAGTAAAAGCAAAACCGTCTCCTTAATTAACGTTTCACACGTTCATATAATTTCATCTCCAATCATCATTTCCCTTTTCCTTATTTTGTTTGTTTTCTCTCGAATCCAAAGTAGACAAAAATGAATAAAGATGATAGGGTTTTGTATTTATAAAGCTCTTTCACCGGGAAACCATATTTGGTCCTCATGAAATCGGAAGGTTCAATTACTTACCTCCGCTGTCAAATCATTAAACCATTTTCGAACATCGATGGTGGTCATGTCAAGATTAAGCTTCTACTCTCTTTTCTTGCTACTGTTACAGCTCGTCGTCGCTCAAAGCAGCGAGTTTGATAATGATGAAGAAAAGACAAGGTTCAATCCAACCATGGCTATAGTCTTGATCGTACTAGTCAGTGTTTTCTTCGGACTTGGATGTTTCTCCGTCTACATGCGGAGGTGTCTCGAGCAAGCTCTAGGGATCGACAACTCCGGCGACCCAGGAAACTGGCTTAACGTGAGACAGGCGGCGGCGTCTGGACTCGACGCGTCTGTCATAGAAACGTTTCCGACGTTTCTTTACTCCAAAGTGAAGACGTTAAGAATCGGCAAAGAAGCGTTGGAGTGTCCCGTTTGTCTCAACGAGTTTGAGGATGATGAAACGCTGCGTTTGATTCCTCAATGTTGCCACGTGTTTCATCCTGGTTGCATTGATGCTTGGCTACGTTCTCAAACCACGTGTCCTCTATGCCGAGCTAGTCTTGTTCCTGTACCGGGTGAATCTGTTTCTTTCGAGATACCCAGTTTAGTGAGAGAAACCGGTCAGAACTCTCTTGGAACGCCGATTGATGATAACCGGAGAAAGATTTTGGCTTCTCCGGACGAGCGGTTGATTGACTCAGTGGTTTGGACAGGTAACCAGAGCATGCCACGTAAGTCCATGTCTACTGGATGGAAACTAGCCGGATTGATTAGTCAGCCCAGTTCGCCTGGTCAACCAGGGGAGAATCTCGACCGGTTCACGCTAAGATTACCCCAAGAAATACATGACCAGCTCGTGAACTCCAGCCTAGGAATCCAAAGGTCAAAAGGCCACGTGGCGTTACCTCAAATAAGGAGCTCGATGAGAGGGTACAGAACCGGAAGCCTAGGGACTGAAAGCAATTATTTCTACTTTGAACGGTTCGATCAAGATGGTCGGTTCGACCGAAGACCGTTTTCTATAACTCCTCCGTACCATACCGGTCCGATCCGGTCTCCAGATGGGGTAATCAACGGTGGTGGTAACTATCAGGAGAATGCTGGTCCACCCAAAGGTTTGCTTCTAGCAATAAGGTCACCGTTAAATCGGTTATTCACTGGTAAGGACAATGTTGGTGAACGTTCTTACCTTCGATCCGGCGATGCGAGTCCTGTGTAGACGATTTACTACTATTGGGTTTATTGAGAAATTTCAGAACAAAAATAAAATCTGTACATAAGTTTTATTTTGTTTAGTTTCTTCAGTCATGTAATAGATCTATTACAGAAATGAAAGAAATGTTTTTCTTTAATCATCCAAACCAACTTTGCCTAAAGTCTAACAGTCAAAACCATGAATGTAAGAAGGAAGAGCCAAACAAGTAACCATGTCACTTAGTTCTTCAACTGTGATGAAAACTTTAGTGAGATTCAGGAACCACCATGACGGAAATAGAGAACGGATCGGTAGAGAGCAGCCACATGGAGGAAACAAATCAGGGCTATGAGTAGATCATCTAGTATACCGATAATCCCCAAGACTCCTGAAAAGAAAGCAATACAAAGTATTGGTAAGTAAGGTAAGCTGATACAAGAAACAAAGTGTGATTACAGTCAAGGAATGAAATGAGGAATCACCTTCCGGAATGATATCTATTGGGCTGATTATGTAAATCGCACAGAGTATCAACTGCATAAAATCAAATGCAGTGAATTTTCGCTAGTCAGAGCATTCTCTTTAGTTCAGATGTGATCAAGTACTCAAAGTTGTGAACATTTTCTAGCAGAAGATTTACTTATAGCGAGATAAACTTCTTTAGGGTCCAAAAGTAATCAATGTGTTTAACTAACCGCAATATAAACACGAGCTCTGATGACAAGTGGAAGCGTTCTTCGTGGATCCATCATTTCTCGCAACAACCTTCGGAGTAAGAAGGGAAGATCTTGCATCCTCTGCAAAACATATTGAAGTTTTATGTGAGAAGGCTTCAGTAAAATCTAGATTTACCTGTCTTCAAGAGATGCATGAATTTGTACAAAAGCATTAACACGATGAAAACAGTGAAGAAAAGCAATAAACCAACAAAGGTTAATGTAATCCTTCAACTGCAAAATTTCTTTTACTGGTAAGACACAACTGAAACATCTTTCCACCACACTTAAAAGCTAATCCAACATATGATTTCTTAATAAAATCCTTAACCACAAATCCTCCTCAACAACTACTCTACTTATCACCAAACTTAGCTCTGGTCAGTTATAATCTACTTGACAATCCTATAGATTATGGAGAAAGACCAAAAACATACCTGAACTAGGCCACTTGACTGTCCACCAAAGACTCGGTTGTAAGTCTCAACATCGCGAAGAACCTCGGAAACTGTAGCGTCATTCCGATCTCTCACTGTTTCCTCAGAAGGAACTAGCAAACTAATAGGACGACGACACAAGGGACATTTACATGGCCGTAATGTAGATCCATGCCTCCAAACAAGCATAATGCAATTTCCTACAATGATTGAAAAGGATGGATAATCAAATCTCATGGACCGCACTGAACCCATACAACAGCAATCATAATGGACTTGATTATCTAAACATACATATTCCTAAGAAGGTTTAGCTAAACAAACTCAGAACTAAACAAAAAGGATCTGTTCGACTTAAAGCAAAGCCAGAAGAATGAACACCTGAAGCTTTCTCTAAATGAAAACCAATCCTAAACGCACATAGTTGCACATTTCTAGCTCAGAGTGCAATGGCTCTTGAATAGTGAAAACGAAATTAAGGAAGCAGCTACAAGGAAAACGAAATTAAGATCGACGTCACAACTCGATTTCCAAAAAAGTGGCTAACGAAGACTCAGGAGAGACTGAATTGAGATGCTACACTCGATTTCTGGGATTAACTACTGAAACTATGATCGATTTCAAGCGATTCGAGAGAAGGAGCAGCGAATTGAGAAAGAAAGCAAAGAATAAGAGATCGTAACCGCAGACCAATGGGAGCAATTGGCTTGGCAAGGAGCGTTGAAATTTCCATGGCATATTGAACAAACTTTGTTCTCCGGTGGCTTATTCATTTTCCCTCTCCTTTTCGTCTTCTTCCTCCTCCTCTTCCTCTGCTAAGTCTCGTTGTAGCGTCATCGCTCTTTGGTAGAAATTTTCCGTAGCAGTTAAGTATTAAAGAAAATGAATATATATGAATCGAAAGGAGAAAGAACAAAAGTGCTGTAAGAGCCTCTCGGTTCGCATTCCTCTCCTTGTCATTCTCCACCAACTATATTACACATATTACAAGCTCACATTTGGTTTAAAACCTTATTGACTTGACAATATATCACACAAAAGAGAAGTTACAGAACAAGAGTAGATTGAAAAAGCTTGTGAATTCTGAAAGAAGAAGTTGTAATTTCCAGAAGTCAATATAAATTAGGAAGTAGTGAAAATTTCCAACTAAGATACTACCAAACAGATTTCGAGTACCTGACTTCGAGCTAGTAGAAACTCATCAGCTTCAGCTTCAATTGTGTCCAATAGTTCAGCAAACTTCTTTGGGTTCAACTCCATCTTCAATGTCACAAATTTCGACAATCAAAAACCTTCAGAACAGCTAAACAACAGGTAAGTTAATGCTATACGCCCTCACAAAACAAAGCTCTGATCAAATAAAGCATTTATTGTGTAAATAAGCAAAGGTAAAAGATCTGAGTAAGGACATAGTCAGTCTCCTAATCTTGAAAATATCCATGTTAAGCTGCTTCCTTTATGCACAAATCAAACCGTTACAAAGCCAGAAGCCATGGATTCATGTTTGCTTAAGCTCAATTTCAAATCTAAGACTCTCATTAAACCCATCTCTCTTAAGCAACTCCATGCTTTTGTTGTATCATCCCAATTACTATCGTTTCAGCTTCTATTCTATGAAGAGATATTTAAATTCCACTACTTCTCATCGAGTTCTCTATTCTATAAATAATTAATTACCCTTGAATACGATTATATCAGTTAACAATTATGATAAACCCTAAACTAAACAGTTTGAATCCCAAAACCCTGAACAATAAATCACAAAATGTTCTCTAATTTGATTGCAGCAACTTAACAAGAGAGCGATACAGAGCTGAACTAACCTTTAAATAGATGCAGAGATGACGATTTAAAAAGCAGAGGACCGGTGAGAAATTGAGAATTTCGGCGACGTTATGAAAGGAAACCAACTTCTGAAGTCAGATAAAATTTCTGAATGTTATAAATTAGTATAATACAATACAGGCCTCGGATTCAGTTATGGGCTTACTATTTGGGCTATCAATGCCCCAGCCCAATAATTATACCTTTCGATTGAAATGTATTCCCGCCGCCGCCGCCAAATTATATGTGCAACAGAAAAATGTATTTATTTATTTTTGACGTCAGATAAACGTATTTATTGGTTGGAGATGATAAAACAGAGTAAATTTTTACATCCACGTAATGAAAATGAAAACAGTTCATATGTCATTTAAATGTGTCAACGTCTTAAGATTTGATACACGAGACGTGAATTCACACAATGTTACATGGAGGAGAAAGGAGACAAGAACTAGATAATAACATCAATTATTAATTTATTACTCGAATTAACTAATCAAAAACGATACTCCATAGTTTTTGTTCTTTGAGAGACACCTCGTGGGTCCATTTTCACTGTAGAACCCCATGTGGTGGCGTCTGTAACGCGTCCACTTGGTTTAATTTATTTGACCAATTTTCGAATTTTAATTTGACTATTCAAACTCGATGGCTTAAATTCACTCTTATATAAACACATTATTAACCGTAAATATTTTCATCATCAATCTTCTCCTCCACTTCAATCACACAAACAAACAAACAAAACACAATGCAGATTCACAAACTCTGTTTTATCGCTCTGTTCTTAGCTAACGCAGCTTTCGCTGTCAAGTTCAACTTCAAATCCTTCGATGGTAGCAACTTGGTATTCCTAGGAGACGCAGAGCTTGGTCCTTCTTCCGATGGTGGTATAGCTCGATCCGGAGCTTTATCCATGACCCGAGACGAGAATCCATTCTCTCACGGTCAAGGTCTCTTCAGCAATCCAATCCCATTCAAACCTTCGAACACTTCTTCTCCTTATTCATTTGAAACTTCTTTCACTTTCTCCATCACTCCTCGAACCAAACCCAACTCTGGTGAAGGCCTTGCCTATATCATCGTCCCAGCGGCTGATAACTCCGGAGCTTCAGGCGGTGGATTCCTAGGGATGCTCAACAAAACCAATAACGGAAAGGCGGAAAACAACCTCTTTGCTATCGAATTCGATACTTTACAGAACAAAGAGTTCCAAGACATTAGCGGTAACCATGTCGGATTGAACATAAACTCAATGACTTCTAATGTCGCTGAGAAAGCTGGTTACTGGGTTCAGACAAGAGTCGGGAAAAGGAAAGTTTGGTCGTTTAAAGATGTGAATCTCAGCAGTGGAGAGAGGTTCAAGGCTTGGGTTGAGTTCAGAAACAAAGATTCGAGGATTACGATTACGCTCGCGCCTGAAAACGTTAAGAAACCTAAGAGGCCTTTGATTCAAGGTCCGAGAGAGCTTAATGATGTTCTTCTCCAAAACATGTACACCGGTTTTGCTGGTGCCATGGGCCGTGGTGATGAGCGTCACGACATTTGGAGCTGGTCGTTCGAAAACGCCGCTTAAAACAACTAAACCGGTCTGGTTTGGTTCGGTTCGGTTCGTTTTATCTAGTCTCGTTTGCTTTGTTTAGTGAAATAAAGGTTTGAAATAAAAAGAAGCCAAATCTGTGGCTTTCTCTGCATTGTATTTTTATATTAGTACAGTCTGAATAATTCAGATATTTTTAATAAAATAAACTTGATTTGCTTGAACCACTTGAATTCACAAAGTATGAAATCGAAGCTCCAAACCAACATAAAGATTGTTTTTTGTCTCCTTTGGTAATTATAGATGTCGTCGTATTGTACATGTCATGGATAAATGTATTATTGATTGAAGATGATATTAAGAGAGCAAATTCTTGCATCCACGAATGAAAACGGAGAATGATCAAATATATTTTCCCATGCAAAAGACTATAAACGTCACGTGGCTTTAGATTAAGCTAATCCGCTGCTAGAGAAATCCTATCCGAGCCGTTCAAACTCTTATAATGCTTCTTAACGCGTAAAGGCCTGCGAAATCTCAAGCAAAGACGAGTATATAACTTGATAAATTAGCGACAACATTAAATTGTTAAAACTGCTCAGCTGGTCAATCATTAAAAGTATTAACATATCAATAATCATTTCACTTAGTTGTTATTCGAGGGGATTAGTTTTGTTTCTACTGATTCCGTAGACAAGTTGACTGAATTGAGGAACCTTAAGAGGCAAACAAATCAAACCGGAGGATTTATTTATTGATCTGTGTTTCTTTCTTAAGAGAAGAACGTAAGATTTTTGTTTTCCAAAAAGAAGTCAGAATAAGTGCGTGTCAACAACGTTTTTGACATCAGTGTGTACAAAACCAACCACTGAGAAGCAAAAGGTTTTACAATGGCATATATCTCAAAAGCCATGTCCTGCAAGATCAACAACCATTTCGTAATATAACAACTCTTGTATCAAACCCTATTAATGTTTGGGTTTCCACCTTCACACTTCTTCGTTTGTCTTACTCTTCAGCTGCCTGGAATCAATCAAAAAGATCAAAAACCTCTCTCAACTATACTTGATTCTAATTTGTATCGATTTCGTAGACTAAATGGCACACTTAATACAAAATGCATACACATTGACAAAAGATTCAACATGTTTTCACCTCTCAAAAAATCCTAGTAACTATGATAGTAAAGCAATGTAACGGTGAACTATGATATGAGTGAAGTAAAGTACGGTACCTATTCCAAATCATTAGTTTCCAATACGATAATCGCGACACTATGATACGAAACATCTAGGCATTTGTTCGTGCTAATAAGATCAAAAGCGATCATGCTCAGAATGTCGAATTATCTAGAGCTAAAAGCTAAAGATGCATTTGATCTCACGAGCCTGTGTAACCATAGGTACAGTTTTTCAAATCATATATCTTAAAGCTACTATGAAACCTTCTTACTTCAGTATCATTTCTAACTTCAAATGTTAGTCTAACGAAACGATCCAACAAAACTAACCTGAGATACAGAAGTCTCTGTAGTAGTACTCTTGGGAGCTGATAAAGTAGCTGAAGTTGAAGAAGATGCATCAAAAACACGAGAACAATCTGTGTATGCTGAGCCAATACCGATTCCAGCACCAAAAGCAATCGACGCCCATCTTGTAACCGGACTCCCTAAATCACAACGCAACAAAATTGATTTATCAAAACCAAAAAAGAAAAAAACAATTTAAGATGATCGAATCGAAACAACACTCAAAAACCCTATTCGATTGTGAAATTTTGATTCATCTGCCAAAAACCTAATCAGTAAATCACAATATGTAAGCCAGAGAATATGTGAATGCGATTGAATCGTTAAGAATGAGAGTGAGGGGATATTGAAAACACCGAACTGAAGAAGAGAAGACCGGCGAATGCGCCGCCGAGGGAGGAGTAGACGACGCGACGAGCAGTGAGATCGAGACATGCGTCCCATTTGGCGTTGATATTGGACTCCGTGTTGTTGTTACTCTTGTTTTCCATGTTTCCGACTCGATTCTTCTATCTTCCGATTTGATTCTCTGAATTTTTCCTTTTTCTCTTCTTCTGGAATTTTGCTTCTCGACGTTTTTTCGATCTGAAGGGTTTGTTTCTGTGGAAGCGAAGAATCTTGGGCCGATTTATGGGCTGATTTATGTAGCTATGTTGAAACATATTGGGCCTATATATCTTAAGAATCTTTTTTTTTCAAAATCTTATGAATCTTTTTTTTTTATGCGAGTGGTTTTCAAATAAAACCAATAAAAAGTGAAACTTAATTGTGCAAAAAGTAGGACTGTATTGAACAAATAAATAACTGGAATATATGGTGCGGTTTGGATAAATACGGCTAATTTTTATATTTATATTTATAATCCAAAATGAACTTTTTTAATAAAAAGATTGGATAATTCGAATATTGGGTAAAGTATGGATAATTTTGATAATTACTAGCTCAATTCTCATTGGACTACGTAAGAATCAGATTCTGGTTTGAGTATATTAGATAATTTCAAGTTATCTTGAATAAGCTGAGATTAAAAAATATCCAAACCAGTATATATATCTTCCCGGTTGAAATATATATATCATGATAATCCAAATGAATTAGTTTATATTATTTTTACGTAAATATTTTGGATATTTAAGATCGAAAACATGTAGGATCAACTGATCCGGCCAAAATGTACGAGCTTAGTTGTGTTTTGGAAGTGAATTAAATAAGAGAATAGGAAAACAAGAGAGGAAGCAAATGTGTGGCATTCTTATCTCATGGCCATGGTAATGGTCTCTTGTGGTTGTGTTGGTCCATGCATGTCCCCAGTCTATGCATTAGATATCATGCTCACTCCAATTCTTTAATAGCATATATATTTGTATACACTCAAATGATATATACACATGCAATCATTACAAGTCCTTTATAACTTTATGCAGGCTTTTATTTTGGAATATGTTTGTTTCTTGGTTTAGCTTTCAATTTTTAGTTGGAATAAATTAGGTGGTGTGGTTAATAACTTAAAAGGTGTGATGGATTTTATGTGAGGATATAAGCATACAGTGTTTTTTTTTTTTTTTTTTTTTGGGGGGGGGGGGGGGATAAGCATATATATAGCTCATGTCGTTATAATGTGAGTGGAATTCAACATATATAAGATCCTGAATTTTCAATATTGTTTCAATTAATTATATGGCATTTCTTGGCCATGTGAGACAAACGCAGTTACGCAGTCGTCGGACATTTCGAAAGCTAATAAAATTCATTTTACATGGAAGACGCTCGGACGTACAAATTATGTTGTTTAATATGTATGCATCATTACGAGCTTAAATTTTAATTGTAATATAATATTAACACTAAAATAAATCAGTACACTATATATATATATATATATGTCATAATCGATTCAAATATATATGAACATCCTAATTAAAAGTAATGAAGATCCCTCGGTTATTTTTCCTTTCAACTAATCAAATATCAACAATGCCGAAACACATTATACCAACGAGGTAAATATATATATTATCCACCTTTAACCTTAAATCTCGTGCGGATAATGTTGAAATTTTTATTTATATATTTGAGGGGAGCATAGTAATTGGGAGACCTGAGCGGTGGAGCAAATGGTGGTCGGTCGAATTGCAGACCTTTTCATGTCGTCAAAGAAGCAGAGTCGGCTTTGAAAATGTCAAGACCAATAAACTCTACAATGATACAAAAAGTAGTCGTACGGCAAAAAATGAAATGGTAGAAGAAAAAGCGGTAAGAATGATATTTTAATGTTGTTTTCATCATATTTGTTGGATTATGCTCTGTGCTAGCCGACCTCGGGGAATGACCTTGGTAAAATGAGTCAGCATTTTTCGTTTACTAGGTTTGTGTGGTTCCGCTTTGAGAGAGCTCATGGCTACTTCATCGAGCCACTTTCATGTGACACGCGGGAGTCGGTGATTGGTTGTTCCTTGATCTACGTCGTTGACGACTCTCGGACTACCGGTGAATCGCTTCCTAACGCTTGGTCTCTGATGACTAGATCAATGCCGTTTGACAACATGAAATCTCCTCTTTGGGGTGTCATCTATTAGAAAGCTTCAGAATCAGTTTACCACTTCATTGATTTCGAAAGCGTCACTGCTCTCGTTGATGTCAATGGACCGGTTGTCTTTTGCTTCCATGTTTTTTTCTCTTTTTTTTTTGACATGGAACCAATCTATAGGAACTGCTTTGTGTAAATCCTAAAACTTTTCATTATTAATGAAATATTTACATTCTTATCAAAAAAAAAAAAAAATTGAAGAACAAGATTTTGACACAGCCAGAAACAGAGATACGAGTCTTGATTCTTGAACTAGAAAAGACAAATATATAAAAGTTCAAATTTACACATTGTCAAGTAATATAGCAAATATCTTTTAAATGGTAATCACATCTCGGCACACAAAACATTTGTATATATAGGAATCATCAACAAAAACAAATCCCATCACCAAAACAAATCAAAACCATAGACAAAACACAATCCCCTTTTGAATTTTCAAAAATTACATAAATAAATAAAATCGCTTAATTTAAATAAATTAAAAATTTCCCCCCTTTCAACAAAACAACAGTTTTGCTTTCTCTTCATGTTAAAGATCGGGGACATCATCTTTATGCTTGGGTTTTGAACCTGTAGAGCAGCTTCTTCTTCTTAGAGGTTTCGTTATCAATCGTGATCACGACCTTTCCTGGTTCACCCACCTTGAAAGAATCGGTTATCACAGGTTCATCAGTTAAACCGATCTTCCGGTTCTTAGAAACGATCACGGTGTAGCTTGCCTCGTTACTCGGCTCAAATTGAGCTCCGTAGCTTACGTCTGCACCCAAAACCCTAAGCTCCCACGAGAGCGTGGAACCCTACGTAACAACACAATCCACATAATGAATCATCATCAAGTCTCTTGCAAGAATATACCAATTTATCCAAATAGTAAGTTATATATCTTCTACGGTTTCAAACGCTAGTTTTAGCGTTTACGAGAACATGCAAACATCCCATTTCTGAAAAATTAAATATTTTCATTTTTCATAATAATATTTTTTTTTTTGGTAAAACATAAACGGAGAAACCAAACGCAAATGAAAGAATCTTCCTTTTGTGTTTGGGCTATATAGATTTAAGATTAGCAAACTAAATTGTTGTTGAAAATGCTAAAATTCCGGGTTATTTGAAATAAATAGACATGAAATGTAAAACTATAATGCAAATGCAAACGCAAAAAAAACAAATGTATACCTCTGAAGCAGGCAAATCAATGGTATATTTAGACGAGGATTTAACGACAGCCTCGGTAACTCCATCTTCAACGGTGAATGGGCTCTCTTTGCTGAGTCCACCGTATTTAACCGGGACTACTTCAGGAGCTACGTATCTGTCATCCAAAAACAGAGTAAAATAAGCTTCTTCTTCTTCTTCTTCTTTTAATATATGTGAAGAGAAACATTATATTACAAAGTTCATCAATGAAGGATAATTACTTGAAAATGGTATGAGCGGATTTGGATGGACCAGAAAGAACCATCTTGCTCCTTGTCCTCGGCGATGTAATGATACTTCCGAATGTTTTATAGTAAGGAATATACCACCATGGGACATTAATGAACAGCTGAAAAACAAATACACCACAATTCATTATAAAGATCAAAACTTAAATGCTTTATATTGTAACGATAATCAAATATATTAATTTCCTTTACCTCTTTGGCGACGAACTCTGGATAATTGTCTTCAAATTGCTTAACCGCACGTCTAATGAACTGCCACAATGCTCTCTTACCAAGTCCAGGAGCGTTCCTGAAGTCACTAACGAACAGAAACGATGACTTAGCCTCAGGGCTAAAGTCAAGAGACCTCACACACTTCTCTTGAAACTGAATCCTCCATTTAAGAAACTTATTAAACTTCTCTTTGTCTGAGAAAATCTCTTTGTTTTGAAACTCTCCGTACGAGCTGTAGATCACAAAGTGTCCTTGTTTGTCAACTCCATGAGTGAACACCATCTTCTCAAACTCACTTCCTTCGAGATCTTCTGATACGAGCTCGTCGATGTTGTTGTCTTTGCGCCATTGGACTGTGTTTTTAAGCATAGTGAAGGCTTCTTTGACCTTGAAGTCACGTGCTCTGAGGAATTTGAGGAGGATTACGTCGGATCTTTCGTCTTCAAGAAGTGGGATTCCCCAGATTGATACTTCTTCTGGCTCTACTGTTGCAGCTGTCTCTGGAAGTGTTATGGAGACGATTGATTCTTCGATTGCTTCAACGGTTTTGGTTCCGTCTTCTTGATCAGCTGCGAAAGCTTTCTCGATTGTTACTACTTCTGCTTTCTCTTCTTCCTTCTTTGTCTCGCTGGTGACTGGAGCAGAGGCTGTTGCTTTCACTTCCTTCTTGGTCTCGGTGACGACCGGATCAGCCGGTTTGGTCTCTACCGGAACCACTTTCTCTTCCTTCTTGATTTCTGCGGCGACCGGAGCAGCCGGTGTAGGAGCGGCTGATATCTCTTCTTTCTTTGTCTCTGCAACGACGAGAGCAGCCGGTTTTGTCTCTACCGGAGTAGGAGCGACCGATTTCTCTTCTTTCTTGGTCTCTGCGATGACCGGAGCTGGAGCAGTCAATTTCTCTTCTTTCTTGGTCTCCACGGCGGCCGGAGCAGAGGATTTCTCCTCTGTTTTGACTTCTTCCTTAGTCTCTACCTCTGTTTTCTCTTCCTTCTTTTCCTCTGTTTTCTTCTCTTCCTTCGCCGGAGGTGGTGGTGGTGGTGGCGCAGTGAATTCTCGTTTGTTCAAAGCCTCCCTCACAATCTCCTTAAACGCCGCCAACGCTTTCTTCTCAGCTTCCGACAATTCTGAAGCCAAATAGCCTTCTTCCTTAAAAGATTCCGTTTGCGTCACAATCTCTTCCACCTTCTCTGTCGTCACCTCAGGCTCCAGCACCGGCATCTCCTTCTCAGACACCACTTTCTCATCCGTAGCTTCCGGAGCAGGCGCTGTCACTGATTTCTCCGCAGTAACTGGTACCTCAACCTCCTTAACCGGAACCGGAGCTTCCTCCTTAACCGGAACAGAGGCAGTAACTGAAGCAGAAGGCGCTGGAACAGGGGAAGAAGCAGGTTTCTGTATCTCTTCTTGAGCCATGATTGATACTAATTTTGTCAAAGATCAAGAAACTAGCGAGAAAGAGAGAGATGGAATTGAGAGAGAAGAGAAGAGGTTTATAAAAAGAGAAGGAAGAAGAAGAGAAAATGGAGGAGATGTTATGTTATGTTCTGTGAGAAGAGCAAAAGAGAACAGACTGGTCGGAGCTGTTCGACAGCTCATTCCGAAGATACTTTTCTTTAGTGGGTCCAAATCGGCCGTCTCTTGCTTCTCAAAATATATTGCAACTTTCCGAATTTAAACATTAACTAAATTAACAACTTTCTTGAATTCGGTAGTTATTAATCACATTCCTTATAAATTTAGATTCGATCGGTACACTTATTTTACTATGATTCGATTTTTTGAAGAAGGATATTTATTTGTGATGAGTTTTCAATCAATAGTTTAAAGTGGGGTTGGTTTTTTTCAAATCATGACACATTTTACCATATCACCTAAGTGTACGTTTGGATTAAACAAAAAAAAGTTTGAATCGTTCCAACGATAGAGTTTTCTTCTTCTTTTTTTTTTGTCTCATTAAAATTTTATAAATATCACTAGAATTTTATTACTCGAGTATTATGTTGTCATTTATTGACATGTATGTTAGAGATTTATAATTTTTGTTGATGGTCATAGAGAGTCTTAGAAACAACAATGTGACGTTAGTTATCGAAAAAAACAATATGTCGTTATCCATTAATATAAGTTATATAACTTATAAGATAACATGACATTTTTTTTTTACTTTATCAAAAAAAAAACATGACATTCTTTTTTGATAACATGACATTTTACTCGTTGTTGTGTAGAAATGTTAACCAACGTAAGAATAAATCAAGTTTAAACTGAACGTATGAGTGTATGAGTGTATCCATGTAAGAATTAATCATTTATATACATATAGTAAAAACTGGATCCAGCTATTCAAGGGTGACCAACCTGAAATAAACTTTTGTCCGTTAATTCAAGTTGTCATATATAAAGTTGTTCATGTATCACTATGTATGTAGAGCTACTAGAATGTTTTTCACAAGTTGGGCAACACTAACACTTTCTAGAAATCTTGTATTAACACATAGTCCTGATCAATTCTTTAACAAAAAAAAACATATAGTCCTCAATTAAATCATGAAATTGGAAATCATTATATATTTATTAAAATCCAATTATACAGGATTACATGGCAACGACTAATTAGTTAGGACAACCACTTAATTGGATGGCAATATGACATGTATTTTGTTAAAATATTATTTACTATTTAAAACTCATTTCGCTGCAAAACAAAAACTCGAAGATCCATTCATTTAGCATTTACAAAGTGTCATGATTCATGAAATGAGAGAATGACACACATAAACATCTACAGACTGCTTCGCACGTAAAGAAAGTGTCTAATGATTTCGTATGAATAATATATAACTTTGGACCCATATTTGGTGCGTTGTAATCTAAAAATTAGAAATTAAATGTTTTTATAGTTTATGAATTAAATATTGATTTAAAATTTGATATTAACAGGGAAATTTCAAGAGATTGGAGCTGTCACAACTCACAAGAAGCATTAGGATTACAGTTTAATTTAATAAGCGGCCTGATTAATGTAGGCCTTACTCCACACACCTCATCGTTACAACTCCTCATATGGGCCATTATAACATTTCATATACTATTGACTGAAAATGAAAACTTTTAATGAATTTTATGCTCCAAATGGCATCACCGAATTAAGCGATGTGGAAAAAAAAAAGAAAAGAACGATCTGGTGATCTAAAAATTCAAAAGGTATATTAATATCTAAAATTTCTAATCTTTAATAACACTTCGAGTAATAAAAATATTTTATTGGATATAATTGTTTCATTGATAAAGTTAACACGTATAAATTACATTTTTCTATTTAATAAAAATGAAAATACACTAATTAAAACCCTATAGTTGGATTAAATATAGTCAATAGATTTTTCTTTTGGATTGTTTGCTCGGTTTGCCAAAATAAAATAAAAACAAATGGTGATTAATGTATTTGCACGGTTATGCTATCTCAACTGCGTTGGTCACCATGCATCCAAGCGCTAATTTTCGAGCCGTTCAAACGCGTAAGCAAATACTAATTAACGTCTAAACATTAATACCAATTACTAGCAGCACCGACCAAATTGTCGTGCATAATCGAATATTGAAGACTAGGGCAAATAAGATTTGCACAAATATGGTTTTTGTTCCTTTAAAGCTCATCTCTTTTTTAGCTCAAACATATTAGGATAAAAAATTTGAATGCACTTCTTCAAAATGTAGTTGAAATGGATACATAACCAACAAAATGTATTAAATTAAAAGTTAGGTAGTACAATTTCGTGGGATCCAAGAATTATCCGTTAATTATCTTCTCAGGTAGCTTTTTTAATTTGTCAAAAGCAAAAGAAGACCGAAGCTGTAAGGTTGGTTTGTCGTTGTTGGTGTGGTGGTGCCGTCTTATTAAAATACATTCTTCCACTAATAAAATAATATTGGATTTAGCTGTGTTTATTTCTTTTGATTTTTCAATAAAGAATTGTTAGTTAAATATATCTTTATATATATTCTGAACAAATGATTGATGGCCAGGTACAACTTAAGCATTGATTTTCAACTACTACCTCTATTTCATATTACTTATCATTTTATGTTATTTTACGTAAATTAAAAAAATAATTAAGTTTTTGGTTTTATTTTTAATTAATTTTTATTTAATTTTATTTTATTGGTCAAAACATTAAAATAATAGTAACAAAACTAAAATTTTTGCTAAACATCTGCATTGAAAACACTAAACGACAAGTAATATGAAATAAATTTTAACTTCCAAAATGGTAACTAATATGAAATGGAAAGAGTATTAGTTAGGATGTTTTTCATTTAGTAATTAAAAAGTTTACTAGATACTTTTGCTTGTTTCATCTTGAAATTATACATAAAAAAGATTTAGAATCACAATATTAGAATCTGAAGATAAAATCTATATCATTGAAAGAGTTATGTTTATCAACTATTTTAAAATACTAGGTAACAGTTAGGGAGCAAATAAGTATATTACAAAACATACTAAAGAAAAAACTACCTATGAAAAAATATATATAAATGGTAAAAAGAAAATAAAGAATTCTGAGAATAAATAATCTAAAATTGTTTGACATATAATGGAAGGAGTACAAGCAAACTAACTTAATTAGGAATGCATAGAAAATATATGAGGTTCTAAAGACTCATATGACCATCGAAAATTAAAAAACCACCATTATTATAGAACTCCAACTTTAAGTCTTTAACTAACTCAACTAACAATGTTATTGAAAAAACAGCCAAAAAAATAAAAATTATGAGTGTGCAGTCATAAGGCCATCACCTTTTTGCCACTACAGTAAACATGGCTCTGAATATTGTTGATAAAAAATTACATAATAATGTATATTTAACTAGTTTTCCATCTGATAAATTTTTCTTCCATTGAAATATCTCGGTTCTCAGAGGTTGCTAGGTTGTTTAAGTTTGATCATTGTCCTGTAGATTACGAGGAGTACAAGTCGTGAAAGATTACAATGTTGAACTCTTTTTTTTTTGATAAAGAAAAATGTTGTACTTGAGTTTGAAATTTGGTTATATATAAATGATAACTGAAATCTAAAATAAAATATAAAATATAATTACCGTTGCTCTTATGGTTCCAAAAATTTTCTTAAATGGGGATCAATATATTGGCCAACGGTTTCATATATTGGATCATATAATTTAAACGGTGACCTGAAATAAAAAAGTAACATGTATTAGATAGCGGATCAACAAAAATAGCATGATTCACGTAAATTCAACAGTCTTTCTTGTTAGTTACGTCATTAAAATGTATATATGTCATCAGTCATCACCATTAAATAATGAATTACGTACCTATTATTAGAAACGTTTTTCAAATGAGGATCAGTATTTGAATTTGAACGCAAGTTTCTGAAGATTTTATCGAATAAACGATGTGTTGGCCTGAAATAAAAACACGAATATATTATGACCAGAAATGAGAGACTAATAAATCTCCTTATATTGTGAGCATAATGCACATGGAAAAATATAAAGTAACAAATGAAAAAAAATTAAAAATATGTAAACAACAAAAAATTAAAAATAGATGAAAGTACCTAATTTCTTGAGGAAGATTAGCAACTGAATCATCATTTTCCTCTGGCAAGCTGATCCTCTGCATTATTAACCAAACCCATATTATATTTCTCTCACTTTCATTAGTTTTAGCAAGTTCTAGAAAAATGTGTATTTTGATAAAGCGTACCCTTCGTTTAGCAGAAGATGATGATTCTCCGCGTTCAAACCGACTTTGGTTTATTCGCCGTCGACGTCCCCTCTGTAATGTACATGTTAGAAGTAAAGTAATTCTAGTGCATTTAAAATACTATTCATAAGATATTGATGCAAAGTATAAAAATACATTTTCGTTGTTGGTTACTGGAGTTTCTATGGCGAGATGATGAGTTGAAGATTGTCCATTGATCTGGCCTCCAATTTCCTATTTGGATTTTGGTCATTAATGTTTAGTTATTATCTTGCACATTAAAAGCAGAGAAAAAAAATTTTCAAACAAACAACTAATTATTGTTTTATTCATCGCATAAAAAAATGATTGTACCCGCAGAGGTATATGCGTCTGAGTGTTAAGACGAGGAAGTCTAAAACTCGATGAAGACCCTTGCATGCCACCGTGATGCCTATAAAATGAGATCCAAAATAGTATACATTTGGTTTTAAAATTCAGCGACAAATATTTTGGAGCACACAAATCTCATTTTTAACTAACTAATTATTGTTTAGAAATATTTAGTACTACTTTGCATACTTTTAATTAAAGAAATAGAAAACGCAACATATTTTTTAAATTTCATCAACTATTTTTATTGGGTCGGTCATGGTTAGATTGACTAGGTTTGGACTCGGTACCTTGTAGAGCTCGAGGGAAATTGAGGTCCGGGTATGAAAGACAAACTACGTTGTGGATTAGTGCTCGAACTAGGATTCATATAAGGTAGACTTTGTAGAGGATATGTCATGCGAGAAGCCAATGGCACATTTCGATATGAAGCACTTGGTAAATAGTTTTGTGTCCTGTTTATCAAGCAAATGATTTATTTATTAAATAATTTTACATAAATGTTTATTAATACGAAATGATGCATTTGAGTACTAATACCGATTTGGGATGGGTGTGTTGGACAACATGTGAGTAGAATTCTCTGAATAGTCAATCGTGTTATGATTCCAATTATTATAACTTTCGCATTGATTGTTTAGCAAAGGTTCCCTGAATCAGTTAAATAGAAGAAGATAACTAAAGATAGTTATTGGATTAACATGATTTTATCTTTCAGAATAACATACCCAAATGTAGAGATAGGATCAAAAAGACGATGTTGTTGTTGTTGTTGTTGTTGCTGCATTTGAATATATAGATATATTTTAAAAAGCATAAAAGATAAACAAAAATTGAAATGATTTAAAATTTAAAATAAAAATATAAACTATTCTATTGTACCGCTGTAAAAATTTTCGGTTCTTGATAAAGCTCTTGAAATGAATTCACCAATTGACTGCATAGGCCTTGTTCATTTGATGGTACGTTAAGTACATTTCTTTGTAACCAAGGCTCGTGAGAATTGCTTACTTGTTGCTGTTGCTGCTATTGAGATAAATTGTAAAAATAAATATTGATATACATATTCTATAACCAATTTGTTGAAACTCTATAAAATATAATAACGATTTGTAAACAAGGTCCAAGTATCATACTATTGCATGTGGGTTTTGTGGTGGTTCTGATGTCATTGTGTGGTTAGCATAGATTAATTCAGCAGACTCGTTGTGGCTTTGCTGAGTTCCTAAAACTGATAATGGCAGTTGCTGACCGAAGATGTTAGAAGATGAAGCAAATGGGACATTTTGATTTTGGTACGGAGTACTTGATGAATAATTTTGTGTCCTGTATTTCATAAAGTTTAATCAAATTTTCGTACATTAGTGTTATAGGTATACAAAAGTTTGCGTTTAAAGTACCAATACCAATTTGGAATGGGAAAGTTGGGCTCTATATGAGTAGAATTCAATGGATTTGCAACCATATTGTGATTCCAATTATAAGAACTTTCGCTTTGATGGTTTAACAAAGGTTCAGGTCTGAATCATTTAAATAGAAGATGATCATAAGTAATTATAGTTAGTGGTTTAACATGATTTATAAAAAAATTACATACCTAATTGAAGGGATAGGATCATCGAGAAGATATTGTTGTTGTTGCTGCATTTGAATCCAAATAGTTGTTTTAAAACATACAAGATTTAAAGTATATAGTATAACAAAACATTTAGAGATGATAAGGAACATTAAATGTTTTATTGTACCATTGTAGAATTATTTGGCTCTTGAAATGAATTTACCCCGGTTTGATTAAGTAGACCTTCCTCACTTGATCGTACACTGAGTAAATTGCTTTGTAACCGAGGCTCCTGAGAATTGGTTACTTGTTGTTGCTGCTGCTGTTAAGATAAAAAAGAAAAATATATTTTAAAAAATACTATAAACTGTAGTAAATATATATTTTTAAACAAGATGTAATGTAAGTAAAATACTAATGCCATTGGGTGAATAGGATCATTTATTGTAGGGATATGGATTAATTCAGCATACTCGTTATGGTTTTGCTCGCTTTCTACCATTAAAGGTTGCAAAGTCTCCTTTAATATTGCAAAAATATAACCAATACTGTTTGCATCAAAAATCATTAAAAGAGTAGTTATATAGAAAACTTAAAGTGAATAAAATATAAAGTGTACCATTAGTGGTGGTGGTGCATACGAATTTGGTAACTCGAGAAAGCCTAAAGGACTGAGCTGTAGTGTTTTGTCGTCGAGAAAATCGCTATGATAATTCATATCTGCTAGCTCTCTTGGCTAAAAGATCTGATACATGATAGAAATTTGCAAACTGAGTAAAAAAAAATTCGCTTGATTAAATTGGTGGTATGTACTATGTACAAACATTTATTCCAAGAAAAATATTGGAAAAAAATGGAATCAGTTTTGTATAATCATGCTACTTATAGATCTATCTGGATCTCAAACATCAGATGGAGTATGAGTAGTGTAGAGAAGATCGAACCAAAATATTCTCAACGTGTTCAAAATTGTATACAGATTAGGGGTGAAATTGTTATATGGGATACAAAATCCGTTCTTATCTAGATATATGAAAATTAGATGGAAAATTATATTAATTAAAATTTAAAAGGTTTACATTCAAAAGAAAAGCAACAAAAATATGAATCGGAAGAAGATCAACATTTGTTTGACAAATAAGTGGAAATGAAAAAAAAAAAAAAAAAAAAAGGCATTTCAAAAGTTGATGAAATAGATGAACAAAGTATGAATTATATACATGTACGAAATCTAGGTGGAAGAAGACCTCGAAATGTCTCGTTTACAAAGCTTTAAATAGAATTTGATTCGCATCATAAAAATAAAGTGTATGAAAATGCTTTACACAGAAAATTTTTCTTTTTCTTTTTGAAAGTTCAGACAAAAGTTTACACAGACATATTGATATGCTACAAAGAAACTGAGATAAAAAAAAAACTCACCCGGATGGAAATGAAATGGAAATAGATATGTTACATACAAAGTGATATGTTGTCATCTTGGCTTTATATATACACACCTACCTTATTTTCCACAGTGACACGTGCTTAGTTCCTTATTTAAAAGTAAAGTATATTTTTGGGATAAAATCCACAATAATATGTTTTGTATTGTTTATTCGAAATAATGTGTTTTCTCAACAAAAATTCCCTAGTTTCCCACTAGTTATTAAACAGATATCAAGGGCTACACAATTTTATGTGAAAAAATTCAATAAAATTTATAATTTTCAGAATATTTTAACAATAAATCTTGTAAAAATAGGCAAAAGCAAATCATTATATGTTTTAATAGTTTATTAACAACAATAAAATGCAAGAACGGAACGACAAAAGAAATTTGGAACGATTCGAAAACGCCATAAAAACTAGAGAAAATTGATGAAGATATCGAGGAGAAAATAAAAGAGGAACTAAGAAGGAAACAGAGTAGGATACCGAAGAATAAATACATTTTAATCTTATATTTATATTGAGTTAAAAAATTTATAGCAGCGGTGTATATTATAAATAAATTTCAAATTTGCTCTGAATGACCTAGTTACTGTTTAAAACAACCATTTATGCTTTAAAATACCCATATCATTTAAATAAATATATATATATATATATTTATTTAAATATCTTCATAAATATTTCATATATTACTTAAAAATGCAACTACTTAAAACTGTTTACGTGTCGCACCATGTTAATTCGTTGCATTTTTTTAAAATGACAATTTTCATAAGGTACTACACTATTTACTATTAGGATATAATCAATTATATAAATAAAAATATACAGGCATGTTAACTGATTTTAAACTAAATTTAATCATTTTAAATATATATTTAGAAAATAATCAATCTACTAGTCATTATATATTGCAAACTTTATTTTCTGGAAATAACAAATATACAAATGTTTTCTACAAACTTTATAGGTTCGAGAATGGAACATAGCAACCGAATGGGACAAATATAAACGTAACATATAGGTGAAAGATCAACAAATACAATATCAAGCTATGGTGAAATTTATTGTAAAATATCAGAAAGAATACATGATTACAAATTTATTACAATATTTACACACATAGATTATCGTATAATATTAGTACTAATTGTGTCAAATAAAACATTTACAACAAAACTTCATCAAGTTACAGAAGAATAATCATCCATTTCCCCACTTATGCGAGTAACGCCAACCATCTTTTTGTTTTCTTTCAACACATATTTTAGCGTTAAACTAACAAAAAAATAAAAATGGTTGATTGATTATACCAAAAGACTTTAAAGATATTTTAATTCTTCGATTGAAGAATCTGAATAACCGAAATGGCGATCTCCGGCGCTGATGATGAAGCTGGAACTCCACTTCTCGCTGAAACCGTTGACGGATCCGTGGACTACAGAAGCAAACCTGCCGTCAGATCTTCTTCCGGCGGCTGGAGATCCGCCGGATTCATCATCGGTAATTACCTTTCGTTCTCCCCGATTTTCCCGCCAATTTCATACTCTATAGTGTTCTCCATTTGACTTCGCCGTCTTTTTAATAATGTCCGATGTTAGGTGTGGAGGTTGCTGAGCGATTCGCTTACTACGGTATATCGTCGAATCTGATAACGTATTTGACGGGACCACTGGGACAGTCGACGGCAGCTGCCGCCGCTAACGTCAACGCCTGGTCTGGAACGGCGTCGTTGCTTCCACTCCTTGGTGCTTTTGTCGCTGACTCGTTTCTAGGTCGTTTCCGTACAATCCTCGCCGCTTCTGCTCTCTATGTATTGGTACGAAGCTCCTCTCTATTCAAAATCAGTTGAATTTTGAGTGTATTGGTGAATTTGAATTCTTATCAATGAACTCTAGAAATGAATCTGAAGTATAGTGATTTGATTGAACAAACAGGGGCTTGGTTTACTGACATTATCTGCAATGATTCCTTCAGACTGTAAAGTTTCAAGTCTACACTCTTCATGCTCTCCTCGATTTCAAGTGATTACATTCTTTAGTGCCTTGTATCTAGTGGCCTTTGCGCAAGGCGGTCATAAGCCGTGTGTTCAGGCTTTTGGAGCTGATCAGTTTGATGAAAATTATCCTGAAGAGTGTAAAGCAAAGAGTTCTTTCTTTAATTGGTGGTATTTTGGTATGTGCTTTGGAACGTTGACAACTCTATGGGTCTTGAATTACATTCAAGATAATCTCAGTTGGGCTTTAGGTTTTGGTATTCCGTGCATTGCTATGGTTGTTGCTTTGGTTATTTTCTTGCTCGGAACTAGAACTTATCGGTTTAGTATTCAAAGAGAAGATCGAAGCCCTTTTGCGAGGATTGGTAATGTTTATGTAGCGGCTGTGAAGAACTGGAGTGTGTCAGCTTCAGCTGTAACTGATGCAGAGGAGAGACTTGGTCTAGTGTCTCATAAAAGCTCACAGCAATTTAGGTAAGATGGCTTTCTGTCTCCTTTGATTTCGTTGTCACCGTGTAGTTGTTAATAAAGAGGCTTTGTAGTGAGCATCTTGGGTCTTGTTGCAATTGCAGTTTTCTCAACAAAGCTCTGGTCGCAAAGAAGGGTTCTTGTAGTATTGATGAACTCAAAGAGGCAAAATCAGTACTTAGGCTAGCTCCGATATGGTTAACTTGCTTGGTTTATGCAGTTGTGTTTGCGCAGTCTCCAACTTTCTTTACCAAACAAGGAGCCACAATGGAGAGATCAATCACATCAGATTACAAGATCTCTCCGGCTACTCTCCAGTCCTTCATCAGCCTCTCTATAGTCATCTTCATCCCCATCTACGACCGCATACTCATCCCAATTGCAAGATCATTTACTCATAAACCAGGTGGAATCACGATGCTTCAGAGAATCGGCACAGGGATATTCCTCTCTTTCCTTGCTATGGTATTAGCCGCTCTAGTGGAGATGAAAAGGCTTAAAACTGCTGCGGATTATGGGCTCGTTGATTCACCAGATGCTACAGTTCCAATGAGTGTGTGGTGGTTAATTCCTCAGTATGTTCTCTTTGGTATCTCGGATGTTTTTGCAATGGTGGGTCTTCAAGAGTTTTTCTACGACCAAGTCCCGAGCGAGCTGAGGAGTGTGGGATTGGCTCTGTACTTGAGCATATTCGGTATTGGTAACTTTCTCAGCAGTTTCTTGATATCAGTCATTGAGAAAGCGACAAGCCAATCTGGTCAAGTGAGTTGGTTCGCAAACAACCTGAACCAGGCTCATCTGGATTATTTTTACTGGTTACTCGCTTGTCTCAGCTTCATTGGCTTAGCCTCCTACTTGTATTTTGCAAAGTCCTACGTCTCAAAGAGGCTCAACACCCTTTAAACTCAATATCTCTCGTTTAAATGTCGCAGGTACTCTCTCTTTCTCTGCAGTTCTTAGATACGCTTTTATCGTACCAATATGTAATAATATCCCATGTTGATATGATGATCGGATTAATCATATAGGTTGCCTTTTTTGGGATCCTTATGATTAAAAGTTGATAGATGATCTATAGCCTGTAATGCACATATGCATGTGTATAGTCTTTCATGTTTGGTATAGTCTTTTCACTATCGTATAACTTATCAAGCTAACTTTCATATATGCCAGCTTAATGAATGAAAGTTGCGTAAATCGTATAGAATAAACTAGTATGATGCGAAAGTCTATACAACTGGAATTTTTCCAATTCTTAGACTTGATCAACCCGGCGATACACATACAACCTCGAGAAGAACAAAAACGCAAAGAATCCAGTGGCGGTGAAAGCTGCTAGCAGCCAATAAAAGTAATCGACATGGGCTCGGTTGAGGTTAGTGTTGAACCAGCTATCACCGCCATCTTTTCCGGTAGCCCAATTAATCACAGTGATGAGAAAACCACTCAAGAAGCTTGCAAGACCCATTGCACTCAAAGATAGCGCAAGACCTATACTCCTCAGCTCTGTTGGGACTTGGTTGTAGAAGAATTCCTGTGTACCCACCAGAGAGAAGACATCGATCATCCCAAGTAGCAAATACTGAGGGACGAACCACCAGATGGACATTGGGATTGTCTATCCAGAAGCCCGTGTTCCTTAGCCGTCTCTAGCCGTTTCATTTCCACCAACGCAGCAATCATCATGTTGAAGCTAGAGAGCACCATTCCGGCACCTATTCTCTGGAGCATCGTGATCCCAAAAGGCTTTTTGGTAACTAATCTAGCTAACGGAAGGAAAACTCGCTCATAAGTTGGAACTGATATGAAAATTGATACGCCGATAAGCGACTGAAAAGAAGCTGGAGGGATTTCCAAACCGGGCAAGATTTTTCTGTCCACTGTAACACCTTGTTTCGTGAAGAAAGTAGCGTATTGAGCGTACGGTATATAGCTAACCACCGATGTGATCCATATCGGAATAAGCCTTACCAAAGCCATTGCATCTTCCACGTCTCTACCATTACATGGCTCAGCACCTCCTTCTCCTGATAGCAACGCTTTTGCTAGGAACCTTTAGTCAAAATAAAGAAATATACACTCAAATAACACTTAACCAAAACTCAAATGATAAATTTTGAAATTTGTGCAACTTACTCATGCCCTCCTTTACATTTTTGAGATGAACCATCTTCCAGTTTATCCGTATGTTCTAATATCAGTTTCCGATTCTTGAACGCAGCGACAAAAACTCTACCGATTCTCGCGAAAGCGTTCTTCTTCTCCTCGCGGTCTCCTCTTGGATATCTATAAGTTCTTCTTCCAAGCAAGAAGAGAGCTAAAGCCATAACCATGAACAAACAAGGGATCCCAAACCCAAGGGCCCAATTAACATTGTCTTGAACATAAACCACCACAACAATCGATAAAGTTATTCCCGCGGATAAACTCAAGAACCACCAATTGAAAAACGATCCTCTACTTATTCTCTCCTTTGGATCTTCCACATCAAATTGGTCCGCACCAAAGGCTTGAACACACGGCTTGTGTCCACCTTGTCCAATCGCCACCAAATACAAAGAACAAAAGAACAATAAATTCACCCAAAAGAACGATTTAGCAGAAGCACCGTTACGTTGTACTTCAGATAATCCCATTAGGATTAATGACGCCGACAAGGTCAATAATCCTAGTCCCTGTAATAATACATCTCCCCAAAATTTAGTAAAATCTCTAAACTATGATTAGAAAAAATTGGAGTTGGAGAGGAGAGAACGTTACGAGTATGTAGATAAGGGAAGCAAGAACAATGGTACGGTAACGACCAAGATAAGCGTCTGCGATGAAAGCTCCTAAAACAGGAAGCATCGAGGCAGTTCCTGACCACGTGTTCACGTTTACGGCGGCGGTCGCCGTAGATTGTCCAAGAGGTCCAGTGAGGTAAGTTATTAAGTTTGAAGCAATCCCAAAGTAAGCGAATCTTTCTCCAACTTCCACACCTGAAAAAAATTTCAAGAAACAAAAAGAACTAATAAAATTAGATTTAGTTTATGAGCTACAAAATAAATAATAAAGAGCTAAAAAAAACAAATTAGAAAACTGGTTGTTACCTATGATGTACCAGGCGGATCTCCATCCACCGGTGGAAGATTTGCCGGCGGGAATTCCACGATGGTCGACGGAGTCGCTTACTGAATCTTCAAGAAATGCTACTTCTTCCTCGAGTATAGCCATTTCTCGTCGACACCGAGATGAGGAATCTCTTTTTTTATTAAATTATACATAAATATGTTAGTTCTGCGCAGCTATTTAATTAGTTGAAGATATTTTCGTTTTTATTTTTTTGGATTGTAAGGTCACAATCACATGAGTATGTCGGATTATGCGTACATGGGAGAGGAGGATCTACCTAATTAAGCGTCAAAGAACATGTTACATTTAACTATCTTGCTAATTAATGTTTGTGAATAATCCAGCATTTACTTATTTGTTTTCTTCTAAAATTCATAGTTGCTTTCTCTTAGAAATTAAATTGCCTCTAGTTGTAGGCGCAAATTGCCTTGTTTAGCTGTCACTTCCTTTTATACTTTAAGGTAGCATATCTACGACGTGCATTGCATGACAATAATTGTAACTTTGTACGTCCCAAATAAATCTGATTGGTTAAGGTCGTTATCTTTTATCGTTTTTTTCTTTTTTTTCATCATTGCCTTTTATCTACTGTCCTACTTTTTTTTTTGTTAACTCGTTTTTTTCAGGTATTTTGATAAACTAGTGAAAAGGACAAATAATATTGCAGAATTAATCTTCTCAATATTTCCGTTTTACACATTACAACTTTATTAGCTGTGTCATTGCCCCAAACACAAAGTTGACTGTGATTTTTTAAACTTTTTATTACATATGTGTAAGAAAAACAAGCAGCTACAAAAGCTTCAGAGTATGCAAAAACATAAAAATAATATATAAACCGTATGATCTTTAAAAGTTATTAGAAAATTTTATGTTCAAGCAAGTAGATGGAAAAAAAAGTCTTTTATTTTCTCATAAATTTTAGGGGAAATTCTAAAAAAAAAAGATCTTTTTCATAATTTTATGTAGTAGCTAAAAGTGTAACGTGTACCACTCGCGTCCTAGACTCTCTAGTTTCTCAACTCCCAACTATACTGGTTAACCCCAAAAAAAATATTGGTGACAGAAAAATTTATTTAATGGCTGCCACGTGGGCCCATTTTCAACTTACTGGAGCAGGGTAGAGGATATCGAAGTGTTATTATGGAAAGAGACTGTCGACAATTCATTGGTTAAAATTTCAAAAAAAAAAAACAAAAAAAATCAATTCATTGGTTTGTTAAGAGGCGACGTGAATGGGCTGACCCGATTTCAACAACTTGACTTTGTTTGTGTTCAACGCGACAATGATCAAGTTGGTAATCAATATATCCCTCATGCATGCACCTATTTTATCCTCATCCTTGTATTTATTCAGCCTTGTATAACGATTATGTAAACCTTTGGTCTAATTAAACTCATAGATGATAGATGTGAAAAAAAAAACGTGTCATCTTTTTATTAACTCAGTCACTTCTTTTTGTATTTTACTAATTTACTTTTCGGTTTCAAATATGCTCTTGTTCCTTCCGCCAAGATCCAAAGTTGGTCCAAGCTTTTATCTAAATTGAGTGATGCTTGGATTTCAAATTTCTCGTCTTGTTTTGTGGTCCTCAGTCCTATATTCTCCAAATATCCATTTACTTTTGGCCTATTCAGTAAATTTTTCCCGGAGGATAAGATTATTTGGCAGTATATATACGACTTGGACAAACACACAGTTCGAAATATCCATCTAATAATCATTTCGAAAAATCTAAAACCTAATAATAAAAACCCTTGGAGTTGCCAAAGCACCATTGTTTTTATATCGTCGGATCACCCAATAAATTAATAAATTATATATATATAGTATAAATTTAAAGTAAAAATATTTATCCTATATGTAAAAAATAACAATGAACATTTTAAATCGATATGAAACTAAAAATAATACTAAAATAGTAAAAAACAGATCAATAACGAAAATAAATTAGTAAAATGTCACAATGAAAATAAATTATTTATAATAAAATATAATCAATTTTTAAGAAATTAGAAATTATTAGAATGAATTATTATAATATAACAAGAGCATTTAAAATGTTATATTTTATTATGTTGATCATAAGACAAAACCCACAAAAATAAAAAGAACATTTTATTATTATACAATATAAAGTGATCATAATATTTTTAAATAAAGAGAAAAAAAAACAAAACAGAAAAATAAATTAGTTTGTTGTGTTTGAGTTGGAGAAGACAACTAGTACGTGTTTAAGAAAAATTGAAAAAGTTATAAAAATAATTATAAAATATTATTTTATTCTTAAAATTTTAAAATATTTAAAAATATTATGTTGATCTGTCACCTTACCGATTTAACCGATTACGGGTTAATGGAAGTTTTTCTGAATTTTCGTATTATATTATTGAAAGATTTTAACATTAAACCCGAATTAAAATAGTGTACAGATCAGAAATTAACCGGTCGGACTGACAAATTTGGTACGGACGCGAAAACATTGTGTGAAACCAATAGGCACGACCTTATCTAGGTCTATCCAATGTATGCTTTTGCAATGATAGATATATCTTTGTAGAACCCTTTTATTTATTGATAAAATGAAGTGTCGATTTAACAAAAAACAATTCAATTAAAAAAAAGTGTGTCGTTGACACAAAAAAAAAAAACAAATCAAATTATAATATACACGTTAACTTACAACTTACAAGTAAGAACCAAATATATGATATGAAAATCAACACAACTTTGTCATTCAAATTCTTAGACTTGGTCCAACCGACGATACACATACATCTTGGATATAAATAAGAACGCAAAGAAAGCAACGGTGGTGAAAGCGGCGAGCAACAAGTAAAAGTAATCGACATGGGCTCGGTTCAGGTTAGTGTTGAACCAGCCGTCTCTTCCAGTAGCCCAATCAATCACTGTAATTAGAAAACCGCTTAAGAAGCTCGAAAGACCCATCGCACTCAAAGAAAGCGCGAGACCAATACTCCTCAGCTCCGTTGGGACTTGGTCATAGAAGAATTCTTGTGTTCCCACAAGTGAGAACACATCAATCATACCAAGTAGCAAATACTGAGGGACGAACCACCAAATGGACATTGGAACGGTTACGTCCGCTCTATCAAGAAGCCCATGTTCCCTAGCAATTCTCAGCCTTTTCGCTTCTATCAACGCCGCGAGCACCATATTGAAGCTTGAAAGCACCATTCCGGCTCCTATTCTCTGGAGCATAGTGATCCCAAAAGGCTTTTTGGTTATCATTCTAGCTATCGGGAGAAACACATGTTCATAGACTGGGATTGAGATGAGAATCGATACACCGATGAATGACAATAAAGAAGCCGCTGGGATTTCTAAGCCCGGTAAGATTCTTCTGTCGACCGTGACGCCTTGCTTCGTGAAGAAAGTCATGAATTGAGCGTACGGAATCGTACTTATCACCGATGTGATCCATACCGGAATAAGCCTTACCAAAGCCTTAGCATCTTCCACGTCCCTAACACTACATGGCTCTACACCTTCATCTCCTGGTAGCATCGCTTTTGCTAGGAAACTTGTGACACAAGAAAACTCAAATAAGGTCAAAAATAGTAAACGATAAATAATTCAAATGATTCAGATTTTTTGGAACTTACTCAAGCCGACCTTTACGTTTCTCGGACGAACCATCCTCTAACAGACCCGAATGTTCTAAACTTAGTTTCCGATTCTTGAACGCCACGACCAAAACTTTACCGAATCTAGCAAAAGCGTTACTACTATTAACCTCCTCGCTATGTCTCTTTGGATATCTATAAATTTTTCTCCCAAGCAAGAAAATAGCAAGAGCCATAACCATAAACAAACAAGGGATTCCAAAACCAAACGCCCAATTAACATTATCTTGCACGTACGCAACCACAACGATCGATAAGCTTATTCCAGCAGATAAACTCAAGAACCACCAATTGAAAAACGATCCTCTCGCTATTACCTCCTTTGGATCTTCCGCATCAAATTGGTCCGCACCAAACGCTTGAACACACGGCTTGTGTCCACCTTGTCCGATCGCAACCAAATACAAAGAACAGAAGAATAATATATTCACCCAAAAAGATGGTTTAGCAGAAGCGTTGTTGCGTTGCTCAGATAATCCCATTATGATTAAAGAAGCTGATAATGTCAATAGTCCTAGCCCCTGTAATAATAGTAATAATCTCCTAAATTAATCTAAATCCCGGTATATATCGTAGCGAAATTAAACCGGTTTAATTAGAAGAAGACAAAAAGTACCGTACCAGTATGTAGATGAGGGAAGCTACAAGAATTGTACGGTAACGACCAAGATAAGCGTCTGCTACGAAAGCTCCTAAAATAGGAAGCATCGAAGCTGTTCCTGACCATGTGTTCACGTTCACGGCGGCGGTCGCCGTCGATTGTCCGAGTGGTCCGGTGAGGTATGTTATCAAATTGCAAGCAATTCCAAAGTAAGCGAATCTCTCTGCTACTTCCACACCTGAAAAAAAGTTTCAATTCAAGATTAGGATTTATACAAGGAAGAAAACAAAAACTAAATGGATTCGATTTGTTTTCTAATGTTTTTCACCTATGATGAACCAGGCTGATCTCCATCCACCGGTGGAAGATTTGCCGGCGGGAAATCCACGGTGGTCTACAGAATCACCGACGTAATCTTCTAAAAGTGCAACTTCTTCTTCAGGTATCTTCATTTCTAGTCAATTGAGATTTAGAAAGCTATTTGGAGACTTTGGAGGGTAAAAATATATTTTTAAGCTAAATATCTTCGTCCTACGCAATTAATGAACACGATTGAATTAAATTATTATATTTTTCGTTAACTCAACTTTCTAGCCTTTCTTTATATATTATGAATATCTCCCTATGTTTTATTGGAATGCCATCCAATATATATTTTTATTCTATCATTACGTTTTTTTTTCTTTTTTTGGACAAGTGATACACGAGCTATATAAATTACATGTTTTGTTTATATCAGCAAATTCTTTTTGTCAATTTATTCAATCAATAGGCAACTATCAGGGGTTATTGGATCACGACTTTTAAATATCAAGAACCGTATACGGCTTTAATTCAAAGAGCTAAATATCATGGCTTTAAGTAAAATTTTAAAAGATTTTACGACAAATTATAATTATTTGTTTTAAAATTAAAATTCAAATATCGTCTTGACCATCTTCTTTTTTACTTGCAAGTTGCAAGGTGAGCAAGGTTATATATTTTCTACGTTGCAACTCAAAATAATATTGTTCACAGTTAGTTTTTCCTGCTTTATCTATGATCCTAAATTTTATTTTGGCTAAGTTTGTCTTTTAGGGTGTCTGTGATAGATCAGTCAAATAGTCAAAATAATATTTACCCACGGCAGAATTAAACTTTTATTTTTCAGTTTTGAATAGTCCAATATAGATTGATTCTTATTTTGTTTTCAAGTTATAAAACCTTATCAGGTAATATAGCAGAGGAGATGGATTTTGACTGTTACTTTGTCTTTTCATGTGTACAAAAACAAGAAAAATTTCTGACTATTCAAAACTCTATTGTGACGATTTTCGGTTTTTATAAAATACACATCACATGCATATAAATTATGTCGACAACAAAATTCCGCATACTGCTAATTGATTCGTACTTTGTGATTTTACGTTTGTTTCGTTGATTGTAGATTTGTTGGTTGAAGACATCTTTTATTATGTTAACTTTTTTTTTTTTTTTGTATTATATTCCTTGACGTTTCTTTTCCCCCCGCTTAGAAAGCGATCATAGAACTTAATAGTTGCAACTCATGGAGCAAATAAGCTGTTAAAGCAGCTCAATGCGACTATCATGATGTCAATTTTTGTTTTTGGGATAAGTTTGAGGTAACGCTACATATGTGATATGTATAGTAGATGAATATTAAAACAAATCTTGATATTATCAATACGTGCACCTAATGAAAAGATAATGTTTGCTGATAAACGTGATACGTGTACAACTCACATTCTCTAGTTTCTCACTACTCTCGAGTCCCAAACATTAAGAACTTTGTGGGGCCAATTTATCTAGGAACTAAATGGGCCGAGATGTGGGCCTAATTTGTCTGAGCCCTTTAGTCGATTGAGGAAACTTCAAACACACTTTCGATATTATTCTCACTTTTTTCTTAAACCCTTTACTTGCAAGTTTCGAGTATATGACAATGGCGTATACAGTATATTATACAGCTTTTTCACAAATCCTTTTTTTTATAACTTTTTTCCTTTAAATTTTTTTTTATTTTAATTTGACATGGGTCCATAGCAAATGTTTATGCTATCATGTACTTGCTAGTTTTTTCTTCTAGGACGAAAATTAGACCCAATGTAAATCTTCTAGAAGTGGTTTAATGGATCCTAGATACCCTAACTATCTGATTTTTTAAATCGGATTTAAGATATTTTTCTTATTCTTAGTATACAAGTATAAGAAAAAAAGGTATAAATTTTATAGTTTGTTGACCCAAAAAAAGGTATACAAGTATTTTATGGTTGTTCTCCTCTAAGATATTATTGAATCAATTTCATTATTTTACAGAATAGTAAGCTATAAATTTCTAACCATATCACTGGATTACAACACACGTCACAAAAAAAATTATCGATGTCATACAAAATAATAGTAATTACAAAAAATCAATTTTTTCGCCCAATGGCTAAATAAATAGGTCACATTTCATTTCACCACATATGCATATTTTTACATTTAAAAAAATATTAAATTTACATTAATTATCATATCACTAGATTAAACATGCGTCGGAAACTTTGTAACGTTTTATGCATAAAAAGAGAATTACAAAAAACAAAATTTGCCAAATTTCAAAATAAGTAAATCATATATCATTTAGTTCGTTTCACCACATATGCATATCTTTATATTTTACAAAATATTAAATGTACGTTAATAATCATACCACTAGAATATAACACGCTTCAAAAACCATTCCAAATGTCATACATGCAAACTAGCGTTACATGAGAAATGTTTCTCACCCATTTGCTAAATATATAAATAGATTAGTTATCATTCATTTAAGTTACCACATATTCATATCAACTTTTGTTAAAGCCATATTCATATCTTCTCATTGACGAATCTATTGAAATCTACCTCGGTTTATTTGGATATCACCAACGATAAAAGACAGCAATGACGACAAACCGATATTTGTATGTGTTGTTATCAGTGATGCTATCAATAGCTTGTAAACTTTTTAGTGTTGGACTAACTCTTTGATATATTTTTTGGAAGTATATTTTAATGTTAGAGATCTAATTAACCTTTGATTTATATTTTTTAAAAAATGTTAACAATAGAAAAACAAAGAAATCTACCAAATCGGTAAGAATAGTTTGCAAATATCGTCTATCTTTGGTGAGACGGGTTTTTGCAAGACGCACAAAACCTCTACGTGATACTTCAACCCCGAGGATCATATGCCACACGGTTGGTATTGGGAGGTAAATAATTATGATGGTCATGACCTTTTTTTTTTTGGTTGAATTTCATATCATGATTGATGTTTTCCTTTTGTTCATTCATAAATTAAGTGTTTATCACCTTTTAAATAAGATTTTAGAACAGGTTTTAGCTGTAAAAGTTTTGGATCCAATCCCACTTTATTTTGTTTCATTCTCTTTCATCCCAGATTTAAAATGGAACTACAATAGGACAAATACTTTGATTTCCGAATTTTCGTTTATGAAAAGTCTTGCCTAGATTTCATGTTTGCACAATTGCCCACACAAAATATTGGTTTTAGAATAGTATGGTAGAAATATGTATTCACCAAACATTTTGAAATATTTGAGCTTTGATTAAAAAAATAAAAATATATCAATGGTTTTAAGAATTTTTTTAAAAATGAAATCCTTAAATTCTCACATAAAACCATGAAATTTGGAAAAAGTCATTTTAAAATAATTCCAAATCAGAAAATCAGAAAATCAGAAAATCAGAAAATCACAAAACAATGATAAAATATTTTCAATAACAAAATTTTAAAGTATTACTTGAATACCCTAAGATTTTGTGAGAGATATTTATAACCAATACCACTATGTTTATATATAAAAGAAACAAAATGTGATTGAATGACATTTCAAATGTTTAATTAAATACACCAGGCTTCAATCATTTTTACATATATTTTACATAGTTACATATAGGGAAAGTTTTGAGAATATCACTTTCATGATATCCTTTTTCAAAAATACCACTAAAATTTTTCATCCAAAAATACCATTTTATAACTCATCTTAAAAAACCTTATAAACCTTATAATTTTTTTTAATATGTGTTATAAAAACCTTATAACTTTATAAATATTTTTATAACATGCTTTATAAAATTTTATAAATCTGTATTTTGTAGTATTTAAAAATGGACAAACCCAGTGGTATTTTTAAATTCTTTCCATATATACAGACCTATTATAGGTGTAGATATAACTATTATTATTATTAACTTTTTTTTTGTTAAAAGGCTTAGATATAACTATTATTATACCAACAGAGTCAACAGAGTAGATATAACAATTGGTAACGTTTTTTTTTTTTTTTTTGATAAAAGGCCTCTAATATGAAATATAGACTCAACCACCAGTTATGCTATGACAATTATTACAATTGGTAACATTTAAAAACAAAGTTTAGTTACATAAATATATTTTTATCAAAATTACTTAAGTTTTCGTTATTTATTTTATAGAATTATTCATAAGTCTCTAACATTAGGAAGAGAAAAAAAACTTTTCTTTGTTCACGCATAGGCTTTTGTGGTTACCAATTAAAATTTTTAGTCTCATGTGTCATTTACTCTGCTGGTGTAAAAATTAATTTCGACAGTGTAATAAAATAATAGTAGTAGTTTCTGTAAAACAAATTTATTTGGAAAAATACATGTATACAACTCGGAGCAGTTTTATTAGGGATCTCTAACCTAGAGATTCTCTATTAAAATAAAGAAAACAATTGAAAAAGTCAGTAATAGAGTACAAACGTCTATCTGCAGAGACACTCATGAGAGATTATCTCTCCACATATCTTATTATTAAATGGTTGAACTTTTTTTTTTAAATAATCAAATAATTAAATTAAATATATCATAATATTATTATATTGGGTAAGAGATTCAATTTGAGTCTCTTACCGATAAACATGCTCTCGTCAGATCCTCTTCTAATTGGTCGGTCCTACGGTAAATACAAAGTTCAAACTTTTGTTTTTATATATGGTAAAACGTATATGGGCACATTAATAGGCAAATATTACATTCCTATTCTGTGCTTCACTAAACCAACCAACACAAGACACATAATATAATGAAAAACTTATTTTGTTAGAAATCTTCTTATTTAGAAAGCCTTTATAGCTATTTTGGAACCTTATAAATAATTTTTTTCTGTTTGACCCTTTCTATAAATTTTTAATAAAAAAATCTTTCTATAATTTTTTTTATTTAAATAAAACATTTCTATAATTTGTTAAAATGTCTTTTGTAGACCTGGCAAAAAAATAAAGTTAGAAACTCTCTCTATATAAGAGTGCACCCATCTAGTCTCTCAAACCACACAAATCCTTTTCCCATCTTTTTTTCACCATGGGTAGAAGAAAAGTTACACACCAATTGATTTCTGACAATTCTACTCGCCGAGTCACATTCAGAAAACGCAAAGATGGTTTATTGAAAAAGCTTAAAGAATTGACCATTCTTTGTGATTTACCTGCTTGTGCTATCATTTATAGCGAATACAAAGAAGGCCCTGAACTCTGGCCTAACCGTAACGAGGTTCGTTCTCTTCTCAACAGGTTAAGCGAGCTTCCGGTGGAGAAACAAACCAAGTACAAGATGAACCAGAATGATATCATGAACAGGATGATTCAAGACGCAGAAAAAAGATTGGAGAAAGTGCAATTTCATAAACGTTCGATGGATCTTGGATTGATGGCTATGTTTACTGATCTAATCACCGATGCTGATTATTCGGAAGAACTAAAGAAAGCACGCGAAGTGGTTGAGAAGAAGGCCAAAGCCATAAGAGAGATGATCAAAGCTGTGAAAGCAGGAACACCCATCATCTAGAGATATTAAACATCCTTTCAAATAATGTTCTTGTCTTTTTTATTTCATGGTTTTTAATTTAAGATGGTTTAGAATAATAATGTTGAAAATTCTGTTCTAAGATTTGTTTTGCACTCTTAAGAAGGACTAGGGGAAAATGGTGTAATTCTCTTTGGTCTTTTTAGTGTTGTATGGCTAAGATTAGATAGAATGAACAATTTGATGTAATCTGGTTTATGATCAGATTGATAATATTTATGAAGATTTTCTTCCTTATACATACATGTTTGCCATTTTTTTTGTTTCTATTTTTCCTTTTCATAAAACAAGTAGTTTTTTTTTTAAAACATCGGTTATTTATTATCGCAAACATAGTTTACAAAGAAACCATACAAAAATGATACAAAAACTTGTAGTTTTTTTTTTTAAAGGGCTTAAAAAATAAACTTGTAGTTTATGAATAGTTATTAAAAGTTTCTAAAAACCTATGATATTTTATTTTCTACATTAGATGGAAACAAAATATATTGTATCTGTTTATAGTTTTTACTTGTTTCTTAAATTTTATTTATCGTTCAAAATTTATAAATAAATTTAAATTACTCAGATTCAAAAATAATTTTTATATGATAGAGAAATTGAAAAATTAATGACAAAAATTAATTTATAGTTTACTTTTTAAAATGTAATTTTTTTTCTCCTAAATTTTTTGTCTATGTAACTGTCAAATTATCGTCCACTAAATTTCATTTTATCCACTGTCCTATTTTATTTGTTTGACCAATAGTAGGCGAGCTTTTGTTATGTAATTAATTTTTTGTCCTCTACTATATCATAATTACTTTTTTTGTCAGAAATTAGTTACATTTCTAGTTCAACGTATTTAACTATTTATTCATAGCTTTCAACTTGTGGTCTTGTAGAAGGGGAACATTTGTATATTTTAAAGTCTTTTAACAAAAAAAATATCTACATTTTATGTTAAAAATTTAAAATTCAAAGTATCTAGATTTTTAGCTACAAAACATCCATATATTATCTTTGTTATTAAATATTACCTAAACACAATTTTGTTTCAAATATATATGTATATATATATCAATTAATTGAAAACTATTACTCAAATTTATTTCTAATTTTGTATCCATTATTTATATATATACATCAAATTTCATGACCTTCTATTTTTTTTTTAAATCCATATGGTTTTTAAGGAAATAAATTTTAAATAATATTTACGATAATAAAATGTTTATAATTTAAAAGAACAAATATTTAGAATGTTAAAATTTTCTGTATTTTAATTTAATTTCAATAGTTATATTTATTAGTATATATTAATTTGGGTTAAATATCATTTTTAACTTAAATGAATCGTGTAGTGCCACGTGTACTTTTGCTTAGATAAATCACTTCGAAATTTCTTAGCTCTTAACCAAATATTTAAACTTTTGAATCTGAGCTAAACAAGTTCGATTGTATTTATTTTAGATTTTATATAGATGGGCTTACGCCGGACCAAACTTGTTTGGGCGGACGACAAAATCCCAACACCAACAAAATAGTGACCTTTAAGTTTCTTGGGTAAATTACAGAGTTTATATATATATATATATATATATATATATATATTTGGTTCTTACTTCTTAGGCTTAATATAACGCATAAAAATACTATTATTCACCCAAGAGATTTGTAACACATTGAACCAGACAACACACAAAAACAACTAATATATCGTAGTGACTCGATCGATCATTCAACAAGTGAGGCTGAGTCGATGACCGAGATACACAAAGTGCCAAGTGAGAGACATAAGAGTTAGTAAATTTAGCCGCGACGAGTATGCATTTAACCTACACAGCCTCTCGCTCAGCTTCGTCAGTCTCTGCTTTACCGCATCCTCATCAATCTTCCCTTTAACTTTCTTACCGCCAGTTCGAGCCGCTGCTTCACTGGACTGTGACTCGGACGTGTCAAGTCCTCTTCCATCTTCCTTTTCAGCTTTTATCCTCTCAAACTTTGCCTGTTTGCACAACACAAATATTAATATTACGATACATAAACCCAAAAGTCTCATTCACATAGAAACCCCAAATGTTTTCAATTTAAAGTTCAACATCTAGGGGTGGGTTTAAGAGCTTATTGTTTTCTGTCTTAAATTGATTTAAAATTCATGTAAGTTTTAGGCATTCCATCAGCGAATTAAAATCAAATCTGTTTTGAAAAAGGGTAGTTGCGCATATTTTTTAGCGAAAATTAATCAATATAGACTATTTCAAAAAGTACTCTTTCACAATAACCATTTCAAGCATTGACTCTAATTTTTATTGATTTCGAATTCCAATTTTTTTTAAACATATTTTGAAATTTGACATTTTCATTTTTGAAAAACGAATGAACTTAGCTAGGCATACATACGTTTAACATTAACAAATGAACTTACGTTTAACATGCTTAAAGTTGGAAGAAAATGCAAACTAATCTAAATGTAAACAAGCAAACAACTGAAGCCAAATAAAGGATTTTCCTTATGAATTTATAACTTTAATTTAAAGTAGATGATTTGGGAGTGATATATGTAATTAACCTTAGTAGCTCGTGGCTCAACAAATGATGCATTAGCTTCAACCATCAAGATCGATGACAAGAGGTTAACGGCCTGCCACATCTCCACCGCATCAGTAAGAACCTTCCAACGCCGGCTGATGACGTGTCCTAACAACGCAACTAGAATCGCTACAGAGATTGCCTTGAAGTACACCGAATACACCTTGCTCTGCACCACACCAAATTGCTGCCTCCCAAGCACTGAAGCCAACACGTAGCTCGACACAAACGTCACCCACACGCACATCCCGTACGCCGCTGCGATCCCGATCAGACCCACCACGCTCCCGATATTTGTCAGCCTCAGCGCGGTCGGAACCGCCGTCCCTAGCCCCCTTGCCGTGATCTTTGCCTTTTCCCAAACGTTTTGGGTATTATGAGCCTGCTTTGTGGCCCTTTCTTTCATTGTTTCCTTTGCTTCACGAGCTTTCTCTGAGACCTTCTCTTCCACATCACGTGCCGCACGTGTGACCGCCTCTTTAGGAGTTTCATCGGAAAGATCGTCGCCGGCCAACGTCCGCTCCTTGACTTTCCCCAATACACTCGCCGTCTTGTGCTCACACATTCCAATCCCGTCGCATATGAGTTCCCCTGGCGACGCGTGGTGTTCACGCTCCTCCTCTACCGGAAGAGACGACGCCGCTTCTCTCTTCGCATTTCCAAACACCACTTCGTCTTTTACCTTCTTTTCTTCGTTTTCTTCTTTTCTCGGCGGTGAAATCAAGACTCTGGTGTTGGTTTTCCCATCTCCGTCGTACTCCACCACAACAACGCGGTGGCCATCTTTCACGATGACGTCACCCTCCGACTCGTTGCAGTGGCCCACCGTAAATAACGCGCTCAAGACAAGACACAAGGCCAATAGTTTTGTCATTTGAAATCTTTATGATCCGTGTCGCTGACTCGTTTGATACTTACTGGTCTTGTTATTATAATCCTATAGGCTATAAGCACATCAAAAATCTCAACAATCTTTTAGTGTTTAAGCTAACTGTTTAACACGTGTTGCCAACGTGGATATATACGTGTCACCCTAGGAGGAAAAGTAAACTCCAGCTATTTCCGTACACACCTATGAAACGGTGCGCAATGATAGAATTGGATGATGGGCCTAGTTTATGACATGTAGACCCAATGGACTTGAAGTGCTTGCAACAATGATCATATTAAATTCTGCGAATCATGGAATATTCTTAAAACTATAAACAAAAGCCACAAAAGCCAGAAATAGAAAGTTTTTTCGAGGTTCAGTTCAAAAGTAAATGAAAAAAATACAGGTTTCGAGGTTGAATTGTAAAGACTGTAGAAAATCGAATGTAATGGGATTTTGGATAGAATCTGAAAGGCTTAAAGAAGAGTAAGATGTAGATATAAGAATATTCGCCGAGTGGCCGGCAAAAGGTGACACAGAAAGGGAAAGAAATTGCATGCAAGATAGCTTCAATCTGCTTTTTCAAAAGAGAATATACATCACCAAATATCACTTTTCTGATTAAGTTTTCCTATAGGTTTAGACGTATTTAGAATGTTAAAGATTTTTTTAGTTTTTGGTTCTAAAATTCCAAGTTAAACAGTTTCTAGTTTTTCGATTAAAATAAGAAATCTTAAATAAAACTAATTTTTCTTTAATTTTCAGAAAACCTCAGTCTCAAAAACTAAAAAATATAAGATATGATAGTTTTCTAGATTATAAAGCCAAAAACTAAACTAAAAGTTACATCCAACACCTAAATCATTGACATCATTGAATGTACATCTCAGTGTTATGGTCTGCATCATATACTTAATTTGCACCAATAATTTATGGTAGTGCTACATTTACAGACAATGATTTACGTCGTAAAACTGCACAAATATCATGGATTATTGCCAATTGATTATGAATTTCAAACTAGAAACTAAAAAGTCTAAAACATTTTAGATAAGTAAATGAGATATGTATTAAGAAAAAAAAAGGAAGTCGGAAGGCATGTGAGAGATTACATGTGGCTTTGAGGCACTTCGACAACAAAACAAAAGCAGCCACCTTGGATCTCTTCCTTTGCCGATTCCCCACAATAACACTCACGCATATACACACACTAACGCTAAATAACAATACACATATTATGTCTTTTCCTTTCCAATTTACTATATTCGCTTGCTAACTTTTTTTTCCAAACGACAAATATAATGTTTATTTAATATGAACATCTTGGTCGTTCGGCAGCCTTAGTGGCATTAATGTGTTGGTAATTACAATTATTACAATATTAACATCATTGGCCGATTATTGAGAACTGACCAGTGCCCACACCAACCACACTATAGACCCCAACAAATATCTTCTGACTAAAATTTATATTTATAGTGCATTTTATTAACATGAGCAGTTTGGAGAAAAACATTGTTTCATTGATTATTTAAAATTGTAGATATTTCCTTCAGCTTTTACGTAATGTTATACAATAGATCTAAGATCATATTATTTGTGATCCTCTCCAATTATGCTTAGATTTTCTAGTGTTTATACAAAAGTTTTGAAATACTGTGCAATGTAGTTCAAATAAATCTACAATGCCTTGAAACTAGTGGATTATAGACGCAGTGCCAAACTCCTACGCATAAAATCTATATGTGACCCATATTTTCTCTCATTTTTGTATGAAAGCGAAAGGACGAGTAAAAAGTAGCCAAAAGAAAGAAAGAAAGACGATCGACCAGACCCACGATCGTTTATTTTAATAAAAAATGGTTTTTGATAAAATTGTTTTAATTATTTATTGAAACCGAAAACTTACACTAAAAGGAGTAGGGGCTTTTATTTTTTTTTAAATTAAAGTAGTCGTGAACGGAGAACCATACAAATCGAAGTGAGGTTAATCGGAGGAGGTTAGGCTAGGAACAGTTTAGACCATGTTTATTAATGGTCTCTCTCACATTTGTGAAAAAATGATATTTTATTGAGTTGGTTTCTCAAAATTTAAGTAACTCTTAGGTGAATTTCTCAGTAATTTGAGAGATACACTCAATAAAATATATTTTTTCTTTTACAAACGTGAGAGACTCTCAAACCATTGATAAACATGATTTAAGACCAACTTCTTGTTGAATACTACGTACTCCTAAGATCACGTTATATTTCGTGAACTTATTCGAAATAGTTTAATGCTAGTTTCCTTTTAATAAAAATCTAAAAAGTCGCACTTTTTATAGTTTTCGTTTTAAAAAATTTCCAAATTTGTGTATTTTAGGAGTTTTGAAATTCTAATGGCAGGTTAAAAAAAAAGAACACAACAAAGTTATATTTTAAAGAATTTATCTTCGTCTTATGCATTGTCCATCCTATGTACGCGTAGCTATCTACAAATAAAAAATTCCAAAACAAACTCAAACATTAAAACAAAATAGTTCATTAAACCTCTAACTATGAAAAATCCAAAAATTAACAGTGCCCAGCGAAAATAAACAGCGACATACAAAAGAATGCATGTGAGGGTTTTCTGAGACTCTGATTCATGGACACTATAAACCTTAAAACAACAAAATACAAAATACAAAATGAATTTAACAATTCTAAAGATATGCATATGTCTCTGAGTGACTACATCGATATTCCGGCTTGAAATAATGAAATTGATCGATCAAAAATGAATTAACGATTCTAAACCTTTTCTTAGGACTTTGTGTTTTTTAAAAATTTTAATGTTCGAGTTATATTTTTATTTTATTTTTTGGATTCTTAGCTAATTTTTAAAAAATATTAACTTCTGAACTTTGAAACAGAATCCGAATCTAAGGTCTTTGAATCAAAATGGAAAAAATAAAAATTTAAATTGAATCTAAATTCTCATGAAAGCATCCGAGTCTTAAGAGTGACTCACTCTTACCACTTAATAAACTATGGTGCATTTGATGTCAAACAGCAAAATTGAATTCAAATTTGTTGATATCATGGCATGGGAGAGTAAAGTAATGACAAAGGAGTTGCACACGAAGTTACTAAAATCGGAAGTATTCAACAATATTCTTTGCTTTGGTTTTACTTTGTTCAGATGTTACCCTAACTACTAACACTGTGAATTCAGACATCTCCGACCAATTTTTCTTCACCACGTGTTTGATTTCGCGTCAGAACATGACATTATCTTTTTTGTTAGTTTCTACCAAACTTTGCTAACCAAATTTAATATTATCTACTCATCTTTTTTTCTTTTCAAGACTCATTTATTTATTACTCCATTCATTTTTCTTTTTCTTTTTCATAGGCCCATCATATAAACGAAATTTATGGTCGAAGGTAGCGCCAGTCAACGGGGACGCAGTAGAGGCATCACTCGACTAGGTGTCGGCTTATTACTTCTTTTAGTTTAATTTCTATCATTTTCAAAGTAGTACCAACACTAAAATTCAAAACTTAATATACTACTACTTGATCGTAACCGTATAAAAAACTATTTAGGATTAAAAAGATTTGCAAGAATTGGCGAAGTGATACAAATTTTGAATAAATTCATGTCAACAGTGTTGTTAGGAATCAAAAGTTTAGCTGAAAAATTAACGATCGCTGCGTGTCACATGTTACACTGAAACGTCTTCAAAAATACACTTTAAAGAGCGGATGATTCTTAGAATAGAAATATAGAGGAGAGGACTTTGGTGGCAAAAAAGTTGTGCCCACTAAAATATGTTAAGTGAAACGGAAGAATTAAATGATATAAAAATAATTGAACCTTAGCTCCGAAGGAGAACATTGTTGACTTTAAAAGCAAAACTCCAAAAGACCACAAAAAAAAAAGTGGGTAGCAATCTTTATTTATTACCAGACAAATAATATTATTATAATTATCACATTTATTATTGTTGAGAGGTAATAATTTATATTGATTGAAGCCTTTTATAAAAAAATTTAAAAATAATAATTTATATTGATTAATTTTAAAAGAATTTTTACTGTAATATACTAAAATATGAGTTTAATGTTGGAATACGGATTTAGACAAATTTAATCCAAGATAAAAAAAAAAACAAAAAAGATGTTTCGAACGTTATTATCTTTTTAGACAGCTAATGTTCATAAAATGATACTTATAGATTGTGTTTTTAACTTTTTTATACTAAATATTTCGTGTGAGTGGTATAATATTTTTTAAAAGTTGAATTCATTTAAAAATATCGTTCAGAAATTTTAGTTTACGATTATTAATCATCAATAGTTTATTAGAAAACACGTGTGGAAATTATATAAGCTTTAAATTAATATTTTTAAAGAAATTATAGTTATTATCTTTAGTGTTGATGATGAAGTTGATCATGAAAGTATAGTACTTTAGTTCGAACAAATCACACCAGCGATATTTGACGCATTAAAAGACAAATAAGAATTATAACGAAATTCCATTTTTAAAAGATAAGTACAAATGGATAAGTAAACCACTAAAAATTAAAAACAAGAAACGAATTATAAAGAGAGAAAATGGAGCATTTGTTTTTTTTTTTTATTATAAGATAGTGGATGAATATAAATGAGAAATCTTTTTCTTATTTATACAAAAAAACACTTTCAAAATGGATGATAAAAATTAAAATAATCTATCAAACATAGTCGTATAATCCGGTTAAGTTCAAAAAAGGCCGTGGCAGCCGACCACATCTGATAGTGAATGTGGTTAGTCGGTTTAAAAGTGTTGTTATTTTCTTAATGCAATCGTTAAAATAATGACAAACTCTAAAAAAAGGTTACTAAGGGGATAAATGAAGATGGGGATGGGAGAGAGTTAGGAGACAATGCCCGTAATCTTGTATAAACTAGTTTCATAAAATGAAATGTTTGACCATGAAATATTTACAGGAACTAAATAAATAAGAAAAATAGAGGTAGGTGCCAACAAAACATTATAACAAGATTGCATTTGACTAGAGTATCTCAAACTCCAATGTCTTTAAGATTTCTATAATACTTTTTAAGTCTCTAACAAACGATCAACGCTTGTCCGTAATCTCCACGGACCGCGTCAACTTTAATTAATAATATGTCAATACAATTAGTATTCCCATAGAAAGGAAACATTTGCAGACCCAAAAAAAAAAAAAAATTTATGCTGCTCGGTTATTATTCGATGCAAAAATAAAATGATCAAAACACTCATAATTTTTCTATTTTGAAAAAATCACAACTTTATCATCTTTCCTCACACTTGAAACTCCAATTACTCTATAATAAATCGTCTTCTTTTTTGTTTAACTTTCAATGTGAATGTGATGATAATTCTTACGATTTGGGGTGTATTTAATTTCAATCCATTCAAGTATAAATTTGGTTACGATGTTTTTAGGCAAAAAGTTATATACACATTGAGAGATCCAACATATGAAATTATTATAATTTGTTCTCATAGGTTTGGGATCCATGTTATACTCATATGAATTATTAAATATTCTGTTCCTTTATAAAAAGATCTGTAATCCACCCATTTAAAAGTTGAAACAATTGTGATGATACAACAAAAGAGGTTCACTTTTCAGGGCAAGGACATGACAAGATGTACTGTAGATTTCATGATGGGGTAACACCGATTTTTTTTAAGACGAGAGATCCATTCAATAAAAGTTGTTACATATTTATTTTTCATAAAAAATAAAATTAAGACAATTCTCTTATATAGGACAAAATAAAATTTTGTGCAAATGTTCTCTTATATAGGACAAAATAAAATTTTGTGCCACATTTTGCACATATTTTCATTTATATCACATATAATATATTTTTTTAAAAACAATTCTTTTATATAGCAAAAATTTCCTAATTTCGTATTTTTAGGGTTTATGATTTAGGATTTAGAGTTTAGAAAACAGTAAACCCTAAACCATATCCTTTGTCTCGTAAAAACTATATCATAAATTCTAAAATAATTAATCCAAAAAAAACTAAATTATAAATTTTATAAAATATTATTTACGACCTAAAAAATATGTGCTAAATGTGACATAAAAACTTCATTTATTACTATTTTAAGAAATTTCTCAAAAAATTATACTAATGTCTTCTGTCATACTAAAAATTCCTTTCTTCAAAATTCAACTTTTTCATTTTCATGAAATGGAATGAGTAGTATTTTCCCTTCTTTACACATTCCCCTCGTCTCTAAGTTGGCCTAACCCCACTTTAACTTTACTTTTTTATAACCTCATAATTGGTTGAGAGACCTGGTTGATAACTCATACCAGAAAAAAAAAAGTTACAAATGAAATATTAACATTCATCTCTAACATTCTTGAATGTTAGACATTAAACAATATATCTATAAGAGACACTAAATGCTCTACTTCAAAATCTTTGTTTCGAAAAATCTATAAGAGATTTAGCAATTTTCGCTTCAATATATCTCATGGTCAGGCATTAAACATAGGTTTGTGACCTCATTTGCCAAACAAACTAAACAATTTTGATTGACGTATGAAATCAAATAATATATTCTTCGAGTGAATCATAATTTAGATAGATATTTTGTTAATATATAAACTTGAATTGAATGATCTAGTAGGTAGCTGGTATTATCATTGATTTAAACAGTATATAAACAATTTCATTTATATCCTAAAGCAAAAAGTCCATTCAAAACTAACATCGCAAACATTAACCACTTTTCAAATTAAATATCATTCAACTATATTTACCACTAAATGTGTTTTAACTTTTTTTCTTAGTGCCATCTAGCAATGAAAAACTTCTTAAAGTGTATGACGCGAAATTATTTAATTTGATAATATCATATTTGACATGATTGCCTAATTTAAGATCACATGATGGTGATGGGAACGATCGATTTCACAGAGAAATAAAAACGATTATTTATCAGAATTCATCTTCATTTTATTTATCGTTGGTGTCGTTGTTATAAACTATTTAATAATTAAACAGAATAAACGACGCAATTAGTCCACTTTCTAATTATGTTAGCATTAGCAAACAAAACACAAATGGCCACCACCACCACCTTCGTCCTCCAAGACAACGATGGTACGTCTCTTATGTCCCTACACCTCACTCACCCTATTCTCTTTTTTTCTTACAAATTTCTAAAATCATCAAATTTTTTATATATTTTTCCATTAACTAAACTATACGTACGAAGATATCGCCGACGATAAACCAAATGATTCATAGTTTGGAAGTAATAATCAAAGAATATTCATTACAAATATTCTTAAGGAGAAAGAAAAAAAAAACGTAGCACCTACCCAAAACAATTCAACTTGATAATTTCATCATTTCTAGACACTCTGTCCATATCTTGTCATATTATAAAATTATTATACGTATAAAAATAACATTAAAAAGGTAAATTTGGGAGAAATCGAAAAATTGACTAAAAAATGACGTCTTCTTCTTGACCTTTCTCTTCCCCGAGTATTACTCCTCTTAACACTCCTCGAAACAAAAGAAGATGATAAAAATTTGTTTCTTCTTTCTTCTCTCTTCATAATTCATCTGCTCACTTCAAATCTCTTCTTCCAACTAATTAACACAAACCGCCGAGTCTTTCTCCACCAGAGAAGTTATTTCACCGCTTGAGAAGATAATTCCAAATTTTGCCGAAATGAGCAAACTCGTTGTTGAAATCGTGGACGCGAGCGATTTGATGCCAAAAGACGGTCAAGGCTCAGCGAGTCCGTTCGTTGAAGTTGACTTTGATGGACAGCGGCAGAGAACGCAAACGCGGTTTAAGGATCTAAACCCACAGTGGAATGACAAGTTAGTTTTTAACGTCGGTGACTTCAACCGTTTGACTAACAAGACTATTGACGTCACCGTTTACGATGACCGCCGTGATAATCAACCTGGGAAGTTTCTTGGCCGTGTTAAAATCTCCGGCGCTTCTGTTCCGTTATCGGAATCTGAATCCGGTGTTCAGAGATATCCTCTTGATAAACGAGGTTTGTTTTCAAATATCAAAGGCGATATTGCTCTTAGAATCTACGCCGCTCCTTTCGACGGCTCAGATTTCTTCTCCTCGCCGGTGGATTTTGCTGAGAAAGAGATGAAACAAGATAAAAAATTCGAATCTCAGGAATTTCAAAATCAGAATCAGAATCAGTATCAGTATCAGAATCAAAACCTCTTCCAGCAATTCGGCGATGAGATTAACATGGAGACGATGAAGCCGAAGAAGAAAGAGAAAGAATCGAGAACGTTCCACTCACTCGGTGCTCACGCCGGAGCTCCACCGCCTCAAGCAAAGCCACAGTCTCATCATCTTCCTCCTAATCAACCGGAGTTTAGGTCAGATTTCATGAGAGCTCCAGGACCACCGCCAGCAGCAGTAATGCAGATGCAAGTTCCGAGACAGAATCCAGAGTTTCAGCTAATTGAAACAAGTCCTCCTTTAGCAGCTCGTATGAGACAATCCTACTACTACCGAAGCAGCGGAGATAAAACCTCGAGCACATACGATCTCGTCGAGCAGATGCATTACCTCTACGTTAGCGTCGTGAAAGCTCGAGATCTTCCGGTGATGGATGTTTCCGGTAGCTTAGATCCTTATGTAGAAGTGAAGCTTGGTAACTACAAAGGTTTAACGAAACATTTGGAGAAGAATTCAAATCCGATCTGGAAACAGATCTTCGCCTTCTCCAAAGAGAGATTGCAATCGAATCTGCTTGAAGTTACGGTGAAAGACAAAGATCTTTTGACGAAAGACGATTTCGTGGGAAAAGTTCAGATCGATCTCACTGAAGTTCCTCTTAGAGTTCCTCCGGATAGTCCTCTGGCTCCACAGTGGTACAGGCTAGAAGACAAAAAAGGGATGAAGACGAACAGAGGAGAGGTAATGCTTGCCGTGTGGATGGGAACTCAAGCTGATGAATCGTTTCCAGACGCTTGGCACTCGGATGCGCACCGTGTGAGCCACTCGAATTTGTCGAATACGCGGTCCAAGGTTTACTTCTCGCCGAAGTTGTATTACCTGAGAATTCACGTAATGGAAGCTCAGGATCTTGTTCCGTCTGATAAAGGAAGAGCACCTGATGTGATTGTGAAGATTCATGCGGGGAATCAGATGAGAGCGACGAGGACGTCTCGGATGCGGACGATTAATCCGCAATGGGACGACGAGCTTATGTTTGTTGTATCAGAGCCGTTTGAGGATATGGTGATCGTCTCTGTTGAAGATAGGATTGGTCCAGGGAAAGATGAGATATTGGGGAAGGTGTTTATACCGGTGAGGGATGTTCCGGTGAGGCAAGAGACTGGGAAAATGCCTGATCCACGGTGGTTTAGTTTACAGAGACATTCAATGTCTATGGAGGAAGAGACTGAGAAGAGAAAAGAGAAGTTCTCTAGTAAGATTCTGCTTCGGCTTTGTATAGAAGCTGGGTACCATGTTCTTGATGAGTCCACCCATTTCAGCAGCGATCTTCAACCGTCTTCGAAGCATTTGAGGAAGCCGAGCATTGGGATTCTTGAGCTTGGGATTCTCAGTGCTAGGAACTTGGTGCATATGAAAGGTAAAGATGGGAGAATGACTGATGCCTATTGTGTGGCGAAATATGGGAACAAATGGGTGAGGACGAGGACTCTGTTAGATGCTCTTGCGCCTAAGTGGAATGAGCAATATACTTGGGAAGTTCATGATCCTTGCACCGTCATAACAATTGGAGTATTTGACAATGGTCATATCAACGATGGTGGTGACTCTAAGGACCAGAAGATAGGGAAAGTTAGAGTCAGGCTATCTACACTAGAGACAGACCGGGTTTACACTCATTACTACCCGTTGCTGGTTCTTACGTCAGCTGGTCTAAAGAAGAACGGTGAGCTTCAGCTAGCTCTGAGGTACACCTGCACCTCCTTTGTTAACATGATGGCACAATATGGAAGACCATTGTTGCCCAAAATGCATTATGTTCAACCGATACCAGTCAGGTCTATGGACTTGCTTAGGCATCAGGCGATGCAAATAGTTGCAACAAGACTATCAAGGTCTGAGCCACCACTGAGACGAGAGGTTGTGGAGTACATGCTTGATGTAGACTACCATATGTTCAGTCTCAGGAGAAGCAAAGCCAATTTCAGCAGAATCATGTCGCTTCTCTCCTCGGTCACTCTGGTCTGCAAATGGTTCAACGATATCTGTACATGGAGAAACCCGATAACAACGTGTCTAGTTCACGTTCTGTTCTTGATTCTTGTCTGCTACCCAGAACTCATTTTACCCACAATCTTCCTCTACCTTTTTGTAATAGGCATGTGGAATTACCGGTACAGACCAAGACACCCGCCTCACATGGATACTCGTGTGTCCCAAGCAGACAATGCACACCCAGACGAGCTAGACGAGGAGTTCGACACTTTCCCAACCAGCAGGGCGGCAGACATTGTCAGAATGAGGTATGATAGGCTTAGGAGCGTCGGCGGTCGAGTTCAGACAGTCGTAGGCGATCTGGCGACTCAAGGGGAGAGAATTCAAGCTCTTCTTAGCTGGAGAGACCCGAGAGCAACTGCTTTATTCATCGTCTTCGCATTGATCTGGGCCGTGTTTATCTATGTCACACCATTCCAAGTGATTGCGATCATAATCGGGCTGATCATGTTGCGCCATCCGCGGTTCAGGAGTAGAATGCCTTCAGTACCTGCCAATTTCTTCAAGAGATTACCAGCCAAGTCAGATATGCTCCTGTAAGTGTAAAAAAGAAAACCATGATTATATTTGTAGTTTTGTACTAGTGTGTGCCAAAAACAAGTGTAGAACTTTGTAGAGGGAAGCGAAGGAAACTAGTTGTTGCCTCTTGAGGTTGAATCATTCGTGTATTCTGTTATTTCATTATACGTGGAGCATAATCATAAACCAACAATTTTTTGGAGTACAAAATATTTCATTGGGTTTTGTCCATCATATTATATATACCTATACACAAAATGCACAATTAAACACATTCACAAACATACAACCAAAAGAGAAGAATCTCTGGTGTGAGGCGTTATGTTCTTGGGGGCCCCCAATATTATTGGTATTGTGATTAAATGACTTTTGGGATCCTATCATCTCCGACAAGCCATCTAGATAGCCAACAAGGATCTCCGGCAAAGTGTTTGCATTGGGTTGGAATGATCCCGAGATCGCTACCAATCTGAGCGTATTCATTTAAAGCGCTTTCCATCTCTTGTTCTGCTTCTCCAATGTCCATTACATCGACTGTGTTCATGCGGAGAACTTCTGCAGAGTTCTGTTCTAACTCGTGATCGTTCTCAAACGGTTCCATCGCTGGACACTGTTTCAATGGGATCATAAAAGAAACGGAACTGTGAGCTGTGTTTCTGCAATCTATCAATCGTACGGATTGCATTTAAGCGAGATAAAAGAATCTGAACCTGACAAAACTGGGCGTAATGTCTGTAAATTTCGCTGTTTTCATCTTGGTCACTGAGGAGGGTACCACCATACCAACCATTGGTTTCATTGGTTGATGTAATCGATAGGTACCTATATAAAATGAAACAACTGCAACACGTGATTTGATGCACTGGAGACGAAATCTGGATTTTGAAAATGCCAACAGTTTGCAGTTGAGGTTAGACCATGGTTAGGTCAATAGTCAATAGTTGCGGGAATCATCACTCAATGATGAGTTTGCCAATAATGACCAGAACGGAATTTTTTTAAAATGCGGTCTGAAGTATGTTTGCATTTCATAGGGAAGAAAAATGAAATCAGTACCTTTGGAAGATATCTTCTTGATGATCGTTGGACTCAGAAAGCCAGTCCAAGTTGCAGAAATCGCTGACTCTCTCACTCGAGGTCACTCCTTTCTCACTTTCGTCTGCACCAGGTTTTGTGGCAGAGCTATTCTCTTCGGATTTTCTTGAACCAAACAGCCAATTGGGGCTCTTGAGCTGAATCTCACTGCAGATAAGAAAGTCAAGAAAAATAAGCCATGGTTTGGTTTGAACTAAAAATCATATTTTCTAAACCAGAAACCATCTTTCTGCTTTCTTAAAGAGATAAATGTCCAGTTAAACGCCAAAAAAAAAGGATTTAGCCATTCCGAAAAATCAAGGCAAAGGTCTAATAAGATGATTGAAAATTTCAACTGAGGATCATTACGCTGCATCAGGAGCCACACCAGTGCTTCCGGTGTTGCCACCTGGTCTTTGATCTGTCTCGCTACAAAGTCTCACGTTCTTTATTGAACTGCATGTCTGCTCTATCAGTTTGTCAAATGACGTCAGCTTCTTCCGTGAGAAGTCTTCTCTGAAAGCCGGCACTGGTGCAAGATTGACTCCAATACCACTCATGGGTTTGGCAATGGGCTGGATCCTGGCAATATACCCAGAGAATTGTATCATACGCACCCAGAAATTATGATCTTTCTTGGGAAATTCAACTTAACATTTTCCCGGATTGGTTCACGAATCCCTTAAACTTGACGTCCAGTTTCAGTCACCAACTTAAAATATTATTTGCATCTACTAAAGAGTAAACCCATAATCTGACAGTCACTAGGTTAATTAAATGTAAATCTTACCCACTCTCTGGGAAAATATCATCTCCAATCCCTGACACATGGAGATAATAATCAGAATCCAGCTCCCACAGTGCAGGTTTCCCTTCCTGAGGTTGAAAGTAGCCCAAGAATCTGCTCGCAATAAAAGTCACTAGTTACTATCACTTGAGCCTCAATAGAAACGAAAAAGAAAAAAAGAGTTCTACCCAACAGTTCCTCAGAGGAATCAGTATCTTGGTAGTTGGTAGTATTAGTGATGCCTCAGGTAATAAGCCAGGGTTCTATTGCCTCTATCTATATCATATTATCAATGAAGCAAGAACTCAGAAACTTATTCTAAAATCCTTCATCCTATATTTGCATCACTGACAAACTAGAAACATTAAGAAATTAGCAGGAAACTGAAGTGACTTGTGCGAGAAAGAGAAGTATATTACAGGTTTATGGCATCTTGCTTTTCGCCATCAGTGTAAGTATTGCTGTAGTACCGTTTTATAGACTTGAGAAACTCTCTAGACTGTGTCGTGGCCTTCCATTTCCCCTGCCTTTCTGGGAAAACCTATAATCCATTCAACAATGTTAATGAATAAGCATTGAAACTGTTGTTTTGTCAAAAGGAAAAATAACTAGTCAAAGTGATAAATGGTATTATTACAGTGTTATGAGCAGCTGAGCCGCCATATTGTTGTGCAAGGGCATCTCCCATGCTCTGGTACATATCCATAAGTGCAGCAGCTATGCTACTGTCAGGGTCGATCTTAGGTGTATCGCTCAAACCCATTGCATGCAATTGCCGGCCTAAAGCAGCCAAACCATATGCATATTGTGCTACGTTTGTTCGATCCAAGCAGTCAATACAGTTGGTACGCAGAACACCACTTTGGTAACGAGGAGCTGAAGCTGAAGAATCAGCTCCATCGTCTTTTTTTTGTTGGCTTAGTTTCATCTCTTTCTCTCGGTTAGCAAGAGCGCTAAGTATATCATTTGAACTCTCGCCCCTTGAAAGTTCCGCAGAGTAAGCTCTTAGATCACGCAGAGAAGGTTCCCTGCAGTAACTATCTCTATTACAGCGAGAAAGGTATCTAATAGCTCCAGTGCTTATACTAATATATAGCACTTTACAACCAAACCAAATTTCGGACTAAATAAGTGTATGTAGCAGACCACACCATCACAACAATTACCTTCCAGTGCTAGCATGACTAAGTAGGCTAGCCTTCTTCTTAACAATTTTAGGCTTGCCACTGAAGTAAAATCCAGTCAAATCAAGGGCTTCACTTGCTACAGCACCCAAAACAGCCAATACATTTGCCGACTTGCTTTAACATGGAAAATAGAAAGCAATGTGAATTCAGGTTAAAAAGGTGGGAAAATAAGTTCATAACATTTTACCTCTTTGCAAATTTATGGAAATCCCAGTGGATGAATTTGAGATGATTTTCTTCAGTAAAAATTGAATTTAGATAACCCACTGCATGCGCAAACTCACGTCTTAGCACCATTTCCCTCGGCCTTTTCTCAACTGTCTAAATATTTCCATGGAAATTTGTCTCTAAGTACAAAGGGCATAACATCTCTTGCTTAAAAAGGACATTAAATATATTTTAAAAACCTAACCTTGATCAAGTTGAGCACAATGATCGGGTTCCCATATCGATTCACCAGGTCTTCAAAATGCATTTTGGTTGACTCGTATGTCGGGTCGTACCTCTGTACTGAGGCAAAAAAAAAACAGAATAAAACCATCAGGACTCATCCACAAGAAGCTAAGTAGATCAATAACCACTACATGTTATAATGGTCTAATCCAGATAACAGATGCATGTTATGTTAGTTTCTCACAGAAAATATCAGGCTTAGGACTAAATTTGGAGGCCCCTTGAGACCAAAAGAGTGGAATTGATCCCCGCATCTGCACCACTGAGCTCATTTTTCCCTTGCATGATCCAGCTTCATCATCAAGAACAAATTGTTCTGTTTCAACATCATTTGCAACCCTTCCACGATCATTCACTCCCCTTTTCAAGTAACTGCGATGAAATTTTTACAGAATGAAAAACAGCTAATATAAAGCATCTAAACTAGTCTAGAAGAGTTCAAGCTACACCATACTATGTTCACCCTAACCAAAGTTCCCAAAGATACAAGGTATATAACTAAGAAAGGGCATTAGAAAATCCAAACAGCCACCATGAATTCGTCATCCATGAGAGGCCTGGTTAGAATGAATTCATACCGTGTGCCTGCAAAATGTCGAGAACGTCTGGAGACTACAGTAACACTAAAGTCTCTTCCATATATCGATAGTCTTATCTGAATGATGAGGAAAGCAAGAAAATTAGTTAAAACCATTTTATTTCTCCTGGTGCCAAACCTAGGAGCACATAGGTAAAGCCACAAGAGCCTAAAAATACCTGCTTAAAATGCCCATGAACTAACGCGAGTGTCCAAATAGTGTTGTTGCACCTTGATCGAATAGGCTGCGTAAGATATGCATTCCATACAAATATGTTATCATAGGGCACCCCTTCCTCACCAGATGATAAAACATTTTTTTGCAAGCTCTGCATTATTGGATACGTGTAACTGTAGAAGAAATCTTTTGTCAAATCTACACTTGACAGAAGCTTCTTGTACCTGCAAATAAAAGAAAGACAAAGAACTTTGTGAAATCATATAAGGTGCAATAAGAATATAAAAGTTTGAACAGGAACCGAGCTTCAGTTAAACAAGCATTAATTAATAGTCATAGTCAAACATCAAAGAACAATCAAAATTCCCAGAAACAGACCTTAGTTCAGTTTTGGAATTCGCAACATCAGATTGAATAGTTGCATGTGGAACACTGATAATTTGACTTTCATCGATAGCATATATCGCATGGCCACATATGCATCCGATTTGTCGCCGTTTTGTCACCAAAACTAAATAGTATGACTCCATAAACTTCGCACAACCTATAAAGAAAACATTTAACCCGACTTAGCTCAGTAGAAACAAATCCAGAGATACAACAATACAAACATTCCTATCCCACGACTAACCAGCAATTCCATAGACTTTGGCCACAAAAGCTAATCCCCCAGTGGCACGATTGCCTTCAGCGATACGCTGAAGCAGACTCTTGATTTCTTGAGGCGAATATACAACTGGATCTTCACTAATGTTAAGCTCAGATGGCTCTGAACGATCAATCTTGAGCACTCTGAAGAATCTTTTATTCCTATCACTCCCAACTAGATAAAACCTCTGCACAAACACAGCCAAGAAAATCAAACATTCCTCCAATTCAATCTAGGGTTTCCTTCTTAAGGATGCAAACCATTCCAACACACATTGTTGCATTAGAGAGTCCCAAAGTGATTGGTAAATCAAATGAGAAATGATGAAATCCGAATGCAATCTCCCTAATTAATCTTCCGGATATACATAAACAGAAATTTTCCAGAAGCTAGTTTCGAAATCTCAGTTTGCTTAATTGCTTAAGCTTACCGCTCTGGTTTCGTAGAGCTTGAATTTCTCTAGGGCGTACGAATCGTGATCGGTCTCCGTATCGTTGGACGGTTGAATCTTGGCGAATGAAGTCGTAGAGTTTTCCGATTTCGCCATGTAAGATCAATCTCTCCGGAAGCGGTCAAATTCTCTATAGCCGGCGATGGATTTTCAGGCGATCATTAAAAATCGGAATCGGAAGTTAGCAAGTCGCAGAGACAAGGGGCGTTTCCGTACTTTTCTAGTTTTGGATTGTGTTCATTCATTGTTTTGCATCGCAGAGATTGTCTGACTGGCATAGATCCTATATTCTGATATAATGCTAATGTGATTATAAAATGAATTAAAGCTTAAACGTTTTATACGCTTTCTATCATAAAACGACAACGTTCTGAATCTTTTAATTTCAAAGTCTACAAAACATGATCCGTTTCAATATCCACAAACCACAACCAAGCAATTCTTTAGCTTTCTAGCACCATCCATATTAACTATCACAAATATGCATAGATATTGATATACGTATGTTACTTCTTTCTTCTTCCAATTTGAGTTACAAAATGTTGAAATTCCCACTTTGTTGCACTAGTGAGTTAACTTTGGAGTCGAAGATTCTTGATTTTGCTGTTCCACTGATCTCTATCTCACACCAAAAGACAGATTGTTTTGGGACGACGTGATTCCATCAAAGTTTCTGCAGCAAAAGACGGAAATTTCTCTCTTGGCTCGGTAGGATTTTGCAACTCAATAATATCCAAAAACATCTTTTATCATTTTTATTGAGGAGTTTTGTTAATCCTTTGAAGGTTTATTTATAATCAGATATTCAAAAGTTGTGAGACCTGTGGAGCCAAAGGAGCAATTGAATGCCCCGGTTGCAAGGTACTAATTTAATCTTAAGTATTAGAACTAATGATATCATCAAGTGTGTCTATCTATGTTCAATCTTACTTAAGTTTTCCAATCCATACCTATTGATGTTACTCTTTCTTAATCTATGTTATGCCATTGATGTTACTTTTATGGCATTATGTATAAAGAAAAAAAAATCTTATGTTGCCTCCAGGGAACAGGTAGAAATAAGAAGAATGGAAATATTTTTGAGAGGTGGAAGTAAGTAAAAGCTAAAACAAAGTTTAAAAAGCAATCAGAATTTTCCAGTTCAATTAGTTAATGAGATAACTTGGGATTTTTGAAAATGTGCAGATGTTTTGAATGTCAAGGATTCGGTATGAAAAGTTGCCCTAAATGTGGCAAGGGAGGCTTGACGCCTGAACAGAGAGGGGAACGATAGAAGTATACTATATGTTTCTCTTACATGTCTCTATTTGTATAACTCTATAGTCATGTAACTTGCAAGTAAAGTAAAAGTCATTAATAATTATCTTTTTGCATAGAATGTTAAATGTTTTGCTGGAATCATAGCTACGGATGCAAAACATTTAAAATTGCGAAAGCTATTTTTATAACTTTTTAAACAAAATGAATGTGTGAAGTGAAGTATTTAGAAGTGTATAATGATAAATTATAGTTTGAGTTACCTAAGATAGTCCCAATTTTCCTGTTCTGAGTTAGTGACTGCGTTCCAAACGGAAATGCAAGTTTTATTAGTTGTTATTATAATTGAAAAATAAGCTGCGTTCATGTTTCCAGAGTGACATACAGACGTTGCTTTGAATCGTGGTTCCGTCATGCTTCGTCGTGCATGCGAGAGCTTCCAAATGAAAATTCGAAAGCAATAAATGGACGCTGACGAAATTTCCGTTCAACATAGCAAATATTCACAAGCAAGATGAAACATCTAAGTCATGTTAAGCCAATAGCCAAGACATTATAAAAATCCTTTACAACGTTTGGCATTTGGCATTTGTAGCGTGAGGTTGGGCCTCGCAAGTGATAGCCCAATGGTATGAACTAAGATAGAAAAGTAAGAAACCGGTAATTTATATGGAAACACTCAATGACTGAAGTACAGTGGTTAAATTGAAAACGTTGAACAGTAGTTTTTTTTTTTAGCAAAAGAACGACTGAGTTATTAGAAAGAAAAAAAATACAGCTTTCAAGCTTTAAAATAGCATTATTTTATTTTATAATTCTGTAAAATAGCATATGATTGAGAAAGAAACTATTAATCTAATTTCTCCATTCTGTCATCACTCACATACCAGGAAAAATCTTTATCAAATTTATTCAGATAAATTCAAAAATATTTTTGAATAGAATTATTAAAAATAGCTGTATTTTTTTTTCATTATTGTTCTCACTTCATCTTTTGTTCTCTTTAAAAAAATATTCCATTGTCACATCACCATGACAAAAATTCTATCTTTCCAAACAAAAAAAATGGATTGTCAACAAATTTTTGAAAAAAGTGTAAGATTCAACTCTCTTTAATATTGACAACAAATTTGAATGTGTTATTAGTTGAAACAGTTATTGCGTAATTGTTTGTTCATTTTTTTTAATTGGACCGTCGTTATAAGAAAGAATTGCATTGTGAAAATTCGAAAATAGCTTGAACGAGACACAACACATCAGTAGAAGACCAAGCACACATGCCCCAACCCAATAATTCAGTTATCCAACTAATCTCTAAATATAAAAATAATTTAGAAACGAGGATGAGAGACAAGAAGAGAGTGATAAAATCAGAAGAAGAAGACACGTGGAAGAAGGTAAGAGAAGTAGCGTGTGGAGAGAGTGATTGGAGAAGAGAGAGGTCGAGTATTGAAGATAAAAAGACAGCTACCTACTCATCTTCCCAATCTATCTACCTACTTTCTCCAGATCTACTCACTAATATATTTTAAACCTTAGGTTATAAATATAATTCTTTTAAAATGCAGTAAAAATTGTCAATGGCAGATCTACATTAAGGTGACAAAATATTGAATGATGTAATAAAAATTGTTAATCAAATAATTTTAATTTATGGAATTGTAAAAATTATTATGATATTTTCCCCAAATTGTTCTAAATAGCCAAAAAGTCAATAACCAAACCGTACTATCTACCTTTTAAATTGAAAAGGGCAAAAAGTTAGGAAACCCCACGTTCCTCCTGTGAGTGTACGATCAATCTTTTTTGTTTTTTATGGTTGTTACAATATTCTTACTTCTTAGGCACACAATTAGAAAAAAAATAAACAAATGACCACATCATTTCATTTTTTGTGTTTTAACTTTGGTATTAAAATATAGTTTGTTAGTTATTATAAATAACATTCAAAACCAAACAATCCTACAGGAACTCTCTTCCTTCAAAAAAAAATAGAAACACCAATTCCTCCAAAAGATTACATAAATACATATATATATAAGAGAGATGGGAAGATCACCCTGCTGCGAGAAAGCTCACATGAACAAAGGAGCTTGGACTAAAGAAGAAGATCAGCTTCTTGTTGATTACATCCGTAAACACGGCGAAGGTTGCTGGAGATCTCTCCCTCGCGCCGCCGGTACATACACATACTTTTATCTTTTGCATATATATATATATATAGAGAGAGAGATATTGATTTAGAGATTTGATTAAAAATTACGAAAATTGTGTAGGATTACAAAGATGTGGTAAGAGTTGTAGATTGAGATGGATGAATTATCTGAGACCAGATCTCAAGAGAGGTAATTTCACTGAGGAAGAAGATGAACTCATCATCAAGCTCCATAGCTTGCTTGGTAACAAGTAAGTACTAATCTTGATATAATAATAGTACACTTCTTTGATATATAATTTTGGAATTTTTGTGTGTCAATTCTTGGAATGGATTGTTGTATAGATGGTCGTTGATTGCTGGGAGATTACCAGGAAGAACAGATAACGAGATTAAAAACTATTGGAATACTCACATCAAGAGGAAGCTTCTTAGCCGTGGGATCGATCCAAACACTCACCGTCTCATCAATGAATCAACAGTGTCTCCGTCGTCTCTTCAAAACGATGTTAACGAGTCTTTACATCTTGATTTCACCGGACCGGATCAAGAACGGCTGGTTAAAGCTGAACCGGTGGTACAAGAAGAGGGTAATAATAATAATAATAATAACTGCACGAGTAGCGGAACGACGTCGGATAAGGATTTTCAGAACGAAGACGATTGGGTACTTAACTTGGAACTCTCTGTTGGTCCAGCAGCCACGAGTTATCGGTATGAGTCGACTCGGAAGGCGAGTTTTGACTCGGCTGAGTCGACTCGACGGTGGGGATCCGAGTTGTACGTAGGTCAGATTGACACGGTGTGTTTGTGTTGTCGGATAGGGTTGTTTCATAATGAGTCTTGTCGGAATTGTCGGATTTCCGATGTTAGAACCATTAGGGAATCCAGAATTCTTTAGGAATCTTTTATACATTAGTTAAATTGTATTTTCTTACATTTGTCATGTAAGAAATTAGGATAATTATCTGATGGCAAAGAGATTATTATAATATATCATTATTTGTCATTTGATCAGATCCCTAGATGAGCCATCTTAGTACTACTATACTATACTACTAATATATTTCCATGTCAATTTTCAGGTAAAGCAATGCATAACTAATTCAACCGACTTATTTAAAATGTTCCTAACATTAATTAAATATATTTGTTAAATATGACCAAGTCATTCAAGCAGATGATGAGCAGAACAACTTTGATGAAGACGTAAAACTATACCTAAATGTTTGGTTTGGTGTCGTCGCTTTTTGTATGTGCTTTTTCCAGTTCTTGTCCTAACTTTTTTTTTTGTTTGGTTAAAATCTTGTCCTAATACTTTTTCCTATTCGCCTTTATTTCCCTCAATTATCAATTGAGTTGTAAGCAAGCGTTGTGATTTGAAGTTAAATCCCTTTAATTTCCTTTTGTTTGACTCATTTAAAAGAACAAATAAAGATTGAAGTCAACGGGGCTTTAACTTCGTCCCCGGTTCAAGGAATGACGAGTCTAGCTTATATAACACAATGACATATTTGCAATTGAATAGCTACTGTTATTGACAAAATAAGGTTTTTCTTTTTAAGGAATGACGAGTGTAGTATAAGATAATGAATTAATGATATATTTGCAATTGATAGCTAGAGAATGACAAAAATAAGTTTCTTGAGGGTCTTTCTTTAAAAATTAACTAAGATCTTCGTTTACGTAATGGACATCAACACATTAATGGATCCTTAGTCAGCAATAATTTTTTTACACATTAAGCTTTTAGAAGAAGCACGTTATCGTTTAAAAAAAAAATTGAGTTATTATATAGTTGATGTGATGATTATTAACAAATAATCGTCACCATTATCTTAAGCTTTTAGATATCAGGTAACGTGCCAGCACCAATCTGGTTCCAGCATGTGGTTTCCTTAAAACAACTTTTAAAATTAAAAGAAATGAAATATAATGAAATCGACGTTTAGGCTCTTTTAGGTAGAATCCCACCCAAAAGCTTGTTTAATAACAACATGTATGTGCGGTTTCGTTTTACAGATATAAAATACTGAATTATCATGTGCAATCTAGACACAAAATCTTATTCCATTCGAGCCCTTTAATCCTTTTTTGTCTATTACATTTACATGAAAAACCTTTCTCTGCATTGGTGTCCTTAAACTTTTTTGTTAATGCGCAACTATATGAAAATAACATTTTTTTAGAAAGCAAAAATCGGAAAACAAATGACCAAGATATTACATAATTTTTTTGTACTAAGTAAAACTTAAATAAAAACGGGGAAGATTAAAATATAAGTTTAAATTATGTATAAATGTCATTTAAGTAATATAATTTTCATTAAGCTTATTTTATATAAAGAAAGACGCATCTATTTAAAAAAAAATCATTTTAACAATTTGTACAAAAGGTTGTACGTTGCAAATAATAATTATTATTCTTGGATTCACAATTCAATAACTTATACGAACCAATTATTTCAATTTCCAAACGACGCCAAAGTCTAGAATATTAGCAGGTGAGATGGGGTAGAAGATAGATAAAAACAACATGTGAGATGTTGGGTGGTAGGTAACCGAATCTATGATCAATGAATAATTGAAAAAGGGATAATACTGAGAACATATATTTTATATAACAATAAAAATGGGTGGAGTATTAATGATAGTACGAGTTAAGAGGAGAAAAGTGATGATATTGCACATGCAGGTAGCTAGATTGAATCGCATGATCTTTTAGCCTGCCATGCACTAGTGTATCCCTCTTTGTTTTATATCAATTTATACGTAATCTTCTTACATTTAGACGCATAGTGAAAAAATGTCATCCTTCCTTTGTTTTTTCTTTGTAAAAGTATGTCATACTTTTTTTCCTTAGTAAAATATGTCATACTTCTTGCGCGAATATTTTGAAGGTTCTGGTTAAAATCGCAGCACTGAGCAACCTGTTATGTGCAACTTATGCAATTGATGAGGCCACAAAACAAATTTATATATTTACTAATGTGTAAAAAAAAATGTTAAGCTTGTAGTAAACTTATTACATGTTGAAACTTTCTAGGCATGTTTATGTCGAAATAGGTTTTCCAACATGATCATCCGTACCTATACCAAAATTTCAATTCTAAACTATTTGTAAAAATTTAGTTTACTCTAATGATCTGTTTGGATATTTTTGTTTTGTTTTTTAAACTATCTAAATACTATTCAGAATTTCTCAAAAAATTAAAATTTATCAAAATTATCCAATTATCCAAAAATATATGTTTCGGAGTTGACCATTTCTTAAATTACTGAACATTTGGATAATAATTTTATGTATTTGAAAATTTTGAACCGTTTCGCTGTCCAAATTTTATTGTATCTTCTATTAAAAATGTTTTGAATAATATCTTTTAATATATAATAATCTGTTCTTGACTTATATATACCTGTTATTTCGAATCCCCTTACTCAAAATAGACATCTATAATAGCTATATCATTAATAAGTATTGTTTCATGGGTCAATAAAATATCAAGTAAGAAAAACTTACTTCAAAAAAAATATCAAGTAAGAATAAATATATCAAGAAAAATGTTGAATCGTTGACAAACCAAAAGGATAGAAGCAAACTGTTGAAACCGTGATGGATATTTCATCACTCATTTTCCTGGGTTTTTTTTTGTCAGAATGATATATATATATATATATTAATATATATCTATAGGATATTTCATTACTCTATAAAGTATATATTTTACTAAATATAAAAAACATAAATATTTCTGTAATGTTTGGAAGAAAACTTATGTATTACACCAAACTCTTACATACTCTACAGCCCAGAATTATATATAAGTTTTCAATATTTGTAAATTTACCAATTAACTAATGATTTCGTATCTGTTAGTCAGGGTTGATGAACAAAATTCCATTATTCTTGACCATTTTGTGATATTTATTTTGGTTGGAGCATTACTGAGTATATTCCCCCCCCCCCCACCCCAGTTATAAATTTATAATTAACACTAACAGTGTGCGTTCCCTCAGAAAAATAACCTAGTTGAAAACCTTTTATTCGTGGCTTGACAAAGAAAGAAAAAAACTTATTTTATTTGTTTGGTACTAAATAGTGATGTGGGAAACTAGTTGAATTGGATTAGAAATATATCGAAAATATGTTTGGATAAGTTGGGTTGGGTCACGAGACTCTAGACGCGCGAGTCAGGAAACGAAACGCAAACTAAAATAAATAAGGTGGGTCCATCGCCTGACAAACCGATTCCATTGCATGGCTGAGGATCTCTCTTCTTCATTCATATCCCAATGGCCCATGCTTCCATGTTATATTTTTCAATTATTACATCTTTTTTTTTTCCTACTTTTATTTGTCTGGCCCTCACATAACATATTATATAGTATATCGTAATAGATATTTAGTCTGTTAAATGTTCTACTTCATCGAAACTCTGTCTCTGCTGAAAATAAAAAAATCAAAACTTGTTCTCAGCCATGCTCATATCCATTTTGGCATAATGTTTAAGATAAATACGTGGAAACTAAGAAATTGTATAAAGTAAACTATCTCATTTTTTTTTATTTTTTTTTGATAAAGGAATGCATATTTTTTATAATTACGTAAGAAACTTAAAATATTACATTAATAACTGAAAAAATCAAATAAACTAATTGCTAAACATATTTAATACAACCAAACAGAGGAAGTATGTTACATGTTACTCAATATTCATAACTTTAACTAGTCAACCATTTCGTGTTATAGCCAGCCAATTTACATCTCACTGACGAGAAACCGGTGTTTAATAGGATTTTCACCATGTGTTTGGAAATTAACTCAAGAGAAACAGTGTTTTTTTTTAGGGCACCTCAAGAGAAACAGTTTATGATTGTACTTTATCAAAAACAATTGTAGATTATAGAAAAAGTAGCCCATTGGGTTTGTAATGAATCCAAAGCCAAGGCCCAAAAATATGGCGGAAAATGGTCTACGAAAGGTTTTTCTTGTCGTTTTATGGTCTACGAAGGGTTATCAACTAATTCATTCCCCAACACACTAAAAAACAATAATAAAAAATGCGATAACTTGTAAAAACAATAGAAACTAACAAATCTTAGCCAAATTGTCTCAAAGAATTGACAAACAAATTAACAAGTCCAAGAATAAGATCTTTTAATGACAGGTTTGGTCTGTTTGTCTTCTTCTAATGAGATCATTCCAAGATGAGAAGGATCTTCCAACAACATCTTGGCTACCAAGTAACCTGCGATGGACCATGTCTGAAACTTCCTCGCCTGTTTTCCGATGAACCTTCCCGATTTTCCGTCGTAGTACTCTGGCCAACCATCCTTCAACAGCCGTGCCTCCGCCAGGTCTATGGCCCTCCTCGCTATCTGTGGCCGTCCCGTCTTTATGCACGCAGCTGTTAATAGCCACAACAGCACTGATTTTGCGGCCGCCGGGGAAAAATTAATCCAAAAATGATAAGTAAAAAGGAAACAATTTTATATGCAAAAAAAAAAAAAACTTTTGTAGCCATGGAAAACGCTTTATTTCCCAATTTTTCTAATTCCATTGGAAATAAATCAAAAACGTTATACTAGTTTGAATTTTGACTAATTAAAACACTTTCCGTAAAGAAGACTTATGCATTTTTCCTCAATGATTTTGTTTCCAACTTTAAAAAGCCTAAGTAATGTAGATGCTCCTTTTACGACAAATCAACACCTCTAGACCCCTATCATAATCTTAACACCAAAAAAAGAAAGAACAATATTTTGTCTGTAAAGAAAAAGATATAAATTTTTGAATTTATCATAATTAGTAATGATAAAAAGGGAATTTCAAGAAAACATAAATTTCACCTGGCCAAGAACCTCCATTATGGTAACTCCACCGAGTATTCTTAGGATCACAACCGGTAACAATCCGCCACTCATGGCTCTCGATCGCCGGATGACAAATCTTAACCGGCATCTCTCCGACCAACTCCTCCCACCGTTCCTCGATCAAGTCCATGATCGCCCCAGACTGCTCAGGGGTGGCTAAAGAAGCTAGAATCGCTACACAGTTACCAAGAGCGAACCACCTAAAATCCATACGAGCTGGACTAACATTTCCTATGAAGTAACCGCCACGGAGAGGCATAAAATCGAATACCCACTCAGGGATCGAGTCAGGGATGACGTTGAACTTGTTGACTGCTGTGTGCGAGTACTCCTCAGTCTTGTAGCGGTAGATATCATTGAGCTGCTGAAAATCGAGCCAGAAATAACTTCTCATGTGGAAGCTAAGCGCGTGTAGCCGCTTCGATATTCTCTCCATGAACTCCTTCCCTTCTGCGTCGTGCTTTAGCATTGTCATCGCTGACCGGAGTGCCATGAAAAAAAGAGCTTGGATCTCGATCGGATACCCATAAACCCCCTGCGGAAGATTCCATCCCATTATACACTTAAACCAGAACATAAACCGAACCATATTTCGTCTAAATACCTAATCTTTGCTGTTTTTATACCAAACTAAACCCAATAAAACATTATAAATTTGTCTAAATTTAATGAAGAGTACTAGTTTTAATGTGTCTAACTAAAGAAGTAAAGGTCTTTTAATTATTTTTTGTTTGTTATTTTTTTCATCCAAAACCGAGCCAAGTCGAACTCAAGCAAACCAAAACTGAACCAGAAATATTATTTTTAGTTATAGCTTGGTTAATATAACTAAACCAAATCGATGCGAACCTAAATTTCAGACCTATCGACTCTTATTGATTTAAATGATGATAGAGAGAAAAAGGAGAGAATTAATACCATTCTTCGATCGACCATGGAACAGCCATCAGCGCAAAGCAATGTCGGAAAAGTATCGAAACCTTCGGAGAGACAAAGAGAGAGAATGAGTCTCATTCCTTTTTGACATTCAGGTGTTTCAGCTAGAGAAAGGTCTCCAGTGGATTTGGTGTAGGCTCTAAGGAGAATGATCCACCAGAATCCTGAGTCAACCGGAGCCACTCTTCCAATCGCGCTTTCGCCAAAGTCAGCAATGACTGTATCGGTTTTCTTGATTGGATCGTGAAGGACCTTGAAGCTAGCTGGCATTGCGCCTTCACCGAGCTTGAACCGGTCTATTCTTTTTTCTCTTCCTTGGATTTGAAGTGTCTTGAGGAGGAAGTTTTTCACTATCTCTGGCTCTCCGTTCATGAGGAAAGCTAGTGCGCTTGGAACAAAGTCTCTTACGAAAACCTAACCAACATTTTGTAAACAAAAAAATTGTTACAATTTTAAAGTGTTTAGAGAAGTGTATGCAAAAAACAAAAAAAAAAAACACGTGGAATAAATTAACGAAAATGTTAAGCGAAAAAGCTTCAATTATGCAGAGTCGCGATTTATCTTTAGAAATTCCGCAAAATTTCACAAGTTTAACGATAAAAAATCAAAAGAATTTTTGCTACTCCGCTAGGTTTCAGTTAAAAAAAAAATTTCTTCTTCTATGATTGATTCCACAATCTTTAAAACAATTTTCAGCGCTAACCAATCAAAACCGTGATCGTCAAATACCTAACGTAATCATAGTTTTTTTTTTTTTGTCGGCAATTTAAATCATAAAATCATTTAAAAACAGAACACTAAAACAGGGGTTTGATTATAAAAAAAAACACCAAAACAGTTAAAAAAAAAAAACCAAACCTGATCATAGTTCAAGACCTCCTCAGAAGCATGGTCATAGGCAGCAATAGTACCAACAGGTTGGCCACGAAAGTAAACCAATGATCGTCTCAAAGCATCCCAAGCCTCAGCGACCATAGGATGTGGCTCGAACGAGTTTCTAGTCGAAGATGTCGGAGTTTCCCATCCCGACCGTCCACTAGGAGAATTTACGCCGTCGAAATTTCCCACTTCGTTGAACGACCTCTCATCAAACGATCTTTTCCGTTCAATGTTTAGCCTCGGCCGGTCAAGTAACCGAGCCAAGTCGTCTAGCTCGGATATTGAGCTTGAAGAGTTTACTCCCTCCATATAGCTCGCTAGCTAGCTTTGTTTCTCGGTGTAGATCTGAAAAACAAAACAATGGGTATTAAGTAATTAATTAACGTAAAACATGTAACGAAAATATTAAGATTGGACTTATCTAGATGGATAAAAGTAATAACAATTATTATGGATGTAAAAGAAAAAAAAAACAAAACAAAAATTTTATCGAGATCATTACAACATACGGACAAAATGTTTTTAAAAAGTGCAAAGCTCAGATCTGAGAACGAAAAGATAAACATAGACTGACCTTAATTACGACGGAGAGATAATCTCCGAGGGATGAAGAAATGTGATAGCGAGAAAGAAAGAAGAAGAAGGAAAGAAAAAAGAGATAGAAAGGAAGAGGTGAGGTATATATAGAGGGGAAGAGAAATGACGACGAACGTGGAAAGTCTCACGTTTTTCTATCTCTCGTTGACTGTGGTAATGGTGGAAAGAGAGAGATGAAGCTAGTGGCGTTTGTCGAATAGAGAAGACGATTGGAGCGTGGTGTTCACGCGGTTTAAACGACATCGTTTTTGGTCTGACATCTTTTTATTTGGCTGAATATGTATCGATTGGGCCATTGGACTTTTCGCCGGTTCGATCGGCTTTCTCGATTTTTGTTTCCTTTTTAAAAAAATGGGATTATAATTTTTAATAGTTTTTGATTCTTTTTTTTTTACATAATTATTGTAATATGTGATAGATTGACCTATTTTACATAAGCTGTCGGAATTCATATCTCACTTATCTATTTCGGATTTTAGTATCGGACAAGTGGCGTGCTGAAATTACCATTTTGTTGTATCACTGATAATATTTTATTATTTGCTTGGTACAGAAGATACATATATATGCAACGAATATTGTGTTTTAATTTATGGATATGTACATGTTTGGTAAAGAAGTATATGCGGAGAATAAACTTTGGCTATGTGCAATTTGCGTTTTCCAAGTTTAGGCGATACTCTTTAGGAAACACATATATGGTGGTTTTGACTCAGATAACTGACATTTTTTGCTGGTTAAATGTTTTGTTTATGGAGTACTAGCCAGTATAATTAATTTTTAACTTTGCAATGATGTTTGAATTTCTTATAAACAAGGAAGATGATATGTCTAGTAAAAATTAAACTATGATTTAGATTCACCACCATGAACACTACTAGGCTACCGGTCTACATCACTTATCTATATATATATATAGAGTTGTAAAATGAAACCAATAATAAAAATATAAAACATTATATAAATGATTTCCTCTAAATATACTAATGAAACTTTAAAGAATAGAAAAGGAATACATTGCCAAGTAAGTGGTAACTAATAATTGTATCATAAGATTTATCTTCACATGTATGTAGTAGCTAGTCTGCATAGATGGATGGATATGTAAATGTAGGCCTTATTTTAGACGTATCGAATGTGACTTTTGAGGCCTTGAGTGCATATGAGAATATAATCAAAATAAAAAATTTATATGGTTGTGTCATGTGTGGTGGCGTGATAGAAAGAAAAATATTTATTGTTTATCTTAAAAAGTGTAGAGTATTAGGGGTTGGCTGATTTTTGTGTTTGTATGAAACACATACGCTATGGTCGGCCATTGATCATATATATAGAAGAAAGGTTATCACTCTTCTAACGCTAGGAAAAAGAAAAGGTTACTGTTTTAGCTATCTTGAAAAGCAATTGTCATAATTAGTATAGTTGATAAATGCGTAACTCAAATAGTTTTAGTACTTTTTTTTTTTTTTTTAAACCGAAATAGTTGATAATACTTTGCCATCACAAGTTTATATTGTTACCATCAAATATATAACGTGGATTTGGCAAAATATCATTTGTCAGTGGAGTTGCATGAGGTTCACGTGGACGATGTTAAACCTGGGATTTGTGTTATTGCTTTCAAATCAGGTGACTTAGGTCCTATAGTTTGATGGGAGCTGAGCTGAGAGCCTGAGAGGTATTCACATTATCAACCACGTGTGCGACTATATATATATATATTGACATTTCACATCTATGTGCAAAACCTTCAACATGATCTGTTTTGTGGTTAAATATACAATAAAGACCCAAATTTTATAGTTTAAAAAAGTAATAGAAAGGATAAGCTGTGGAATCATATCCAACAGAAAATTTTTGTGTTTGTACTTTTTTTTTTGTTACGTACATGGTCATCAACTGGTGGATTGCTTTTTCTTTCTTTTTTTTTGGTATACGAGATCTAACTCATGCGTGTAAACCTATTTAAAGACTTTATAGTTTCGTAGATTTCACGTAAAGTCTTCAATGGTTGATTAAAATAGTGTTGTTATGTTAGGATATATTTCCCATAATTGCCTATACATTTATGTATACTGTATACACTTTCTTTTACCGTCTTAAAAATACATTGAACTAAATAACATTATGTTAGATTGGTAATAATACTGTACTTAACATCTCCTCCAAAAAAAAAAAAAAGATTAGTATACTTAATCATACTTTTGATAGAAAGTGGACCATGAGAGCAGAACCGGTTCTAATATTAAGAATGAAAATGAACTTATTACTTACCAAGATCATATTGGGCTTTTATTGGGCCTAATAATTACTCTTAACTTATACAAGCGCAGACGTGGCCCATACACTTGGCCGGTTCAGACGGCTGCCGTAAATCGCCGATCAGAAAAATGGCAATTAAACGAGCCGGTAAAAACCATGAGACTGTCTCTTCCCATCAACACTGTCATAAACTTGCCCAGACCTCTCCTTCAAATTTCATCTTCTCGTTACTGTAAACCTAATCGTTCTCTAACCGCCTCGTTTCGTACTTCATCGCTTCTTCGCGTTTCTGGTGTCTCGCCTGCTCTGTGCTGTTACTGGTTATCGACGACGATGACGAAGGCGATGCCGACTATTAGAGAGGAGGATAAGCAATCGATTCCTTCAATCGAATTGAAGGAGAACATTGATCTCACTGAGAAAGAGCGGAAAATTTTCGACCGGCTTCTCGATACTCTCCGTCATTGTAATCTCGATACACAGCTTCGTGTCGCCGGTGGTTGGGTGCGCGATAAGGTATACTCCTCCGTCACCTGGTTGGATTTGATTAGTTCAGTTTATAGTCTAATTGTCCCTATTAATGAATATTGATGTTTGCTTTATCTGTGTTTTCAGCTTCTAGGGAAAGATAGTGATGATATTGACATAGCAATTGACAATATGTCTGGAAGTGATTTTCTTGATAAGTTCAAGGAATATTTATCTTCTAGAGATGAAGAAGTTCAAGGCGACACTGTTATTGAAAGGTCTCTTGAATTCATCTAGCTTCTAGGCTTGTAACTCCAAGCTTTCCATGATGTTAGTTAACTGGTTTATTTGGTTGGTCTTTTCAGGAACCCTGACCAATCCAAACACTTGGAGACTGCAAAGTTACGCATTTATGATCAATGGATAGATTTTGTCAATTTGAGATCTGAAGAATACACAGAAAATAGTCGTATTCCTACAATGGTATTGCTCCTTATTAATTTTCTATGTGGTTTTAATGTATTTGTCTGCTATGAATGTATAACACGACCTATCCCCAACATTGAAACTATTTTATCTGCTAAGTTTTTCTTTCTCTGCTTTGTTACAGAAATTTGGCACCTCAAAAGAGGATGCTTATAGGAGAGACTTAACCATAAATAGGTACACTCTGACAGATGCTTACACACTCATCTTCGTCTAGAACAAGAAATAGCATAACTATATGATCTCTTTATCACTGAATGCAATTTTTGACATTGTTATGATTTTTTAAATTTTACAGCTTGTTCTACAACATTAACACTGGCTCAGTAGAAGATCTTACAGAAAGAGGTTAGTGCATTCTAGTGTTACCAGCATTCATTTCCTGTGATGTTAAAAATAATAGTTTACGAGGAACTGGTGTAATCACAGGCATTGATGACCTCAAGTCTGGAAGAATTGTTACACCACTGCCTGCAAAAGCTACGTTTCTGGATGACCCTTTACGAGTTCTCCGGGCTATTCGCTTTGGTACTTTTGTTCTGTTTTTTTTTTTTTTCATTTCATTGTCGTTACATTGCCCATCTCCAGTTCTTCATTTTGAGCTCTGTGGTTGTCGTTTTGTCAGTCTTGCCTAATCTACTGCCATGACAGGTGCAAGGTTTGGTTTTACTCTGGATGAAGAACTAAAAGAAGCTGCTTCAAGTGAGGAAGTAAGGGTAGCTCTTGGTGAAAAAATTAGCAGAGAGCGGATTGGGAATGAAGTATGTATCTGCACTTCTTGCTTGCTGAATATGGCTGATTTTTCTGACGGCCTCGTTTTTTAGGGTTTATCGTTAAAGCATTTGGTTTCTTGGTGCAGATCGATTTGATGATATCTGGGAATGGACCCGTTTCAGCAGTTACTTACCTTTCAGATCTGAAACTACTCAGGGTTGTCTTTGCTTTCCCTTCTTCAGCTGAGCCTACACCAACAGAGAAATGTGACAGGTTTGTCTCATTTCTACTCTTACCACTCGGGAACTTAGCAAATTGGTTTCTGTGACACTGCTATTCATATTTTGCTATTTAAGCCTCTGCCAATCCTACTTGGAAGCTATGTGGAGCCTCATGCAAGCACCTGGGCTTGGAAAGTTCAGTGTGAGTCATTATTCTGGCGTCATTGCTTCTTGTTTAACTGCTAAAGATTGAGTTCCCCTATCTTTTAAAATTCAATTAGATTTTGATTGGTGTCTTATCGTTTGGATTTAGGGTGAACAAAGAAGACTTGCTCTGTATGCTGCTCTGTTTCTCCCCTTTAGAAAAACCGTTTACAAGGACAATAAGGGCAAATGGGTACTGTATTTCCTTATGTATTTGAACTCTTATCATCTTTCTTGGGTTGAATGAATCTGAGTTTGGTTGTCTAACCAAACAAACCTTGAGCCATTTTTTCAGATTCCTGTTGTCAACCACATCTTCAAATTCTCCATGAAGCGGAAAACCAGTGACGCTGAAACGGTGATCTCTGATTATTAATGTTCAATATCTTAGGCCGTAATTACAGTAACTACAGGGCGATACTTGTGTTGGTTTTATGGTATTATCGGAAAAAACTGAAAATTGTAAAGCAAATCCTTTACCTGTGACATTAGATAGTCATTGTGGTCTTGTTCAAGAGCTTATTAAGTTTGACTGCTTTACGGCTTATCAGATTCATCACTATCATGTTAACGAAATCCATCTTCTCCAGGTTATGAATATACATCGTACCACGGAGAGATTCCTGTCGTTGATTCGCTCCCTTCAGTTGAAGAATGATGTACAATTAGACAAGCTTGATTGGGCAACTGATGTTCTTGAGCACTGGAAGTCCATCTCCCTTAATGATCCAGAGGTCCCATCAACTTCGAAAATTAGAGTACTCACAGGTACTCCTCTGTAACCTTTACGGTTTTGTATCATGCCCACATTAAACTCGAGAAAAAGGAAAAATCACTAATATATAGTAGTTAATCAGTGTCATAGATAATTCTTTAAACTAGGAGTACAAGGAACACATTAAATCCAACCATATATCCATATATAACTAAAATGGTTTGTTTTATTACTATTTCAGGGTTTCTTCTTAGAGATATTAAAGACTTCTGGCGTGTTGCGCTCTTAACATCCTTGTTGTTGTATACGGTTGACGGCATGAACAAAGATCAAGAAATTGAGCGCCTAGACTTCCAATTGGATAAGACGAGAGAAATTTATCTAACAATTGAGGAAACCATTCATGAACTGGGTAAGTGTTAGTATGGTTAATAAATGTAAACATTAAAGATAAATATTTCTAAGCGGAGGCAGAAGAAGTTAGACTGCAACTAAAATACTAAAGGCTTTCCGCGTTTCTGTGATTATCACTCACAAAAGTAGATCTATGAACATCAAAAGAACATGAGAAGCTGATTTTCCAATTCTTGTTTTTGGGAAATCTTTCTGACTTTGAAAAGTGATGCACAAGTAGGGTGGAAGAGGAAAATATCTCTAGAAAGCTCATTTTTCTATCATCTGTCAATGTGCTTGGGGGACCAATTCCACATAAAAAATAACAGTGTTTATTTTTTAACATTAACAGGTCTTGATAACATCTGGGATGTAAAGCCTTTGGTGAATGGCAGAGAGATCATGCAAATTGCAGAGCTTAGTGGAGGATCCCAAATCCGTGAATGGGTAAGGCTTCATTTCTTTTCATTGAATCCCTTATCCTTAATCTATTAGATGTTTGAGTAAATCTTGGTACTTCAGCTCTCAGGTATAGGTGTATAGCTCCGAAAAGTTGTGCTCAGTAGAAATTGAACTTGTAGATCTAGTGAAATGCTGTTTAATGCCTCTGTTTTTGCATCTCAGATCACTATATTATCTGAGGTTTGTCTTTAGCTGTGGACTAATCCTGCAAAACCGTGCAAATCACCTTCATTAAACATCAATTATATCCTGCTTTCCAATTTGGCTAGTTGTATTGCCAGGCGAACTTGGTGCTCTAATAACCAGAAACTAGATCCCATAGATGTGATATCAAAGTAATCTCATTCAGTTGAACCGTTGATCCTGTCTTGCTTATCCCTTTTACTTAATACCGGTTGCTCTGTTTTGCAGCAACAGAAACTGCTCACATGGCAGCTGGCTTATCCCGACGGCTCCGCTGAGGAATGCAAGGACTGGATGAGAGAAATGAAAGCAAAACGACAACGGACAGAGTGACTTTAGAATTTGCTGGCTCGCTGTGCTGTGTAGTCTTTAAATTCACAAACATTGTAGATTAGTCAAATCTCTATCATAGGCTCATATCCTTGCTGAAGATATAATACCACACAAAAGGCTTCAATTTTTTTGGTCTCATGTGACATTTCTGTGGTATCTAATGCGTCTTTGGTAGTTGAGCTGTATGTTTCTGGTCGGAACAAAACAAAAGGTTATGAATGAAACTAACATGAACAGAGGTGTATACATATCATTGATCCCTAGTGGCTAATAGATAGCTTTACAAGGATTTCATTGTGTATTCCCGATCAAAGATAAAAAGAAGATTCCGATATGAACCAAAGCGTTCTGAAGTTGAACCAGACCTAGAGAGAGATTCTTCTATGGTGTCTACTGGGAAGCTCGGTCTAACAGTCCGGGAACGAGTGTGCAGAGGCGAAAGGAGAGAATGTACTTGCTGTATGATTGGAAAGCAGAGAATGTAACCGATGATCTGTTGAACTGACTAATCCAGGCGACATGGTCGAATAATCCAGTGAGTGGAAAGACTTCATACAGGACATGTATGATCTCTGTGAAGACGACTGCAATGACAGTGAGGATTGTTGCCTGAGATCTGCAGAGACATGGCTGATCGGGGAAGACCAGCTGTGATGAGAGGAAGACCTTATATGTTGTTGAATGTAGGACGAGCTCACGTGCCCGGGAGAGAAAGAAACTGAGGATCCCAAAGGAGAAGAGTCTATAAACACTACAGATGATGTTGCAATAGAAGAACTGAGCAACGGTGTGGTCTCTGAAGCTGGTGGTGACTCATCTTCGCTTGTTCTTGCATCTCGTTTACATACTGGACAAAACGTTCTCCATGATGTAAGCCACGAGTCTACACAAGCGGCATGAAACTCTGTGAAAGCACCAAAAGGATCATAGAATCATACATTTTATTGATACTAAAAGCTGAGAATAGTTTTAAATCTTA
>CM051365.1:14696062-14771062 GCA_028015245.1 Cardamine occulta | reverse complement strand
TATATATACACTCAACTGTGACTGCAAGGTAAGACCCTAAGCTTGTCCCCAACACTAGTCTTCAAGGCAGATAGCGCAAGAGGAAGAAGTCATGTTGTCTTCTTTTGCATAAGTGAATGTAACACTCGGCATTGCTTTCACCATTCTACGACTCATCCCATGGAACTGAGATCTATTGTTTCTATGTCTTGTGCAATGTCTATAGACGGTGACACAAGCCGCAAGAACAACCACAGCCAACGACAAGATCAATGCTATGATCTTGCACAACGACCACACCGAGTACTCTAAACTAGGGATCAACATGAGTTCCATTTCCGCCAAACCGACGTACTTATTGAGCGTTTCTCCGATTGCTTTCGTTACAAAAACCGCTTGAATCTTTATACCGTAAGAGCCTCCCCCCCACAAAAGAACCAATCCCCAAAATCAAGATGGAGAGGCATGAACTTGCTAATAAGAAGTTACGGTCCACATTGCCATAGACAATGACAGCCTTGAAACAGCTTCTTTGCGCATCTAGATAGATTTTTCCAACAATATTCATTATTCCGGATTTGAACCTAAATAGTAAATTAGTAATACATTCACGATACTAGTATAAATCACAATTTTTATTTTTAACTTAGATTAGCTGATTATGAGCTACGAAATTGAGTATTCAAAATGAATAAAAATTCTCAGAAACTATTAAGACCACAATTACTAGGGGTTTTGGTTCTGAGCCGAGAGCTAATAAGAAAAGAAAGATGAGTGAAAAGTAGAAATAAATACCAAAATATGTTGTTAAATTTTTTCTTGATAGTATAAATTGAAAACATATATTGCAGTTTTAGCTTGAAATAACCTAACAAAACAGCGTTGTAGATAGAAAACAAACACACAAAATAGTGGAAAAGAAATAGCAGAGATCATGCATTGCTTTTGAATATTTGTTTTGGAGACAAATGTGCCAATATCCACAAAACTCTTTCAAGCGTGGTGTCTAGATAAGATGATATGTCCCTCTTTAAGTCTTTATATAAAGTTTGGATGGATTTGTTTTCAAAAATTCTCAAATCCAAATTGGATAAATCAGTTGCAAATTCAGCAAAAGAGTTCGTTTGAAAGAAGAAGCGGTAATGGTGTTAATGCTGTGGTGTAGTGCTGAACTTAACTGAAATTTCTATGTTCATAAATAGGATCTTTAAAACAAAATTTGAAGAGGGTGTTAAATGCTCTATAATCATACGTTTGAAATTGTAAAGCTCAGTATTTATTGTTGTGGGTCATCCAAAAATAATTTCATGTTAACTGTGTCTCAATATTCACACGAGATACAGTGATTTCAAGGGTGAATATCAATAAATTTAGAATCACATCATTGGTAAACATTGTCTGTCGTTGGCAATGAATTGAAAGTTCTCATTTATGTACTTCCATCCCTTCCATAATTCATCTAAATATCATTTGATATGACCACCGACTTAATAAATAAAAAAATACTAGAAATGATCCACTAGTTGGCTTTTGTTAGGAAATAATCTTTCTAATTTCTATTGATTTTTAGAAATTAGAACAAAAGTGATAAATTTGCTTTCCCTATTCTAAAAGAGTAACAGCAAAATAATTGGCTGACATGAATGACTCATAACAAAAGTCGACTGTTCCTAACCAGTCCAAATAAAAAACAAAAAAATGTTTGTATATATGTTACAGATTTTGTTTCCAAGTACTCTATAGAGAATACAAATACTACTTATGATTTTTAACTCCAGTCCCTGTGAAGATGATTTTAGTTCTTCCTTCAGATAAAAGTGCATTGATTCTTCCTACATCTGTGTTAACCAACATACCCATTTGGATCTAATGGTTTGTTGTTTTTCATATCTGTTGATTTTTTCTCTCTTAAATATTTTTTTTTGCATGATAAATAAAAGTTTAGTAATTTTCTCTTAGGTATTACTAGAAATGGAATATAAATCGTATTCTACTAAGGGAGTAAGGGGTCAAGGGATACAAAATGATCAATGTAGTTTCGTATAATATGTAGTTATAATATCTTTATGGCTTCGCTAAGTTCTCACATAGTCACATGTGACTAGATATCACAGAAACACATACGTACGTGATATCAAGAAAATTCCAAATAATTAGATAATGGTAATTAATTTTTTAATCTCCAAATAATTAGGTAACGGTAATTCTTAAAAGGAATTAGGGTCCGAAGATATCACAATTCACACATACAAGTAATCAACTAATTTTCGGTTGTATCACAATAATGTAACTGGTTATACGTAGTTTTCAGAATTTATCGTCCGTATACAAATCCAAATAGTAAAAACACATAAATCATAACCATTAATATATATTACGTTAAAAAAAAAAACTCATGGGGCAGTTCTACACAAGAACATATTAATAACAAAAGCAGATTGTAGAAAAATATAACGAAATATACTAAATATGATCATTTGAGTTCCACACGATTCGTAAATAATACTGTAATTTGGACTAGTACGTAATCTCGGTCCAAGAAGGTGTAACGTATAGCACACCTCTGTTTTTTTTTTTTTTTTGCTTAAGCCCGTAATCTCCTCTTACTTGTTGGAATACAAACATATTTATCTATCTATATACGTTTTTTTTGTAATTTACCAAAAATATATACGTGATTTTGTATAATTATCAGCTTTTATTCAAAATCGTATATATTTAGTAAATAGTAACGACGAAGGTGATAAATCATCTGCGACGACGACGAGTGCTGAGAAGAAGATGATCGTAGGAAGCAACTCCGTTGATGGACCTCGGGATATAAACAATGGAGTCTGAAACTGCACAAGCTCTTCTACAAGAAGCGTAAAGATTCACTAACCCGACGCTGCTCTTCCTCGAGACCTTCTTTGATTCGCCGCCGGTATGTTCTCCGTCTACAGTGACGCCTTTGGAACACTCTACCAGCGCCGCCGTGAAGGGGTCTATCATGGCCGCAGGGGACGTGTTCTTCTTACGACTGGTGTTGTGGCTATAGTTATTCCGGTGAGGAGGGAGAGGCAAGAGGTTGTTTTCTGATTCGGTTTTCCGGTGATGTGGGAACTCTTTGGGTTCGCCGGGAAGGTTTTCCCATGCAAATGGGACGCCAAGGGGATGGATAGGAGTTGCCGGCGAGTCGTCGGAGAATAGGAGGGAACTGAAGGAGGAGGAAGAGAGTGATCGCCGGGAAGAAATGTTCACCGTCGACGAGAAGTTGACCGAGGCGGGTTGTCTAGGTACAGTTTGGGTCCTCGAGGAATAATCCATAGAGAAGAATGATGTTTTTGGACTTGGGTTCTTGTTCTCCTCTAGTATCTCTTTTATTTAAACTTTAGACGATAAGGACAAATATATATATAAGAATTTGAATGATCGATGGATTAATTCGTTTGTGTATTAGACATTTGGACCGCTCTGTTTTTGAGAGGGATAACATTTACTGTGGACCATGTTTTTTTTCTTTGTAAAAAATGTATTTATCGGACAAAACAATGTATAATATTGAAAATTTAAAATTTTTTAATGTCCACTACCAAACTTATGAATGATAAAAAGAAAAAAGTTTTTATTTACGAAAAAATTAATTCATTTTGTCTGTTACAACTTACAACTTACAACAAAAGGCATTAATTTGTGTGTTTATTTTTGTAAGACGCTAGCATTATAATCATGAGAAAAATAACTATTTTTTAATATAAGATATTTTGTTATAACTTTATCAATCTTATTGAGTTTATCGGCTAGTTTATTCAAAGTAATGAGTAAACTAGAGTACTTCGCTCGACCCCATAGCATTGACACTACAAGAAAACACGAAAAAAGCGACTACATAAAGCGACTGCCTTATGTAGTCGCAATTTGAAGCGACGAAAGAGTTACGATTTTACAACTAAAATGCGACATCAAGTATTCGATCGCATATTTGTCACATTTTTGTCCAAAAATTAATTAGTCGTAAAAAAGTCGCATAATTTTGCGACTAAAAAGTCACTAATATACGACTATCGTTCATATTGTTACTAAATTATAGATAGTCGCAAATAAGTAGGTAATTATTAAAACATATGCGACTACAATGCGACTGTGTTTACGACTAAAATGCGACATCAATTATTTAGTCGCATATTGGTCACATTTTTGTCAAAAACTTAATTAGTCGCAAAATTGTCGCATACTTATGCGAAAAAATACAAATTTCGTTGATATAGTTACAAAATGTTATATAGTCATAATTTAGTCGGTCATTATTAAAACATATGCGACTACAAACCGACAGTTTTATGTAGTAAGATAGAAAGCGACATTTTTGTGACTAATAATAAATAAATGTTGCAAACTAAGAAACAGTGGCTAAATGGTCGCATTTTAATGCAAATAATTTGTGGCCAATTAAATTCCTTTCTTTTTATGTTGTAGTCGCATTTTAGTGGCATATATTTACACATGTTTAAATGATCGTAGTTAGGTGTACCTACTTTTAGATAAAAATGTTAATTTTTATACACAAAATCTCTTATAAAATATCTCACTGATATGAGGTTTAATACAAACACCAAAGAAAAAATATGTCAAACTTTCCTTCTAACACATTCGATGATTCTGATGCATCAATTATCAATTTTTCTGATGTAACTGACTCTCAATTACCAGCGAGGTTGGCGGAGTGGGATGAGGAGCACCAAAAAGTGGAGATGTCTTGGGAATCAGAGACTCCAATCATAGAAGTTGAACCAATTGTCACCCCCGGTTCTACATTATCTCCATACGAAAGTTATCAGGGCGGTGGTTATGCTGAAGGTGTTGAAACTCAACCGGAGGACATAGATGTTGATGCCATTGCGAGGAAATTTGGTTTTAACGTTGAGGAATCTGCACCTAATCCTCCTCCAAGTCCGGATTTTGAGGAACCAGAAGACTTTTACAAATGCAATGATGATTATTATGGTTGTTGTCAATATCACATCGAGAAGTTTGAGATGGATCATTGAATAAGTTGTTTAATAATGTTTTAATATAATTATATATTGTGAAATAAGTATGACATTTGGTATTAAATCCATGTCATTGTTTGTTCTGTTATTAATAAAAGTTCGTTTTTAATGTTAACATATCTATTTTATAATTTTTTTTATTATACTATATCGTAAATATTTGATGTTATAGGATTATTGTATCCCAATAGATATTTGAGGTTGACTCATATTGATGGTATATAATACTGATTAAAATATGACTCTACGTACATATAAAATGAATGAAATTACATAAATATTTGTATTCTCATCACAGTTCCTTTTTCTGATACTAAAAAGCGACTATTTTATTGTGCTACTAAAATGCGACTACTAGTACAGTTGTTTGATTTATATGCACATGTTCAAATTGAGGAGGTAGGTGTACCAAACTACACATTCCGATTGATTTATATCCACATGTTTAACTATATATGTAAAACATTGTAGATAGTTTAAACATCAAAACCTTAATACAAACTTTCAATTTATTATTTCAAGTCATCAAATTTATTTCTTAAAATGTCAAATTCCTCTGGAAATGATGATTCTGAAATAGAACTATCTCTTTGGAGCTGGTACAAAAATGGAAGCTCATACCGCACGCCAATATCTACTCCTTTGCCTTCCATAAATGTCTTAGATGCACCTCCTACATGTCTCCTCCCTTCTCAGTTGGGGAGATATGAACCTTTAATTCTTGGCACTGAGTCTTTCAAAAATGTTCAAGTAGCACGAAGACGCAAGCAATATCATGAAGGAAGTTCGAGTTATGATCCCTAAAATGGAATACCAACACAAATATTTTATAATGATTTACTTGCAGAGGGCGACCCGGATTTCAACGAGGTACGTTGGACATCTGCTGTTGAATATCTAACACGAAAAGGGCAAGAGTGGACACCATTGAATTCAATTCAATGTACCAACAAAAACTGGGTCAAAATTAATAAGGCAAGTACATAATGGTAAGCAATTTTCAAAGAAAATTTAATATATACTACGGCTAACCCGATTATCAACTTTGTAGGTGTTGGTTATGATAAAAAATATGAATAAAAATGAATATGGTGATGCATTGGTGACGTTAAAAGATCCAACTGGAACAATAGATGCGTCTATTCACATGAAGGTGTTTGAGAATGATAATTTCAAGGGACTAGTAAAAGTTGGTGCAGTGCTACTTCTAAAAAAGGTAAACGGTTTAAATTAATAAATAATAAGCACCATTTGATATTATTTATTTAATCTATCATTTCATTGTATGAAAAAGAATATTCGTATATATAGGTAACTGTATGTAAGTTAAACGGAAGCACAATGAACGTAAACATAGTAGTGAAGAACATTGTCAAGGTAAATATGATTATAATTAGTACGGTTCATTTATTGTGGTACCTAGTAACTATATAATTAATTATTTTACAGGTAATTGGAAATAATCAATTGATTCATAACTTGGTCGACGAACAGGGTGAGGCTGATAACCAACCTAATGAAAACTTAGTTGATGATGAAACTATGGCATCCATTGTACCAGATTCAGAAGAAGAGGATTATTAATAAAATGCTAATCTTCTATGTTTTATATTCAATGTAATATCATTACCTACGTTTGTATCCTAATCGTGTAATAAAAATAAGATGTGTAATAAAAAATATATTTTCACTTTTATTTGTTTAAGTTGACCATATTTATAAAATTTGGTATAAAACATTTGATGATCATAAAATATCTTAACATATCAATTCACTAATACGAAACATTTAAAATTAAGCACATTTTATTATTTTAGTAGGGCTATGAGAGACAAAAAAAAGCGAGTATAATAAACAATGGTTTAGTCAGTTTTATTATTATTAACTTCCAAATAGTCGCATTTTAGTCTCATATACTTATTATAGTCGCATATTTGTCTCATATAGTCAGTGTAGTCGCATTTTAGTCTCATATAGTTTGTGTAGTCGCATTTTAGTCTCATATAGTTAGTGTAGTCACATTTTAGTCTCATATAGTTAGTGTAGCCGTATTTTAGTCTCTTATAGTTTGTATAGTCGCATTTTAGTCTCATATAGTTAGTGTAGTAGCATTTTAGTCTCATATAGTTAGTGTAGTCGCATTTTAGTCTCATATAGTTAGTGTAGTCGCATTTGAGTCTCTTATAGTTTGTGTAGTCGCATTTTAGTCTCATATAGTTAGTGTAGTAGCTTTTTATTCTCATTTAGTTAGTGTAGTAGCATTTTAGTCTCATATAGTTAGTATAGTAGCATTTTAGTCTCATATAGTTAGTGTAGTCGCATTTTAGTCTCTTATAGTTTGTGTAGTCGCATTTTAGTCTCATATAGTTACTGTAGTAGCATTTTAGTCTCATATAGTTAGTGTAGTAGCATTTTAGTCTCATATAGTTAGTGTAGTCGCATTTTAGTCTCATAAAGTTAGTACGTAATTTTAGTTGGGTATAATAGTATTACATGTGTTCCATATGAACCAATAATTAGGTACACATATAATGCTACTACATGTAGTGTCGCAATAAAGTCACTTAATAGTCGCATTTTGGTCACATTTTGTGTTTATATATATATAGATTGTCATAGTTCGAGAAATCTTTCCACAAAATTTTCAATAAAACATAAACACAAACTATGGCTGATTTTTCTACTAATCCTAATTCTCGAGCCTGGATGTACAATCGGATCGATTCACATACAAATAGCTTATCTTCGGAGTACTTAGCAGGGGTAGAAGTTTTCATGAATTTTGTCAGCCAACAATCTATTGCGCAAAGTAGTGGTGGTATGTTTTACTGTCCTTGTATCATTTGCAAAAATGACAAATTCCTGAGGACGCGTAAAATATGGAATCATTTATTGAGTCGAGAATTTATGCCTAACTACTATGTTTGGCATAGACATGGTGAAGAAATAAGTGTTGATCTACGTTCAACCTATGATATTGGTCAACAAGGTACATCTTGTCAAAGTGATTACGCAGGTGGTGCAGCTAATTTCTATGGCAGTTGTAATAAAATGCTCCATGATGCATTTCCTAGTAACACTGGGTACAACAACGATGGTAATGCTACTCAATATGAAGAAAACCCAAACAATGAAGCACAACAATTTTTCACCATGCTAGAAGCTGCAAACACTCCTTTGTATGAGGGTTGTAAGGAAGGACACTCACAGCTTTCTTTAGCCGCCAGGTTCATGAGCAATAAGTCAGAACAAAATATGTCTGAGAGGGGTCTTGATTCTTGGGCAGAATTATTCACAGAGTATTTGCAAGAAGGAAATCATGCGACAAACTCTTTCTACGAAACTGAAAAGTTGATGAGGAATTTAGGCTTGCCATTCTACACAATTGATGTTTGTGTTAACAATTGCATGATTTATTGGAGAGAAGATGAAAAATGGGAATCATGTAAGTTCTGTCAACAACCAAGATTTAAGACAAGCGAAGGACGAACGAAAATACCATTTAGTAAAATGTGGTACTTACCAATTGCGGATAGATTGAAGAGAATGTATCAAAGTGATCAGACAGCATCTTCAATGTGCTGGCATTTTGAGCATCAACCTATCGAGGGTGAAATGTGTCACCCATCAGATGGCGTAGAGTGGAAACATTTTCAACAACAACATCCCCAATTCGCTGCAGAACCAAGGAATGTCTACCTCGGTTTATGCACAGATGGTTTTAATCCATTCGGTATGTCTCAAAACCATTCTTTATGGCCGGTGATTTTGACCCCATATAACTTACCACCAGGAATGTGTATGAAAAATGAGTATTTTTTCCTTACAATTTTGAACTCTGGGCCAAATCATCCACGTTCTAGTTTAGATGTCTTCCTACGGCCTCTAATCGAAGAGTTAAAGGAACTATGGTTTACTGGAGTAGAGGCGTACGATGTGTCAAGAAGGCAAAGTTTTACTATGAAGGCAATTCTCCTATGGATAATTAGCGATTTTCCAGCGTATGGTATGTTGTCAGGTTGGACGACACATGGTAGATTATCATGTCCAATATGTATGGATCAAACTAAGGCATTTTGGCTCCCAAATGGTAGAAAATCATGTTGGTTTGACTGTCATAGGAGATATCTTCATCATGATCATCCGTTAAGGAAGAACAAAAAGGATTTTCTGAAGGGGAAAGATGCAGTTAATGAGTACGCACCAACCTACCCAACAAGTTCAGAGATGTACGATCTAATCCGGGAAATTAATCCTCCTAAAACGTCAACCTGTGGAGGAAATGGGCATGATCCAAAAAAAGCAGGATATGGTAGATCGCAAAATTGGCACAAAGAAAGCATCTTTTGGGAGATACCATATTGGAAGGATCTGAACTTGCAGCACAATCTTGACGTCATGCATATAGAGAAGAATTTTTTTGACAACATCATGTTTACTTTGATGAATGCGCAAGACCGGTCAAAAGACAATGTTAAGTCACGATTGGATATACAATTATTTTGTTCTCGGAGAGAATTACATCTTGACAGCAATGGAAGGGCTCCTTTCCCAATATTTAGACTAACACCTCAAGCGAAAGAAGAGCTATTAACATGTGTTAAACATCATGTCAAATTCCCTGATGGTTACTCCGCAGACTTAGCAACATGCGCTGATATAGAAGGAGGAAAGTTTGCGGGTATAAAAAGTCATGACTGTCATGTATTCATGGAGAGACTACTTCCTTTTATACTGAGAGAACTTCTCCCTCGGAATGTCCACGAAGTAGTCTCAGGTATGGTCTGAAATTAATTTGCTTTTTGGGCATGTAATAATATAATTATAATTTTGTCATTTGTATGTATGCAGGGATAAGTTTGTTTTTTAGAGACTTATGTGCCCGATCATTGAACAAACATCGGGTCAAGTTAATGAACGATAATATTGCTATAATATTATGCAACTTAGAGAAGATATTTCCACCTTCCTTCTTCGACGTTATGGAGCACCTTCCTATACACCTCCCCCATGAAGCTGAACTAGGAGGACCTGTTCAATACAGGTGGATGTACCCTTTCGAGAAGTTTTTCAAAGAGTTGAAAAGCAAGGCGAAGAACAAACGATATGCAGCCGGATCGATTGTGCAATCTTATATAAATGACGAAATCTCGTATTTCTCGGAGCACTATTTCGCCGCTAACATAACAACACAACTAAGGTACAATCACAATGATAAAATATTGTTAAATCTTTAATATTAATATTAATGTATATATATTTATGTCTATATGAGAAGGAATACACGATTCGAAGAAGGTGATGTGCCAATATACCCTGTCGGTGGGGTACCTGAAATGTTCAGTCATATTGGACGTCCAAAGAGAAAAGCAAAAGAAATTTGGTTGTCGGACGAAGACTATCAGTGTGCACATGCTTATATATTGCGAAATTGTGAATATTTTCGGCCTTTCGAGAGGTAACATATATTATTGACTTGGATGTTGTTATAAAAAATTATAATATTTTCATGTTAACCATTACCATGTTGTATTTACAGCTTGTTCGAGAATGAGATACGTTCAACATATCCACACCTGTCAGACACCGAAGTGTTTAGTAAAAAAGATACAGAATTTCTAATATGGATTAGAGAATATGTATGGTACAATTATGTTTTAGTTAATGCCTTTTAATTATACTTTTTAACAAATTTTTGTTGGAGGTATTTAGGTGGTTAAGCTATTTATCGCAGGTTAAATCAGGTATCTTTTACCAAAACCAACCTTTTCCTACTTGGGTGCAAGAGTTAGTAGAGGGTCCTAACTACAAGGCGAAACTTGGCCCATATATTTTACTAGAGGGTATTTGTTTCATACACAACGGCATGGTCAACGGAGATCCACTTTTAACTATGGTGTCTGTGTTAGAGGCGAAAATTATTCTGATGCATGTGACGAAGCTGATTTCTATGGGACTTTGACCGATATCGTCCAACTGGAGTATATAGGATTAGTTTCCTTAAAGATCACCTTGTTTAAATGTAAATGGTATGATCCAACCATCGGAAGGGGGACGAGAAAGAGAAATGGAGGCATAGTTGATGTACTTGCCACAGGCAAATATAGCAAATACGAGCCTTTTATCCATGGTAAGTCTGAAATTTGTTTCATTCTTATAATATTATCATATATAAATATATATACACCCTAACTGAGTTATCTCATATATTTACCTTATCATGATTTAAACAGCATCTCAGGCGGATCAAGTTTGCTATATACCTTATCCCTCCGTAAGACAACAAAGACAATTGTGGCTTACTGTCGTCAAAGTTAACCCGAGGGCTAACATAATTGGGAAGTTAAAAGAAAAGGAGGTGGTATTAATGCAACAAGAAGATGATCGGGATGTTGAATTCACAACAATTGAAGACATAGTTGTCCAAACCTTAGTAGATGGAAGAAACGGGACTACTTTGCTTGATTTAGAAGTTGGTGATGCTGAATTTGAAGACGAATTTATAATACAAGTATCTACATCTGAGGATGAGGAAAATGAAAGTGGAGAGTAAATAAGTATGTCCTTGTTTTGTAAGCTATAAACATAATAACTTTTTAATCCATTATGTTATTTAATCAACAATCTATATGTTGCCGTTGCCTTAATTGTTGTACTACAAAAGATATTAGTTTCCTCAACAATTTAAAAATAGTATGTAGTATATAAGTGAGAGATTTGATCCGAAAAAATAGACGGAATTTATGTGTAAGTATATTTTTTACATACAATTTTTTAAAAATGTCAAAATATAGGTAATTAACAAGATATTTATATTATTTTGGTATATAAATTAATACTATATAGTATGAATTTATATTACAAAATAATATAAATATCTTTATTATTAATTGACCAAAAAAATATTCAAATAAAATCATAAAGTTTAACATTATAATGACCGAATGTAAAATTAATAGCATAATAAAATTAAGGCAGGCGGTATGCGACAATCAAGCGACTGCAACGTATAGTGTTTATTTATGTGACTAATAGGCGACTGCGGTTTATAATTACCAATTTACAATATATATAAATTGTTTGCAGTCGCCTTATAGTCGCTATCTTTTGCGACAACTAAGCGACTACGGTGTCTATTTACCGAAGGATTATATGAAAGCATAATATATATCTGGAAGTCGCTATATAGTAGCTAATTTATGCTACAAAAAGGCGACTGCCGCGTTAAATATATTGTTCGTAAATAATAATTTATGTGGTCGCCTTTCCGTCGCCTAACGTTGCTACTAAAAGGCGACTGATCTTTATAATTCCCGATTTACAAAAATAATATCATAATATAAATGTCCGTAGTTGCCTTGTCGTCGCCTAACCTGCTACTAATTGGCGACTATGTCGTAATTTTTTTTTTTTGCTAAAAATTGAATCTTGTAGTCGCCTTTTCATCGCCTAACTTTGCTACTAATATGCGACTGATGTTTTTAATTACAAATTTTAAATTTAATAGCGTAATATAAATTGGGGAGTCGCTTTTTAGTAGCAAAATGTTGCGACTGAAAGGCGACTATAACCATTTATTAGTGATTATAGCAGAATAAATGAATTCAGTCGCTGTTTGGTCGCTTAATTTAGCTACTTAATTGCGACTACGTGATTTATATCAAGATCCACTTACCCAATTTTTTCCTCTTCTGTCGATCTGAGATTTTTTTCCCTTCCCCACCTTTCACTTCTTCCGAATCACCTTCTCACTGAGTCTTGTTTCATCTAAACCCCGGATTATGGATTTTTGCATGCAATAATTAATTCGTTTAGCTCAATCCTTTGTTGGAGCCACGAAGAACATCGGACACCATCGACCCCATTTTCCAACCCAAGCCTCGATCCCAGCCGGTTAAGTTCTGTTCTCTCTAAATCCAGCCAATTTGGTCCTATCTTCCTTTTGTGACGAGGAGGAGGAATCTTGGTATGTCTAATGGCGTAATGATCAATTCAAGCTTATGCGCGATTTTGGTTTTTCAAGTTCCGGTTTTATGAAATAAGCTGTTTTGGGTGCTGTAATTTAGGATCCTCTGGACGGCCATTGCTTGCTTCTTATGGCTATACCATAGGCGGGAACACTGCCACTTTCACACGCAGAGGTAAAATTTTGACATATACCAAAATCGACCAACATAACCATAAGTTGGTTTAAGACTCTCTCAAGCTTGGTTTGGAATCAGTAGGAGTAGGGAGCGATTTTTAGATTGGATACTTTGAAATGTGCCTTTGTTGGTTTCAGAACCGGTGTTGATAGTGTTGCTTTTGACCGCAGACTGCGGTTTTGGTATCATCCTCGGTTGTATGGTAAACCCACAAAGCTGCCTAAAGAAGCTCATCTCCATTTCCATTTGAGTTTTAATAAGACTAAACCTCAGGTATGTTAGCATTATAGCAATAATATCCTCTGTTTTTTTTCTCCCAATATCAAGTCATCCCTTTGCATTTACCTTGGGCATTTTCTCGCAACCATTTTCCTCGGGCATTTTTTCCCAAGTCAAGTAATTTCCTCAGTTTTTTTGTGCCAAATTCTAGTTCTCGCCATTGCCCTTGTGGTTTTATTTTGTAACCCAAATAAAGATCAAGATCGCTCATTTCTTTCATTGCCTACAAGACATCGTCTGATTCTAAAAGTTTCCCACATTGGCTTCACTTTTTTAAGATATTTCTCTTGGAGCTTTACAAAATCGATCTTGTTTTGGAAACAAATTTTTTACCCTCGGATTTGGTAAGAATCGGTACTGAGAAGGGATTTAATACTGCATTCTTCTTTTTTATTTCTTTATATGGCTTTGAAACAATATTTATTTGGAGTTTAGTTATTAATTCGTGGGTGGTTAGACTTATTTCAACATCAAGCCCTTAAGGACCACCTCGACTATTAGAGCCATGTTCGTTCCTCTCAATTAATCATGAATGCTTAAATTGGTAGCTTGCATAACTGTGGAATTTCTTTTTCTAATGCAATTATGTAAGTATTTTACCAATGTCAACAAATGTCTTTTTATTTTTTTTGTTCAAACTCAACAAATGTCTAATGATACACAATAAGGCAAAAACATAATATTTATTTTTTGCATAAAAACAATACAAGTAAAAATTCATTATGTAAATTAAAATGCTATTAGTAGCTTTAGCTTATTATTTCAATATATGTGTGGGTATTTCATATGCTAAAAATTAAATATTAAAAATAAAATTATTTACAATAAAAAGTATGTTACTTCTTTGATATTTCAAATAACTTTTAATATATGTTGTAACATTTGCCACATAATTTCATATATTTTACTTAAATCGTACAAGCTTTTATTTAATTCCTGTTGCAAGTATACGTAACCAAAAAAACATATGAATTAAATTTAAAAAAGTAGATTAGAATTAAACACGTACACTTTAAAAAAATAAAATAGTTCGAAAATGTAATTTATATTTTGGTTAAGAAGTTTTTCTTTATTAGTTATACCGAATTATTTTTAATGGTTTTTGTTCACATGTTTTAATGAAACACTACTTATGTTGTATTTAAATATGTAATTTTTACTAGTTGTTTTTATTTTTTAAATCTTCGTAGACATAACATATAAAAAATTTCGATTATTTAGTTGAAACCTTAAGATATATTTGTTTCATTCTTATAAATACCCAGTTATGTAAATGTTTCACTTTTGATATATTGTCTCCTAACCTTTTTTTGTCGTTCTCTGTTAGTATGCCATCCGGTGTTAGAAGTTTTCGAGGCCGTGGTGGAGGTGGGCGATCAGGGTCGTCTCATGCCACAAACAATCAACCATCGACATCTAGAGCATCTGTTTCTTTTGTGCCTCCCCAGCAAAGATCCGAACCCCCTTTGAGTAGGTCCTCGCGGATGTATGAGCAACCGACCCAACAACCTCCTTTTGCACACTCTCCTATTCAAGAACCTCATTTTCCAGAGGCGATGCATGAAGAACCAGAAGAGGAGGCGGCTGCTGGACCGATGGGTGAGGTAGAACATATGACGTTAGAGGATCTTCTGAGAACTCCTGGAAGAGAAATGTATTTGCCTATTTTGAATCCGGAGTTGGTCGAAGGGACTACATGGTAAGCCTTATAAAATTTTTTTTTTCTGTTACCTTCTCAATTTATTTACTACTTATGTAATCATGAAACTTATGTAGGTTTGGTCGAGACGAGGGGCGGATAACCCGGAAAGTGTCTAAACTCCTGAAGCACAAGTTTGATGGACCTTATTATAGTTGGTCCAAAGTTCCGCCCAGACGCCAAGATAGATATTTCATTGATTTTGCGGTATGATAACTTTAATTTCAATTCTATTATTTTAAAAATATTTTCAAAAGTTTGTAACCCCTAATAAATCTTTTATTCTCAGCAAGAATATACTTGGGATCCATTGATCACCACACTTGTGAGACGCAAATACAATGCTATATGTATCAACCGGATGAAGGATATGGTTAGTAAAGTACGACATAAAGATAGGCCAAAGTGGATTGGGGAGACATTGTGGCTCCAAATGCAGGAATATTGGACAAGTGAAGTAGCGCAATCAAAGAGCAGTGTGGCGTCCAACTCGGAACTCAGAACGGGGTGGTCTTGGTGTTCATAAACATGTAGCTGGCCCAAAAAGCTATGAGCAAATTCAATATGAAATGGTAAGTTGCTTGATTCTTTCCTTTTACTTTAACTTTGTAATTAGTCTCGTTGATGGGGTTTAATGCCAATTTAGTCTTTATTTTCTGGAGTTCATTACTTTTTTGTGTAAACAGGAGGAAGAACTTGGGAGACCTGTGTCTGTTGGAGAGGTTTTTGTGCAGACACATACTAAAGCAGATGGGACTTTTGTGGACCAGAAGGCCAAGCAAATCTGCGAGATGTATGATAAGAACATTGAGGACAAGTTAGCACAACTTCAAGATGATGATTTCGATTTGTCTGATGCAAATTCCGTACGTCCGGAACTTACAACCCAAGAGCTAGATGCTATCTTTTTAGAGGTAAGTTCACTTATAATTTTGTTTAGTATTTTTATTTATACAAATTAATCAACAGTATTTGTTTTTTTTGTAGTCAACCATTCCCGACTCTAGAGGCACAATGTATGGACTCGGTAGCATGGAGAGACGATTTGTTAAGGATAAGCGGTCTGGTCGTCTAGTAGCTATACTTCGATGGCACAACTACGGGACCAACTTGAAGCTGCTCATCGCAAGATCGAAGAGCAAGCCGCAGAGAACGAGCATCATCGTGCTAAAGTCGAAGAAGCCATGAAGGTAGCGGAAGAAGCCAAGGAAGTAGCTCAACAATCTCGTAATTAGGCTAGCTTGGAGATGCTTGTTGCCTATATGCAAAAGGATCCGGGATATGCACGGTTTTTAGAATCCCAATCCCGAACCGAACCCGTCATTGACCCCACGGAGAACCAACCTGATTTTCTAGACAATGATTAGTTTTTAATTTTTATTTCGGTTAAATATTTTTGTGTTATATTTGTGTTCTAATTAAACAGAAGCAGTTTTATTTACATTTTAAACATTATTTTTATTTTCTTTTTAAAAAAAAAATTTTGTTTTATTTAAAATTAATTTCGTTTTTAATCATTTAAATGTCAGTCGCATATAAGTCGCTTATAAGTGACGTTTCAATCAAAATATGTAGTCGCAAATTTGTGGCATTTTATGCTACTAATTAGCGACTGCTATGCAGTTATTAAAAAATTAATTTTGATTTTTTTTTTTTCGTCATTTACACGACAGTCGCATATCAGTCGCTTATGACATACGTTTCAATGTAGTCGCAATTTTGTGACCTTTTGTCAGTCGCTATGTAGTCGCCAATTAGTCACCCTATTTTTGCAACCGAATTGCTACGGCGAATTTTAGTCGCAAATATTTGCAACATCAATTATGGTCGTCGCTTTAGCGTCGCTATTATGAAGTCGCTAAGTAGTCGCATATTGCAGTCGCATAATATGTGACGGTATATTTCGTCGCAAAATAGTAGCAATATTTGCGATCAATTTGCGACTACCTCATTTAGCGACGCATGATTTGCGATTACATAATTTAGTCGCATTTTGGTCTCCTTTCACTTATAAGCGACTAAAATGCTACTTATTGTGCAGTAGCTATTAAATTGTTTTCTTGTAGTGTGATGACTTAGAAGCTAGGGAGAGAAAAGAAAATAGTGGACGTTAACGCAGTCGGAAATTCGGAATGCTAAATATGAATATTTTTTTGCATGTTTTTCTTATCGAAAGAGACCAACTAAAGAAAATGGATGATTGTCGAAAAGACTAATTGAGTTCTATACTGTATATTAATAAGTATTATTACAAGAAACTTATACATACATACATAAAAGATCCAATCTATGTAGTTGACTAGTTGTCAAATTTAAATTCAGCCGAAATTTTAGGAACTAGTTATAATATTTCCCAAATATAAATGGGCCTAATGAAGGATGCCACTTATTGGACCTGACCCATTTTCAGGACAATAATTTTTTCATTGGACATAAGCCCTTTAGTCAACTAATATTAATTTATTGTCTCCTCTCGAGTCGTTTTCCTTTCTCCCTCACAATTAATGTAATACATAGCAGCAATTTGCACGCTATGTTTTGCCTTTATATTTTGTAAAACAAATATATTGATTTAAATTTTTCTTCATGAGTATATGTCTCTTTCTTCTTTCTGTCAAAAATGAGAGACAACCAAGCAATTGTTAGGAGCAAACAGCAACGAGATTTCGTTCTCATGCTATATCTCTTAGTTTCATAACATGAAAACACCAATACAAACGGAAAGAAACAATCTACCGTTTGAAAGTTTCATGTGTGTTTGAAATTTTCGAATGGCGTTTGTGTAAAGTGGAAAAACAATAATATTGCGTTTGGCATTTAAATGCCAATATTGCGTTTGCGGTTCCTTCATCTATCTCTCTCAGTATCTCAATGTTTGAACTAAGAGCAGCTGTAATTAAAAACTCTATGGCAAAGATAATCATTAAGACATTAACTTCTAAAGTATCTATATACCTCTTTCTTTATACAAAATTAAGTAGGTTTGTTGTCTCCACACGTGCGTCGACAAGTCAGTGAAGTCATACACATTATTGACATACATTTCTACTGTTAACTTACTATCATTTTGCATGTTACAAATTTGATTTAGATTTAGAAATTTTCTTTTGAACTTGGTTTGAATTTTCTTCCTCTACTTCTTGCATACTAATTAATAATTATAATGTCCTTTATATAAGGGGCACCAATCAAAACTAACGTTGCATGAAACTCCAACACTTTACAGCAAAATACAATCTAAAATCTGTGATCTATGTTTTGTCCAGCGATGAAAGTCTATGCATTGCATGTGATATCTATCCAACAAGAGTTTTATTGTTTCAGAAGAAAAAAAAAAGTAGCTGAAATGTAACTCTATATAAAGGATCATTCACAACACCTATTATCACACACTACTTCAACATCTCTTAAGACACTAGTAACCAAGAAGATGAAGAAAATGAATGTGGTGGCTTTTGTTATGCTGATCATCTCTATTCTTCTGCTTTCTCAGGTATAAACTGTTGAAAATATTTTCAAGATTAGCTTCTTTCTGTCTCAAACAAACCAAATTTAAAAACAATGAAAAATCTCTCTGTCGTTCTTTATACAGGTACTTGCAGAGTTATCTTCATCCAGCAACGCTGAAACATCCTCTGCTTCTCAGGTAAAAGTGATACAAACATACTAAATAGGGTTTCCAAATTCCAGAGAGTTATAATAATGAATTTTCTGCTTCTTTTGTTGCGTATAGATTCAGACGAACGACGAGAACCAAACGGCAGCGTTTAAGAGAACACACCATCATCACCGATTCAGTTAGTCAGCTCTTTTCACTACTCTCATATCATCCTCAATGTTTTAAGTGTTTTTATCCCCATAACTTTTGAATTAATGAGCCAATTTTTATAGATTGTGGATATGCGTGCGCAAGGAGATGCAGAGAGGCATCGAGGAAGAAAATGTGTCACAGAGCCTGTGGAAGTTGTTGTGCCAAGTGTCACTGTGTCCCGCCGGGAACCTTCGGCAACAAAGAAGCATGTCCTTGCTATGCCAGGCTCCGTACACATGGCAATAGGCTCAAGTGTCCTTAAACACTTCAAAACTCTATAATATATATGCTCTCATCATCTTCTAATTATATGCTTTTTCTTTTGTATCTTGCATGTGTGTGAGCTTATTTAATTTCCATTATGTTGAAAATTATTCAACTTAAAAACTTTGTATCGATTCCGAATAATAAGATGAGTGGTTTTATTGGTTAATTTTTGTTTTTATTTGTGCATTCTACAAAACAACACACACAAGTTTTCATTTTCATATTAACATAAAATCTCCTTACAAGTTAACCAACAAACAAAAACAAAAACAGAAGAGAGAGCCACACCAACGGTTCTTGGTTCTTGCTTTGGCCGTCACCGTTTCTTAGACTTAACCGCAACAACGCCTTTATAGAGCTTCACGCGATCCTTCAACCCATCTCGTCGAGGCCGAGCCACCTTATTGTTAGGATCAAACAACAAAACCTCTTCAAAAGCTTTCAATGCCAATGGCAACTCCTTTTTCTTCTCATAAGCATCCCCAAGGTTGTTCCAAGCTATTACATAACCTGGCTGTAGCTTCACCGCCATTTCAAACTGAGCGATTCCTTTGTCGAGTTTATCCTCTCGGACATAACTCACTCCAAGAGCGTTATAGACCTATCTCAAGAATTGTATTTTACAGTGTCAATAGACCCTTTTTTACTTGCTGGATTTGGTATGTGTGTAAAAAAATCTATTACCTGTGCAAGATCTTGATCATCACCGTCCCATTTCTGAATGGCTTGTTGCAAAAACTTGTTGGCTGCAGGATAAAATTTCCTTCGTAGCATCACTGCACCGAGCTCAAAGAGCTCTGTTGCACTTGCATCGCCGCTCCTAACTTGCTCCTTGAGATTATTAACACAAGAATAAAAACCATAGAACACATAGACTTGATCAAAATCAACAAATGCTTGAGCAAGAAGGGCTTGAGTCAGTCTCTTCATAACATTCAGATTTAACAGGTCACCAAATCGAAATCAAACCATGAGTTAAGAGATAAACATGAGGAGGCATCAATATTACTTATTCTACTGTTTTCTACCACAAAGGTCAATACTTGTATCACATAAAAGTAGAGGTGTGTGAATTCAGTACCTGTAATTCTTTAGCAGAGAGGTCAAGTTCTCTGCGGACAAGTACTTGACGGATCACATAGAAAGTACCAACTCCAAGCAAACCTAGTAGTAACAGCAAGTAAGAAAGCTGAATACTAAGTTCAAATAACTCTCCAACCTCATAAATCGGTTCAGGCTTTATGATCTCTGCTGCTGATACCAACTGTGGATTAGCACAAATCATCAACAAGCTCTGGCCAAGTAGAAAGGTAGATCCTTTGCTTGGTAGCTTTTTCAAGAAATCTTTGTTCAAAACCGGTAAGCCTCTGGCAGAAAATTCTGTAGACATCATTAAGAAAGTGAGAAAAATCTTAATCTAATTGATTCCATAGCTTGGTAAAACCCATCATCAATCTGGTGAAATCAACATTTAGAATTCAAAAGCATACATATTCATAAAGTCCTGAGCTTCAGCAAATTTGCCCAACAAAGAAACATCTAAAAGTAAGAAACTTTAAGCAAAGATGAAGTACCATGAGAAGATCGAATAGACAAAGTCCTTCCATGTATCTGCCTTCATCCACAAGTTCAAAACATGGGAGGAAGATTAGCAAATCTCATCATGTAAAAGCCAAGAAATTGTCCAACGTAAAGGTTAAATTTTGAATCAAAATCCACCATTTTGGGAAAAACCAGAGGATAACTGAGCAACGTGGAGTGTTTACCTGAAGAGAAAGCTTCTTGGGCGAAGCAGAAGAAGAGAGAAACTGAGAATGGTGAAGATAGAGCTGGTGAATTGGAGGAGAAGAAGAAGATAGCGTATGCAGAAGCATGTTCGATTCGATCATAAAGTGTCACTCAGCTTTCCGATGAGATTTTTACTCTCAAAACTCTGAAATCAAAATCGTTTCTGTGAGCCGCTCTCAAGATAAAAGAAGAAGAAGATAAGGCCCAACGTTGCTCTTCCAGTTTCCGGTTTAACCTCTTCCGGTTTAATTCTATTTTCATCATTTGGTGGTCTATCTATTATACCTGAATTTTAATAATAATAAGGTACTTATGGATTTTTAATCTTTTGACTGAAATCAATTCAGTTGAATTAGAAAAAATTATACAAAAATACACTAACTATTTATCAATTTCTATAAAAATACACGAATTTTGTAAATGTCCAAAAAATAGATGAATTATTTTTTTCTTCTATTATAATATACAAACTTTTAAATTCTATCCATTTAACATTTAGAATTTTACAAAAAATAAAAACTGTTTATTTTTAATTAAAATAAAAAATATTATAATAAAAAAAATATTTTATAAAATCCAAAAAAATCCATAAAATTCTAAAAAATTTTAAAAACCTAAAATAAAAATTAAAATTAAACTTGTAAAATTTTAAATTCATAAATAAAAAATCCAAAAACATATAAAACTTCTAATACTTTAAAAAAAATTAAAGTTAAAATATATCTCTTTAAATTCATAAAATTTCAGTAACAAAGTTACCATTATTTTTTGAAAATAACATCGTAAAATTGTGTGTAATAATAATAATATAGGTTGCATTTATTTGTGATTTGGATAATTTCTGATGTAATTAATATAATATATATAAATATATGATTTTTAAAATTTGATATATGTTTTTTTACCTTATATATGGTAATACAAAATTTTTAAGTACTTGAATGAATTAATATTTTCATAAAAGGTATACTATATGAAAATATTTTGTATCTATGATATAAATATCAAATTTTAGACTTATTTAAAGATTTAAATAATTTTAAAAAATATTTTGATTTTGTTTTGAATTTGATAATTTAGTATTTTAATTTATAGAATTTCACATATTTTTAAACATTTAAAAAGAATTTTAAGAATTATTTTTGAGTTTAATAAAATAATTAAAAATAAAATAAAATATTTTATGTTAAATGGATTCAATTTAAAAGTTTGTGTATTATAATGGAAAAAATAATTAGTTCATGTATTTTTTTTGGGTATCCACAAAATTCATGTATTTTTATGGAAATCGATAAATAGTTAGTGTATTTTTATGGAATTGTCCCTTGAATTAAAGTATTTTAATGTGATTAAAGATCATCATCATTTTCAAGAGGATAAGCTAATTAATAATCTAGTCTCCAAAATACAATATTCAAGAGGTATACTAGGGAATTGTATACCAATTTATGATTTTTTTTATACAATTCTCTAGTATACCTCTCTATTACTACGTATACTTATCAAACTAGGTGAGGAATCCGTACCTTGTGCGGAGTATAAAATGTTTTAGGTATGTTTTATTTAATATTGTAAAATTAGAGTTAGTAGAGTCTGTTTCTAATTTTATATTTAATACTAAACAATTTCTAACTTGATTGTTCGGTTAGAATTCAAAAATCAAATATTGAAAACAGTTGCATGTAATTGGTCATTCGACACATAAAAAACTCTCGAGATATTTTCAAACAATTATAATCATACCTTACTGACGCACAAAAAGAATCTGCAAAATACAACTTTACTTTGAAACATGATATCATTTTTTGAATCTGCACTCATGTAAGAAGTTCTTTCAAGTCAATTGTAATTTGAAAACTGACGGGACTTCAAAGTCCTCTTCTCCTCATCTGTGCTGCTTTATGGCGAACAATTTCCAAAATCCGGCAATAGTCAAAGATTAGTGACGACAGTTCTCCTTCAAGTCCGACCCGACTAACCCGATTATGACCTGCAAGGCTATTGCACGGACTACCACCTATCACAAGATCAAACCCTCCATATTCTTCCATAAGTTGTTCAATCGTATGGTGGTCTAGCTCTTGAACATCTCTAAACTCTCTCAAAACACATGTTTGTCTCGTCTGCTCCCCAAAGCTACTCAAAATGTTTCGGTTCACTTCTGAAATCTCAACAGACACAACTACCTTCATTCAAATTTGAAGCCAAGAAGTGCTACTTCCGCACCGCCAATCCCTGTGAACAGTGACAAAACTTTTATTCCATTAGGGAACAAAGGCTTAAGGACAGGCAAGTGATATCCAATAATATCAACCTTAAAAAAAAAAAAGCAAAAAACAATTTTTAGACCCAAAGACTTTTAAACCAAATCTGAATTGATAGAGTGTCTAAGTTACAGACTTATACCTGAAATGAGTTGCCTAGAGACTTGTAGCGATCAATGGTACTTACGCATCCTCGGGTATGATCTTTTGGGAATCCTAAAAGCTTTTCCATCTCATATGGATCGAGCGGGGCAACTCTGTTTTTACCAATCCAAATCAGGTTTCCCTTTTTGCATTGGCAATGACTTCTTTCTTCCCCTTTAGAGGTGGCTTTTCCATCATATTTCTCAAGAGACTCACGTATTCTTTTCGTAGCTGGCACTGACGGTACTAGTCACCAAACAGTTCAACTTTGTTCTCTTATCCCAAGTAAGCCACCATTTCTTGGTCAAGGCAAAGACTTCTTGGATGGTAAAGTGTGGTGGGGGCTGAATTTGAAACCTATTATGGATTGGGAGATTATGAATGTAACTTCTCTTCCTCGCAGCGGCAAAAAAGTATATGGAGTCAACGAATTCAAGCTTGATATCATACAAATGGCTGGAAATCTTGTCCCAAACACCTTTTGGCGCCTTTGCAACATTCTCGTAGTAAAAGTAAGGTGGACCACGAGCAATAACCGGAATTGGGTTTGGTCTAGGCCATAAGTCCAGGTTCATTAGGTACACCAAACCCAATCATCGGATTTGGTAGACGGATGAGGTTATCATCATTGGCCATAGAAGTAGTGTTCATTGGCCATGAAAAATATATAACTTCCATGGCCTTAATCTAACTAATTAAACCGATTAATATTAATCTAACTTTTGATTATTTCAAGTGGAAAGGATATTATTAATAAGTAGGGACAAACTTATAATTAACCACCCCTTGTCCCAGAGAACTCCGTTTCCCAAAATATTGGTGTCAAATATTATATATATAGATACATTGTCATTTGTCAATTTAGTTCATCCTATATACAAAATGCCGCTTTATATATGTTAGGAAAGTTACAAATCTTTTAGTAGATGTATTACAACATTAAGGTTATGTTCTAAAAATCACTTCTCAAATAATATTAGTAGGGTTTATAATTCTTCCAAACTATTTTGATACTTTTTAATTTTTAAAATTAAATTATGATATGATATGTATAAAACAAACAAAACTAAAAAAAAATGTAATTTTTGAAATTTCTTAAAAACTTGTCATGCTTTGGCAAAAAGGTATGTCACATTTCCAGAAAGCTTACCAAACTAGGTACATGTGACATGTATATATCAAGTTATTTCATAACCTCAGTTTAACCACTGAGAATGGAAAAATCAGGTTAAACAAATGTGAAAACGAATACATTATCTATAGAAAAATGTATGGAAAGCAAAACAAACTAAATCTTGGTGAAATAAGTAAAATGTACATTCTTATTTCATCATTTTTTGTTTTCATCCACAGTCATCTTAAACTTTTCTTAGATTATTTTTTCAAGGTATTCTATACATTTTTGTGAATAAGTAATCAAATCAATTATTATTAAATAGTATCTTTCTAGATTATTTTGTAAGTAAACCGAAATGATGAAGTCGTAATATTGAAGCCTTTAAGGTAACAAAAAGTAAAATATACTCCAAATTAAAATTCAGTTACAAAAGAAAAAAGGGAGCATAGCGGGTTTAGGTAAAATACAAACCAACCCAAGGAGTTTAATTCCTTTTTTTCTTTTTCTTTTTCTTTATGTAGAATTTGCACAATACTACTGTTTTATGAGAGAAACAAGGCCAATCAAACCAAAACTAAATTTTAATGAAATCCCATAGTAGCTTTGAACGCAGGAGCATCCGGTGGCGGCGAAGGCAGCACCGTTAACGCCAATACGCCACTCACCGCCGCTGCAATCGCTCCTAACACAAACGCCGGAATGTTTCCACCACCAAAGAGTTCGTCGAATGGTCCACCTCCCACAGATACAATCATCTACGTTTCAATCAATCAAAAATTATAAATCAGCCATAACGTTGTTTTCTCTTTTTAAATAATAAAACTGATTTCAAATGAATTTACCTGTGGAACGACAATCGCCAGATTCAGAACACCTAGAGAAAGTCCTGGGGAATGAAAGATACAAATTTTTAATTTAAAATTGTTAAATCAAGATTACATTATTACGTAGGTTAGAGAAATTGCTTTTTGTAAATATGGTATATTCGGTCCGTATGTTCAATGAAACATATATATTATTGGTTACGGATAGAATCGTCTCATTAAGTTATTAAATTACGAATCTGTACGTATTAAATGCTTATAGCTTTTTTAGGTCCCAACACTTTAAGAAGATTGTAGACTTGTATTATCCAAAACAAAAAGGGTAATTTTAGATTAAATTTTAAAAACTCAAACAAAAAAGATTTTACCTTGGCCGGCACCGGAATTCATTGAAAATATGGAAGCTAGTGCAAAAGGAATACTGAACGTAATCTGCAAATAATAATAATATAAGAAAAGTTAGACAAATTATGGTATTAATTAATTTCTTTCCGGATTAACGGCAAAATCTTATATAGTAATAAAATAATTAGCCAGTGGATAAAAAGAACAAAAAAAAACAGAGGAATAGGCTTACCGCTTGGGGAATACCAAGAACGGCAAACAGAGTTAAAGCACCAGCTGTGACGTTACCAGGTGGTCCTGTTTTAGCACCACCGTGATCTCGCCGGTGATTCTCCGCCTGTTTTGTCACCAGAACCGTCATAGCCAAGCAAATGGCAAGGATGAAGTTAACAACTCCCCAAAGCCTTTTAGCTCCTCCCATTTTCCGACCAATCCATTCAACACCAAGAGACATGAAACCAAGAACAATCGCGTTAAGCATAAGCCCTAAAGCACCAGCTCTTACTCCGTCGTTGTAAAGCTTCTTAGAACTTGCGCTTGCGGTGGCATCCGAGTTTCCTCCGTACACTTCACGGCCCATCCAATCAGTGTCGAAAAGAAGGAAAGGGAACCAAGCGATCCAGTTAAGTGCAGTGACTATAAGAAGCATCCACATCGGTCTTTTCAATTCTTTAAAAGCTCCAAAGATTTCTCCGAAAAACGGAACGTTGGAAGCTTTTCCATCGGCTGTTGGCTCTGGCGTCCATGGCTTCTCCTTGACGTAACAGAGAGATACAAAAGTGACTAAGAGGAGAAGTGTTATGGATAAGAAAAAACACGTTTTGAGGTTTGCGCAGTAGAGATCGCATGACTTAGTCATAGTGAAAGGCACAACTTTGTAGAGATCTCTGTAAGATCCAGCCGCGTAACCCAAAACGTTTCCAACCGCCATGAAAAACGAGAAAAACGCGTTTGCGGTCCGCGTTTTCTTTGCGTTTCCAGCTGATAAATCAGCCAAGAAAGCTCGGCATGGTCCTTGTAAGGTGTTGTTAGCCACGTCAAGAATCCAAAACCCGAGAGCGAAAATCGCGATAGCTCGCGTTCTCGGCGGTTTGTTGAGCTGATCACCCATGCTATGACCTATATCGGCGGCATAACCGATAAGGAAAACAGCAACGGTGACTAAACCGGCTCCAGCGACTATGAAAGGACGACGACGGCCGAATCTTGAGGTGCAACGGTCACTGTGGTAACCGACGATGGGCTGAACAAGCATACCGGAGATTGGGCCACATAGCCAAATCAGAGAAGCCCATTTATGTGGGATTCCGAGTAGTTGTACGTAAGGAGTCAACAGAGATAACTGTAAAGCCCAACCGAACTGTACACCGGCGGCAATCGAAGACACGGATATGATCTTTCGTAGCGCCGCCGGCTGATCCAACTCACCCGTCTGCGTTTCCAACGCCGATGCACCGTTGGCAGCTTTCTCCATTTGATGGCCGACCATATTATACAAAATAAATTTCTTTGGATGGTTTTTGTTTTTAAGTTTCCGGTGGTTGTTGCGGTGGTTTTGGTGGTGGAGGAAGAAGAAGAGTGGAGAGGTATTTATAGGAAGAGAGGGATATGATTATCCAAAGAAGAGAAGAGACATTGAAGAGCAGAATAGTTAAGACGAGCCTTGAGGCATAGAAAAGAGCAAAACGAGCTGTCTCTTTTGTGTAGGGTACCTTAGTGACACGTGTCTCCCTTACATTAATTTTTCTCATTTATATTTATTAATTTTCTTATTTTCTTGTGTCATATATATTACAGATTTTACTTTCTTCACCCTTACTATCTACTGATATGGACCTTCGATTCTCTCTAACACTTTATTGTTTCCCACTTTTGAATTATATTATCATACTGAAAATTAAATTAGAATATTAAAAAACCTTGAAGCGAGAAATTCGGATAGAGAAAGTCAGAAATAATATGTAAGGGCATATACTATGTCGATCGATATATTCGGATTGAATTTTTTTTGTGATTTTTAAATTAGGTAAAGAGAAAAGAGAATATAACTTTTGAATTTCGATCCGAGCGAGTGGCACTGGAATAATTTTCGGTGTTGCATTATTAAATAGTAAACTATTTTCATTTATTTTTCCAGACGAAAGCTTAATAATAAGATATTTTTTATATATCGAATAACTAAAACATCTTTAATTTGTTTTTCCAGATATTTAGATGAACTGAATATATATTTTGAATGGTTTCATAACCGCATTTTTCAACTCTTCTAATATTTACTTATACGCATAATACACTTGTTTTATTTTTTGTTTGTTAAAGTAATACAATTGTTTTATAAACAGATTGTTTTTACATTTCTGTGTTAAATAATCAAGTGAGCGGTGTTATATTTTTGTACATTGATGCTAATTATACTTATGAAATATTATAAAAAATTATACTTATGAAATGTATTAAATAGCTTAAATATATACATAATCGGTACGGTGTGATGTTTTATGTATGCATATAATCAGCATTTTCTTTTAAATAAATAGTTTATATGTTTTCAAAATATTAAAAAAGAAGAAGAAGATAGTGTGAAGAGAATAAAGACAGAATAATACCATTAGGCAAATCACATAAGCAAATTAAAGTAGTTCCATTAAATAGGTTCTATATCAATAATAAAAGAGGTTGTCTTAAATTGTGAAGACAGTTTGACTTATCTTATTTGAACCACATTTAAATGAAGATAAGCAGATATATCTGGGTTTTATTAAGATTTTAAGATTACATTTTTTATTTTATAAACAAAATTTGACAAGATAATATTAAGATTACATGTTTGTCGATTTCTTCCATTAGCTTTGAAGTCTACCACCTACATGCAATGTCAAGGACTTGACCACTAGCAATAGACCATATGTGATGATTTTGTTCTTTAATTTCACCACGTGTGATGTGTGAAAAGTAAAGAATACGGAAACATTAACTATGCAACTTGAGTTATTTTCATGCATCTAATTTTTTATTGATAAAGCACAGATCAAGTAACTAATTAATATATATACTCTTGTAAATTGAAGCTAAAGAAATACATATAAACGCCACGAATGACAATGTAACACTGAAAACAAATCATTGTGATGTGATTGTGTAAGGAAGTTACGTTTTTCACTCTCTTTTTTGCATGAAATTTTAAATATGTCCAAAACATATTCATACGTTATACACTATATGTAAATTTTTAACATATGTCCAAATTTTAGGGACTATTAGCCTTTAGACAAAAGATTATAAGATACGGATCGAGAAGCATGCACATATTGAAATAGAAAGACTAAAAGAAAATAGAGCAAACAAATTAGAGATGTAAAATAAGAGAAAGGGCGACGTAAAATAGGCGGGAACTTGTTGTTTTGGTTAGAAATTAAAACGAAGATTTGAGCTAATGGAAAAGAAGTGCTAGAATATCGCATATTGGAAGTGGAAATGAACTCAATATTTAAAGATATAAAACTCTCAACTCATAACCAATGCCTTCACAAAAAAAAGCTGTTGTGGATGTAGATGTCTATCTCAAGATGAAAAACAAAATTGCTTCTTTTGTTGGTGTCAAGTGATGTAGATTGAGATTTGGAAAAATAGATATGTCATGTGAAATCTTGTAAAGGGATTATTAGTGTTAGTGGGTATAATCATTCCCATGGTCTAGTGACGATATCTAACTTGTCCACATACAAGCTAATTTCACATAGTTATTTGTTTGTCCGTTTACAAAGAATAACATAATTTTTCGATAAGTAAAAAAAATGGAACTTCGAAATAAATAAAGAAAATTGTACCCACTAACAGTGACCCAACACATAAAAGGGGGAAACCCAATTTTACAAAATCTGGTAAATGTCTCTCACAAAACAAAGTGGACACATGCAGTATCATTGCAGTTCATGCAAATGATTTTATGGTCCATTATAATATTGATACAAAGTAACTGTTTTTGTGAAATTAATATGAAACCACATTTTCCTCCTTTTTATTTATATCAAATGACAAATTATAATATCCTTGTACTTTTATTTTTGGTAAGTGATTGCAGTTTTATCAATTCCAAAACAATAGGGTCGGGGATTGGGACCCCAAAAGAAGGTTGTAGACTTGTAGTTAGTTTGCGTTAAAAGATTTGTGCGTTGTTCCATCATTATGCACCCGTAGTTGATAATGACTCGGCAACATGTGTTTTGCCTCAATGTTCTCTTCTGTTTTCACTTTTCATTTTTAAACTTTATTATATATGAGAAGGGTCAACATATAAATCACGAGACCATAATAATGTTTGTTTAGTCATTTGAATGAAATGTATAATAACTGAACAAAACAAATAACTTAATTGATTAACATGAAGACTGAAGAGGTTGGCTAGGATTGACACCGATCCGTTACCCAATAAGTTTTGAGGTATGCGTCTCTGATACATATACATAAGATGAATAATTTATTTTTAATTTCGTATTTGCAGTTTATTTTCAAAAAGTTTAAGTACTAGAAATTCAGGTACCTAACAAACTTTCGAATACTAACAAATATCCGTATGTTCACTAGTAATTGTTGACAATTTGTGAGATTTTCCTTACCAAAATCACAAACAAGAATTACATGTTTCCATCATCCACATTGAAAGAAAGAAAACAAAACTTGAAAAAAATACTCCAAAAGTAGGGCAAACGAAAATACTCTAGACATATTTCTCATTGTACTCACAAATATTGCCTCTTTAAGAGAGCTTGAGTAAATGGATGAATGAAGGTTTGTTAAAAAAAAAAAAAATTATACTCCAAAAGATGTCTGGATTTATTAATTTGACCGAAAGAGGAAAGTCATATTTGAGAAAAAAAATGTTATAGATAAATTCATTAAATATAACTCAGAGATTACGAATGACGTGGTGTTGATCAGTTATAGGGATCGACAACCTCGTGGCATAAAGGAATAAAGAGGTGAGACAAGTTGTTAACTCATTGACCACGGTAACTATTCTATTAACGATTTAACGTGAAATTACAGCATAAATATATATTCTTTAGAAATCTACAATTTTTTTTTATGATTGGTCAATTCTTTTTTATATTAAATAATATTTTCTTAGAATAAAAAAATTTCTTAATATGTCTATTTTTAACCAAAACATCATGGAGAAAATATTTTTTTGGTAACATGTTAAGTATGCATACATATATACTTAAATGAATAAAGGAGTGAAACAAAAGTTTCGTCGTTTAGCTATTAATACTATGAGTTCTCTCCTCTGTTTTTCAACTCTTGCATGGTCCAAGACTCCCAATGCTGTTTTAAAAAAAATCATACTGTCTTTTAATTAGAATTAATTTTAAGCTTTTTTAAAATAGCCGTCCATAAGAAAAGGCTTTAATAATGTAATCAATATTTGCATTTGTACAAATGTATTAGTCAAAATTTGAACCAAGTTTTAAGGAAAAAAATTGAACTAATTTTTTTTTTTTTTGCGGGGTGAAATTTGAGAAGAGTTAAGAGTCACAAGACCTGTGTAATTCTTTTAGTTGATAAAATATTTTTGTATGAATTTCTTTCTAAAACTAGGAAAAGTAAACACCAAACTCTACGATCATAACAAAAAAGAGATCACAGCGAAAAAAAAAAACAAAAAGTGAGATCAAACACAAACTCTAATAATAAATAAATAAAATAAAGGATTGGAATGGTCGGTCCAAAAAGAATAATTAGCGAATTTTTTTCTGAAAAAAAAGAAGAAATTGACACGTCGCCAATGAGAAGGTTGCAGTTCACGCGGCTTGAACAACGGAGGAGGTTACGTGCACTCGCAGATAAAACGAAACGAAGAAAGCGGTTAGACTCCGTTAATGACTCATTTATTAGTCATTAGTCAAAGAGATAAGTGGGGTCCCATCGAAGACTTCGTTGACTGGACAAAATTGAAAGACACTTGACTGATTGTGTCCTAACTGCTAACGGACGGGCAAAGTCTCTTCTTCTTGGTGAAAGAGACAAAAGTGTCTTGGTCCGCCGGGAGAGGCTAGCCTCCACCAGAGATTGCCGACTAATCCTCTTCGCTGACTTTTCTTCTTCATCTCACATCTTCTCCGACTAATAATCGCTCTCCATCTATTTTTGGCATGCATGCAATTTTTTGTTATTAGGTTTTTCACCTCACAAATGTTCGTATATAATATATATAGATAAAATCGATACGTAAATGTATTGTTACTAAGAAAAATAATACTTATTCATAATAGACTAAACAAAAAACACTATGTAAACTGGTTCATTTATTTTATCGAATACGCAAATCAACCATTCATTTCACCATCAGACAAAAGTTAGGTTCAACATTCGAATCTTTTATAAAAAAAAGTGGAAGTTAGGCGTTAAAAATGTTGTCACACTGGAAAAAAATCAATTATCTATGCTAGACTCTAACCACTGCTTGATACTACAACGTTGCTATATAATGCTAGATTTCTTTTTAAAAATTGGCACCAACCAAATCTCTTTCAAATCATCAGCACAAAAGGTATTAAAATCTAGCCAAGTAAAGAATCTCCCTTTTCTTTTGGCTGAGCAATTTCTAGATCCATCGAACCATCACATAAGATAGTCGAATCAAGCATCTGCATCGCTTTATTTTCGTCCCCAAATCCTTTACGGATTTTATACACCATGCGCATCCATATTTATTACTAAAATATCTTATATATTATAGTAAAAAGTTCGGACAAAATTTCTAAAATAAAACGTATACAAAACCAAATTCTCTTCTGATTACCTCAAACGTACGTTCAGTTTTTTTTCTTTCCGTTTCATATATCACGACGATTTAAATTCAATTTTTAGTTCAAATTTAAAAGTAATCTTTAACTTCAAAATTTCTGAAAATTGGATTGTTTTCTATAACAAAATAAACTGAGTTCTCCTTAGCTAAAATACATTCCATATGTCAGTTATTATACGGTCACTAATTTTATATACTAACAAGTAACTTTAAAACTAAATAATTTAATATATCTTATTTATTTTTATATTAAGTAGTGAAAATATATATGGATCAATCAAATTTACATGTCGTTTTTGTTAATTTTCTAATTAATTTTTTATATGGTGCTATATTTAATAGATCACTTCATGATTTTCAGATAACTTCATTTATAAGTAGAGATATTTTTAGTTGGCTTAATTCATGAAGAATTTATGCACAAAAATCAACATTCATTTTAACTATATTGATTAACCTCTATAATTCATGCAATTATGTAACCAAATAAATATAAATTTTTAAAGAAAATTCAAACTTTGATGATTTGGGTGGGCTGGATTAATCCATACTCTCTTCGTTTCAAATTAGTTGTCGTTTAAGATTGTTTCACACATATTAAAAAAATATTTAATTTTTCTGTGTTACTTCTAATAAATATTTATTTAATTTTATTTCATTGGTCAAGACATTAAAACAAGAGGGAAAAATTAAATCTTATCAAATATATACATTAAAACATAAAACGACAACTAATATAAAATAAGTTTTAACGTCCAAAATGATAACTAATATAAAACAGAAGGAGTATAATTTTCTTTTTGCTAGTTATAGTTGTCTTAATAAATAAGAGTAAGGATATTTATTATGTTTTCAGTTTTCTTATGTCAACAGATATTTATTATGTTTGTAAGAGCTTTCAACGTACGTGACGTATTAATTTGATGAAATTGAGAATATGACACTACGACAGCACAAAAAAAAAAGAAAAAAAAAAAACAAAATAATATTTCAGGCTGTACAGTATGGTCATAATATTATATGTCTATCCTAACCAGTATCCAAGTAGTTTTTTATTACATCAACATGTTGGGCAACTTGGTCTTCTAGATGACAGAATCACACCATGCACTGCTCAAAGAAAATAATTTAAGAAAAAGTAAGTAAATACTCCATTTGTTAGAAAAATATGTTTGAAGTTAAACTTTTGTTTTCAAATAATGTCGTTTTATATTTTCAGTACAAATTTTTAAACTAATTATAAATTTATCCTTCATTCAAGTTTTAAAATATTTATATTAAATTCATCATAATTTAGTTAGCAGTATTATTAAATAAAAGCATATTTAAATAATTTATTAAATTTTATAAAACATACGGACTATTAAAGAACCTTTTCAATATATTTAACTGAAGGGGAAAAATAATTTAAAATTATCGTCAGCATTACTCTTGACAATTTATGTCTTGAACATACAAAAAATAACTATCCTAAGAATATCTATATCCTAGACGAAGAAGCTTTGTTTCATAAAAGATTGGTCAGTCATATTGTCGGTAAATTTTCAAACCATATAGAAATTTAAGTTTTACCATTCTTTATAAGTCGATTTTTTTTCCTCCACAGTAAAAAAAAGATATTAAATTCCCACAAATTTTAAAGAGAAACAAAAAAAGTGAAATGAATATATGTATAAACAGATAGTGAAAAACAGCTAGTCCAGTAAGGGAAGAAAGCGAGAGAGATGGGGCAGAGGGAATAATTACGACCGTTACCAGTTTCAATCGGAAAAATGTATATGCCTTAAAAATTGGGAAAAAAATATGACTAAAGAGAATGACTTATCTAATGAATTTGGGGAATATAGATATATATATATATATATATATGTGGTTCGCCACGTGTTACAGAAACCATATTGAATTACTTCGCACCCAAAGATACAACCACGAGCTTTTGGTTAGAGGTGGGTCGGCTTGGCTGTCTCATGTCTGGTCCGAGCCCGAGAAGGCCACAACTAGTGGGGTCCATCTAATTTATTAACAACTGCTCCTTAACTAACTCCGTGTTCCTTAACTTCTTTTTTCATTACGCGTGTTTTTTGTTTAACAATTAATTAACCTCTCACGCGGGTCAAACCGGTCAAAGAAACCGACCAAGAGCTCAATACTTTTTTTTAAAAGGTTCTCATGTCCAAGAGCTAAATACTTCGTACGAAAATATACATCTTCCTCAATTTCGTGAAATATATTCTTCTAACAGAAGAGACATCAACCGAAAGCTAAGTAGATTTCTCCAAGGTGTTACATCATGTCGTACCCACTGAAAGCATGCTATAGCCGGTCTCTTATCTCTACGATACGACTAGAACGATCCTATACGACTATACAAAAAATCCGGTTTCGAAATGTGAGAAAACGTAGTTTTTGGTGGATTAAAGATCATATACTTTTATCAGTTTGAATCAAATCACACATACAAAATATTAAATAATGACACTGGCATGAACGGACGATATATTGACTTCATGCTAAATAGATGTTTTGATTTTGTCTTTTTTTTTTCTTGACAATATCTCTTTTTCTATTCATTATTTATCTAAATGTTCGATGGAAAACTATCATTCCGACTACAATCGCCTCCGAGATCCCCAACCTCACTAAGGAAAACACTCTTCTCTCTTTTCAAACCCCTTATGTTCTCACTTCTTACTAAACAGCATATTTGACGTAAGACCATTTTTGGCCTGATCCATAACCACAAACACACTTCCTTCATTTGGACTAATTTAATATTTTTTATATTTTTTAACTTGCCACTAAACTTTCGTTTTTTTCATTCTTACTTACTGCATTTATTAGATTCGTTTTATAAAAGTTGGACAAAAACTTCGAAATTCGCAATTTTAGTTTATATTTTGAATGTTGTCATTTGAGAGAATGATCCATTATTAAATCGTCAATCAAAATATACCTTACTTTATATACCAATTCAAACCTAACAATGTAATGATCGAATATTACCATGGCCAGAAAATGGTATAAATGTTTGGTCCCGTTTCACTAGAAGTTCACAGATTTCGTACCATAAAACTTATATTGCAAATCTAGCTGGATTTCTTTGTTTAAAACTTTACACTATTTATTTAATTGAGGTTGTTTTCAAACTGTTATATACTATCATTTGAGGTTGCACACACTTTCTCAACGCCAGGAGGTCACAACTAGCTAGGGTCTTATTCGTCAAAATCAACAACTACTTTAGTCTTTCCAAATATTTTCTTTTGTTCCTTTTTTCAAAAGGTATAATTTCGGATTGACCCCATATATTTGACGATGATGTAAATCACCTACCCACACTTTATTTTTCTCCTAAGATGTCCACCCAACCCAATTTTTTATGATTCAATCCACGCCGACGTCAGTTAAGTAGTAAACTTCTATATACAGTTTATCGTCGCCAAGAAATTTAGTTGACTACTGGAAAGTGTTCGTCGCAAAGATTTAATATCATTCCTTGACCAAAATATGAGCTAAAAGTATGAAAATTGAACAACTAACATAGAAATACGCACTGAAAGATAAATATAAACTATTATTGATTTCAAAAATACTTAATTAGATTTAAAGAAGAATGATACAAATCTGATCTGGATCCATTATCTTTCTATTTTTATTAAATTATATTATATAATAAATTTTAAACTGTTCAAAATATCACAAAAATAAAATCTACTTTTATAGAAAACACATAAGAAATGTTCTAAAATGTTTCTTAAAATCAATCTGAAAATTTTATATGATATTTTCTATTATATTTTATTTTGTGATCTAAACATTTAATAATTTATATCACTATTTTAATTTTTAGCTATTTTAGACGGATCTGAGTATAATTTATATGAAATTTCAGATATTCGATCTTTATCTACTCCTAAATCCTAATTCAATTTAGTTTTTTTTGGTTAAACACTTAATATGCAGATTTAAGTTTTTTTTTTTTTTAATAATGGATTTAAGTATTTTTGCATATAGCTCAAGGTGGTAAGAGATAGGAGTTCCTCGATGGCTAGACCAACAACGATGATCAAAGGACGCTTCTACAGTGTAACTTTCTCTTGAAGTCTTGTTTTAATATCCTTTAGTTTTCAGATTAAGCTCTTGCTATGTACCCAGAGTCCCAGACGTTTTCTTTTGGTTTTAGTATCAAGATGACAACAACTTTTTCCATACTTATCAATTATTTCGTAGATGTATATTACATGTATAAGTTCTTTTGATTTTTGTATTATTCAATTTGAATTTCACATCTTCCAGAATATTTTCTTGAGTATTGGTTGGCATATAAAAATATGGTACCAATTATTCGCGATCGAAGAGAATATAAAGAGAGTTCAAATTCAAGTTTGAAAGAGTACCATCACTATCCGGTTCATTGGCCAAGTGGGATTGCGGTCTCCACCACTTGCTAAGATACGGTCCTGGTCGAGTCGGGTGTTTCACGGAAACAGTGTCGTTTCAGTCAGCCATGACTTGGGATTCTTGTGCTCAATTTTAATTAACTTTGAAGTCTATTGTGAGCACATGATGAAATAATTCGTGGAATAATTAATTAATAATTCGTGGAATAAATTTATTTAAAATTTTAAACTAAGCACATGATGCACATACAAATTACTCGCTTTTAGACGACGCTGGGAATGATTAAATATCTAGATAAGTTATATTCAAACGAATTTTCATCATGGGCATCGAATTTATATTTAATGTCATAGATTAGAACACACAAAAAAAGATAACCTTTTTCATCCACTATATCAACTAAATTTAAAATATTTAATATGTTAAACTAGTTAGTTCATCATGAAAGTAGGCTAATTAATATTCATAATCTAGCGAGAAATTGTGTTGTATAAAACAGTAATCTAACCGAATTTGAATTAAAATCAAGAGGACGGTTCCAGTAATCTCAAAACTAAAAGTAAAAATACGCATCAACCGCGCCAAGTGTGTAAAATTTTATTTGAAGTTATCATGATATGATTATTACTTTATTAGTTATCAAGATATGATGATTTACATTTTACACTAAGACTTGATCACGTTTCACGAGACAACAAAACGTGATTTATTATAAATAGTCGAAGTATCTTTTGTAATAAAGAAAACCATCCAAGCCTAATAAAATCACGTGAACATTTGAACATGGACTTGAGTAACCAATACGAACAACATTTTTTTTATATAACAAAATTATGCCAATCATTAACTATGCACACCTTTTTCAGTGTAAATATTTTTCAGATTAGACAAAAAAACCATGTAAATAAATTTTGCAAATAATTGTCTTCTCTCCTTAAGTTATCCATGTTGAATGTTTTTATTTTGTCAACTTAACCAGATGTTGTAAAAAAAGGGACTTTAATAGTAGTTCGGTAAATGGTAACTGAGAAAAACTTATTTAAGAAAATAGCAAAGTCAATAAGTTGCCAATAATAGATGACCAAAAGATATTGAAACAGTCCACTTTGAGGTGTACCAGAAGTGCACAAAAACATATAACTGAGAATTATAACCTATAAAATAAACAATTCAAAAAAATCAAGAGCTAGTAATATCTATCACGTTTAAATATATCAAAACACTAACTAAGAACTGATATGTCTCATTAAACTCTTTCCATTGACAAGAGTTAAAAATGTGGTATGTTATAAGCACTTCAAACTGGTTTATAGATGCATTTGGTAGTTTCACACTTGCATCCATTGACTTTTCTGTACGCAAGTCTGCATAAGATAGAAAGTTAACAAGAAACAAATAATAAGGAAACATTCGTGCATGGTAAAATGGATAAATCGATTGACTAAGATTTTTTTCAACTATGAGAATATAATCAAGTTGCATATAAACTTGCGAAGATAACACAACATCAAACTATTATTTCTCAAATTAATTATTTTCTCATAAATATTTAAGATTTTATTTGTTTTCAGACTTTGTGAACAATTTCTAACTAATACATAGACATTAAAAAGAAGATGTGTATTTGGTAAAGTTAAATATCTACATAGAAAAATAAATTAAATTTTGACAAGAATACAAGCGTTCAAAAATTTATTCGATAAATTAAAGGTTCATATAAAAATAGTATGTTATATAAAATTTAGATAATATGCAATCGTCCAAATTTTCATTTGATAAATTAAATATCTATGCTGATAAAAAATTTAATAAAAATAAAATTCCCACATCAGAAAAAAATTAATATCTCTCGCAATACTTAAATAAAACTGTTTAAAATGTGTTTTAGCGCATTCTGTTTCCTTGGACAAAGAAGCCCATTTTCATGTTTTTAATAATCATCATTTCTATTTTCATCTTTACACTGCCGTATAGTGTAAATAGTATTTTTAAAATGAATTATTTAGGATAATTTTGTTGTAAATCTATAAGAATCATATGTACATATGAATCTTAGTGCTCTTTTTTACTAATCATATTGATCATATTCGCAAGAGGGTAAGTGCGTGTACTACTGACTCTGTGAAAAAGGGATAGCTAAGAAAAAGATGCACGCACAGTCACAACTTCACGACAAAAGATGCCGTGAAGAATTTGGCCCAAGGATTGTGAGAATAATCACACACTTGTTTGGTATAGTGCCTTACATACATCTACATTTACAAATCACACACACACACATCCCCTGTACAATTCCATCTATATTGAATAAATATAAATGCATCTCAAATTGATGAGAACCCTCGCAACAAATGTTAATTAGATATGCTATTAACGATTGTCATAATTTGGCTCTATGTCTATGTGTATCACTGAATCTCACACACATACGCAAACAGATATATGCATATATGAGATGAATAAAAATGCAAGCGTATGTATGGAGTGTAGATATATAGATATCGGGGCACATAAAATGCATGCATGCTTTTGATCATAATATTGTCAAAGGTATGGGACAATGGCGATACTTGGGAATGGTATGTTTCGATTCCAACCCACCCATAACACCACAACAACGACAACTATAATTAATATATAATATAAAAAAGTTTTGTAATAATGTCCTTTGTGGAATTCTAATTCCAATATTCTCAATTATTGGCCACATAAAAGAATAAAGACTAGAGTAAAATGCCCATTTTCCAAATTCCCGAATTTCAACAACACCTACACGATTGGTTCGATTTTATATCGTGATAAGAATAAAATTCGTTTCACCATCTTTTCAGTAATATTACTGTTTCGTTCCATATTGTCATGATTTGATTTGTTACTGTAATTTCTTTTTCTTTTATTGATTATATATTCCTCGTTATGTTGCTCTTTTTCCGAAGTTAATAGACACCCTCTCCGAAGTTATAGACATCCTCACCTGCCAACACAATATTCTTAAATAATAATTTAGTTTTTTTTTTAATTTGATAATCTATTGTGAAGTTCGAATATATGCTTATATATATTACATCAATCTAAGCTATGGATGACATATCAACTTGCTGATTTTGAAATTCTTGTTGGTCCAGCTTTAAGTGAAGCATAATACTCTTGTGGTGTCGTTTTGTTGATTAAGAAAAAGACCGATTCTGATTTGATACATAAATATTTATCACTCAAAAATATATATGAAAAGTTAAATATTTTGGAGTTACGATTGGATTAGTCTTTGACTCTTTGGCTTATCCAAAGTATGTTTTTCTTGTACACGCGCATTTAAAATTAATTGGTTTGAGAAGATAAGTTAACGTAATATACAAAAGGAAAAATCCCACATAAATTCATGGACTTTTCATAAATTTCCATATAAATATATCTAGTCAGTTTTGTTTCATATAAAACATGACCTTTTAATATATATTTCTGTATTAAACAATGTGAGAAGATTGAATTGCAAATCATGGTTAATATCGATAGTAAAATAGTCAAAACAAATTGAAAACTTATCCATGCACATACTTTATGGAAAGTAATCTTCCGATCTAAGCTTTAAAATCAGACAAGACCATAATAATAACATGTTTCTATTAAGAACCCATGAGTCTTATGGTCGATCGGTTTTAGCAGTCGAGTGCATGCGGGAACAAGACAGCACTAAAATGAAGTGGAATCGACTAGCCAGTCGTACAATACAACTCACAAAATTGTCAATTTGTTTTCTAAAAATGTCTTAGCACATGCATATTGAAAAAATATGGACGACAATTACCATCTTAATATTTTGTTTGTTAATTAGAGTACCATCTGAATATTAAAAAACGTTCAATGGAATAATGATTATCACAACTGAACATAAAAAGATATTAGATGCATTGAGTTCAATTTATTGGATCCATTAGAGTTTTCACATCATTCACATATCTGAAATTTGATAACTTTGAATAAATAAAAACTTGTCGTAGTCAAAAGGTACCTAACCGCCCTAAGATTCCACCCAACCCAACACTGCAAAGACCACTTAAGTTAACGTGAACTAACATGTCTTGTGGCTCTTCTCTTTCCATGTTGCATCCTCTAAAATCATCACACTGAAGATCTGTTTATTCCGTTCGCAGCTTTCTTCTCTTTCCCAAATTGCACCTACCAGAAACCATCTCTTTCCGTTTTCGCCCTTCTGCCTTTTCTTGTTTCCATTTAGGTGTCGAATCAATCACTTGTATGAACTTTTCTACTTACTTAGAGTAAAAAAACCGAACGTTTATTTTCGCTTTTATATAAAAAAAAGGTAAGAGAAATCGAAACAAATTATAAATTTTGAACATTTTTAATCGTAGTAACTTTATTCCTACTGGACCGTAGTAAACATTAAACCGGAGCCAGTCAATTTTGTTATTGTTTTAAAGGGCCCATGGTAGTAGTAGATAAGTTAGTAGATCATATCATAATAAATGGGTTTTAGCCCATTAAACTTGTGGCTTTTTTGGTTTGTCGCTTTAATTTTTATTTTTGGTTTGTCGCATTTTGCTTTTAGAATCTTATAAAATGAGAGACATTGATGGCATTAGAGATGAAGCTGGTAAAGGTTTTGGACATATATAGGATCTTAACTTGCTGTTGTTTTTGTATTTTTATTTTTTAAAAGGAAAGGTAAAAAAGGTAAAAAGGTAAAAAAGAAGCGAAGTTGGGTAGAAGAAAGAGTGAAGGAGCGTGAATGACTCACAAATGTGGAGAATTAAGCTAATTACGGGGAAGCATTTGTTACTGAGAAGACCCCGTTATTAAGGCTGATTGATTTCCTCCTTAACTAAAATTAAATATTAAAAAATTAAAAAATTAATACCTCCGTTAAGGTTTCCTAGCGCAATCGAATTTTTATTGATTTCTCCGTTAAGGTTTCTTTGTGATTTTAATCTATCGATGTTAATCTTTTGACTCTCTCTGCTTGGTGGATCGATGAAACTATCTTGACCTAGATTCGTATTCGTGTAATCGAATTATTTGATTTGTTTTTTAATTTCCTTTGTACATTCATTTGTTGATTGTTTGATGTACAATTGGAGAATTCTTACTTGTCTTTGGATAAACCAGTTTTTGGAAATTGATTGAAACCTAAATTTTGCTCCTTTTCATGATAGCTTTTATCAAATACCAAAATTTGGATATTGAGTCGTTTTTTTGAAATTTATATGACAACAAGCACATTTATTTTCCAGCTGATTTTTGTATGATTGTTAAGAAGAATGCAAAAAAACTATGGTGATTGATTAATCGTGTGAACAATCGAAAGTTGTGGAATTGGAAGGATTCGAATAAGCAGCAAGAACTTGCAGAGTCTTCTTCTATGGAGAAAACGGATCCTCCCTGTTGCATTTTTCAATTGAAATTATCTTCTTCTCTCGAGGCTCCAGGATCGCCGCCATTTCCACAGGCTAAAATGTCTGAGGGTTTATTAAAGAGTCTTAGACATTCCCCTTTAAAAGGTATAGTAGCAATTTCCATTTTTTGATCCCTCTGGATTTTGGTTAACTTATGTGTTGTCTCTCATGGGTTTACAATTTTCTCACTATGCAGTTGAAGAGAGTGACGAAACTTGGGGAGTAGAAGATGATGCTGACCCTACTGACCCAAATCTTGTTACCATTGAGGTATTCTTATTGACTATACTTCCTAAGGCTCTATTTGATGATGTTCAATATTTTAAAAAGTGATGTTTATATGGCAGGGCAATGGACATTCAGATTCAACAAGCTTTGAGCCTTTGATGCAGATTTAAGTCAGTATAAAAAGAAGGCTACAGTAATTGTCGAGGAATACTTTGGTACCAATGATGTTGTATCAGTTGCTAATGAGCTAAAGGAGCTTGGAATGCCTGAATACCGATATTATTTTGTCAAGAAATTAGTCTCCATGGCTATGGATAGACATGACAAAGAGAAAGAAATGGCTGCTTTTCTGTTGTCTACGCTTTATGCTGATGTCATTGATCCCCCAGAAGTTTACAGAGGTTTCAACAAACTGGTGGCTTCTGCTGATGATTTATCAGTAGATATTCGGGATGCAGTTGATGTTCTTGCTGTGTTTGTGGCTCGGGCTATTGTTGACGACATTCTTCCACCTGTGTTTCTGAAGAAACAGATGAAATTGTTGCCAGATAACTCGAAAGGTGTTTAGGTGTTGAGAAAGGATGAGAAGAGCTATCTAGCGACTCCGCTTCATGCCGAAGTTGTTGAGAAGAGATGGGGAGGGACTGATAATTGGACAGCTGAGGATGTGAAAGGAAGAATAAACGACTTGTTGAAAGAGTATGTGATGAGTGGAGACAAAAAAGAAGCTTTTAGATGCATCAAAGGCTTGAAAGTTCCTTTCTTTCATCATGAGATTGTCAAACGAGCGCTGATTATGGCAATGGAAAGGCAAAAAGCCGAAGTCAGGCTGCTGGATCTGTTAAGAGAAGCAATTGAGGTTGGTCTCATAAACTCCACTCAAGTGACAAAAGGGTTTAGCAGAATCATTGATTCAATTGAAGATTTGTCTCTTGACATACCAGATGCACGCCGTATATTACATTCTTTCATCTCAAAAGCGGCTTCTGAAGGGTGGTTATGTGCTTCTTCTCTGAAATCACTCTCCGCTGATTCAGGAGAAAAGTTACTTGAAAACTCCAGCGCCAGTGTTTTTAAAGACAAGGCTAAGTCGATCGTCCGAGAATATTTCCTTTCAGGTGACACTTCAGAGGTAGTACATTGTCTAGAAACCGAGTTGAGTGTAGCTTCAGGTCAGCTACGTGCAATCTTTGTCAAATATCTGATAACTCTAGCAATGGACAGGAAGAAAAGAGAGAAAGAGATGGCTTGTGTGCTTGTCTCGACTCTTGGTTTCCCTCCCAAAGATGTCAGAAACGCACTCTCGATGCTCATAGAATCTGCAAACGACACTGCTTTAGACAACCTAGTGGTTGTTGAAGACCTTGCCATGTTCTTAGCTAGAGCTGTGGTTGACGAGGTGCTAGCTCCTCGTGATTTGGAAGAAGTGTTAAACCAGACTCCCGAGGCAGGCTCAAGTGTGGGCGAAAAAGTGGTTCAAATGGTGAAAACATTGCTGAAAGCACGTCTTTCCGGTGAAAGGATCTTACGTTGCTGGGGAGGAGGAGGAATCGAGACAAACTCGCCGGGATCGACTGTGAAAGAAGTAAAAGAGAAGATTCAGATTCTTCTAGAAGAGTATGTCTCCGGTGGAGACCTTAGAGAAGCTTGTAGGTGCGTGAAGGAACTTGGAATGCCGTTTTTTCACCACGAAGTTGTGAAGAAGTCAGTGGTGAGGATGATAGAAGAGAAGGAGAACGAGGAGCGGTTATGGAAGCTACTAAAAGTGTGTTTTGATTCAGGACTAGTGACGATATATCAGATGAATAAAGGGTTCAAAAGAATTGATGAATCACTTGAAGATCTGTCTTTGGATGTTCCTGATGCTGCCAAAAAGTTTTCAAGTTGCGTCGAGAGAGCTAAGCTTGAAGGGTTCTTGGACGAATCATTTGCTTCTGAGGAAACAAACACAAAGTAAGAAACAGAACAGCTCAACCTTGTTGACTTCGAGACGTTGGTTTCACGAAATCACCTTTGAAATTCCCTTTTCCTTTTTTCTTTTTTTTTATTGAATTTACAAACAAACTAAAAGTTTTTAGTGTTTATGATGACGTTTCTCTTACAGAAAACAAATAGTATCTTTTATCTTTAGTGACGTTTTGTTATAACACGTTAGTTTATGAATTATTAATTGTTTTTTTTTCAGTCATCATCATCACAGGTTTCTTTACCTCCTCGATTTTTTGGAGTTTGTTCTAATTTACTCTATTTATTTTGTATATTTTGATATTATCCTTCTATATACTCCTTTTCTTAAAAGCTGGCCAAACCCCACGGCCACCGATTCTTCCAGCAATTTCTTTTCTTAAAAAATAAAGGAACTATATATATTTCTATTTTATTTAATTTTACTTTTTGTTTCCCAAAAGATCGTAGATCGAAATTGGCGCTCCTTTCTTTTCTCTTCTCTGCTTATTCGAATCCAAAGAAACAGAGCTCGTTGCTTCTTTTTTTTCTAAAAAAAAAAACAGATTCAGAAATAGTGGGAACATGTCGATGCGAATATGAACTTTGCTCAAAGTTATCATACTTGGTGACAGCGGGTTAGCTTAATTTCACCTTTTTTTTAATACCTAACTTTACTAAATTTATTTTGTTCTCTTGATTTAATCATATTCTCTTCTTTTCTTTTTCCAAATTTGTCAGGGTTGGCAAAACATCGTTGATGAATCAGTATCCTAACTAAATTTTATTTCTTGATTTTTCGAAAGCTGTCGCTTTCAGATTTTTTGTTACCTTTAGCTGGTTTCTGTATAGATATGTGAATAACAAGTTTAGTCAACAGTACAAAGCTACCATAGGAGCTGATTTTGTCACATTACAAGTGAGCTGGGTTTTTGTTGTCGAGTTTTTATATGAATAATTTATTTAACTAATATATTGTTGTTAATAAAGATATGGGACACTGCTGGGCAAGAGAGGTTTCAGAGTCTTGGTGTTGCTTTCTATAGAGGTGCAGATTGTTGTGTACTTGTCTATGATGTTAACTACTTGAAGTCTTTTGATTCTTTAGACAATTGGCACAACGAGTTTCTTAAGCGGGTAATTTTGCTTTGCTTTCTCAAATCACATTTCTCTTATTTCCAAAGATTCTTCTTTTTCATGACTGAATTGTTTTGTGAATTAGGCTAGTCCGCGGGATCCAAATCCGTTCCCTTTCATATTACTTGGTAACAACGTTGACATTGATGGAGGAAATAGCCGAGTGGTAAGTTAGCCTTTAGTTTTTTTGAATCTTTGATTGATAAATTACGAAAATTTTTTTTCACTCTCAATGTGTGAATTGAATACTCCATTCATCAAGATGATTAAATAAGTGGTTTGGTGTATTTTGTTTGTTTGTGTTTAGGTATCTGAGAAGAAAGCTAGAGAATGGTGTGCTGAAAAGGGAAACATCGTATATTTCGAGACATCGGCTAAAGAAGATTACAATGTTGATGATTCCTTCTTGTCCATCACAAAACTTGCCTTGGCCAATGAACGTGACCAAGGTATGTACGTAAATCTGTAAAACCTATTCAAAAAAGTTTTTCTTAATGCTTTTTTCGGATCCTTAAAAACTCTTAAACTCAATATATTCTCAATTGAAACTTTCATAATCCCTTTTTTGGGCAATTTTGAAACTCGGCGCTGCAGATATTTCCAGGGGGTTCAAGAGGCTGGTTCGGAGCCTGAGCAAAGAGGAGGTTGTGCTTGCTGATCGAAACATCTCTTACTCTCTTGATTTTGTACATTGGTTTGCTTTTGTCTGTTGTATCTAAAATCTTGATGATGAGAGGACCAAAGGCGTGTATGAGTCCCTAAGTAAAGTTCGTTTCTAGTTCTTCATCTTTGATATTTGGTGAACCACGATTTGTTTGCAAGAATTGAAGAACAATATCGTATATAAAGTGTATGTGTATGTAATCAATGTATCCTTAATTCTTATCTTATACTCTAATGACCTTATGTTATGGGTCCGGTTCAACCGGACTAAACCAAATCAGGTTCGGTCTGAAATATCAGTTAAAGCAAATCTGATGGTTCAGTGAACGACGTGGCGCTTCCTTTTCCACTTGTTTCGCTCCTTCGAATTCAGTTGAAGCTCAAATCATCATCGTCAATCTTTTCGATTTCTCGTTCTTTTCTCTCGTCTCTTTCTCTGTTAACAATGGCGACGACTGGTTTAGTCACCGGACTAAAAGTGTTTTTACCGGTGATGTTCTGTGTGATGCTCGCGACTCTTGTCTATACCATCATCACCGATAGCCTTCCCTTACCTGATCGTAAAGATGTCTTCTCACCGTAAAAAACAAAAACACAAATACTCTATTTCTAATGTATTTTGGATACTCTGTTTCTAATGTTTTACTCATATTCGTTCGTTCTTTACGCTTTTCAGATGGTTCGCTACGACAATTGTGGATTTCTACATTAATATTGTACCTATAGCGGTATGTTTTAACTAATATATTTTTCCATAGTTTTTATGAATCTTTACTCTTATAATTTGTTTGTTTTGAATTCAGGTCTGGATTGTGTATAAGGAGTCAACATGGTTTGGTTCAATACTTTGGGCTATTTTGCTCATAATATTTGGCAGGTATATTTATCTGAATTCTTAACCAAGATTATAGAAGACATTATCTTGAATTTGTTGTGAAGTTTTTGCCTTTTTGGTTTCCAGCCTCACGACTTGTGTGTATCTGTTTCTGCAACTTCTTAAACTAACAACTCAAGAAGCTTCGGAAGATCCTATGTACTATTTGCTACTTCGTGATTCAATCAAGTATGTGTTTCCGTTTCTGTTAACTTTGTTGCTTCTGTGTTGTGCAGCTTCATTAGTATCTCTTTAAACATTGTTATTAATGTGATTAGTGGCAGTAATAATCATTCATGAGAGAATCATGTCTCCTCTGGATCCTATGTTTAACATTTGTTTGATGGCTTCTTTCTCTTATAGTTTCTAGACCATTAAATTAATGATGTACATGTAATGTGTTCTTGTTAGGGATGGAGTGGGTCTGAGAGACAAGAATTCACTTGTTGTCACTGCAAGAATTGTGTTTGGTGCCTTAGGATGTGTGATGCTAGGAGCTTTGATTTACACTTGTTTGACATATGGTTCTCCTTTCCACATGGAGCTTTTATACCCGTAAGTTTATTTTCCTCTGCATCTTTTTAATTGAATCATCTATAGTCCTTTGGATTTGCTTGTTTCATATTGGCTAAATCTTCCACAGGTGGATGGTGGTTTTACTGATTAACTTCTACATTAATGTTGCGGTTTTATCAGTAAGTCTCAAATCTTTCCCTCCATCGTAACTAAGTATCATCTCTTGCTCCTTTTGGTTTTGCTACAAAACTCTATGAAGCAATCTTGAACACTACTAGAGAAGTGCTTAAGATGGTGATTTGCTTGTTTATTTCAGGTTTGGGTTGTCTATAAAGAATCTAGTTGGATCATTAGAATTCTCTGGGTTGCTCTATTGTTAGGTCTTGGCAGGTACAATTCTCTCTAAAAGTCTTTTAACTCTTGATGGAAAATGACATTTTTGATTCATGTTTATTTAATCTTGTTCAAGCTTTGGCACGAGTGCAGTCATTGTCGTGCAGCTATTCCGTCTCTCGCCTCTCGATCCGCTTTACCTTGTTCTGGTGAACAACAGTAATCGGTAAGCTTGGAATATGCTAAAAAACTCTTTTCTTCTCTAAGTTCTCAGAAAACGTTAATCTAAGAAGGTTGATTGATTAAAATACTCAAAGTAGCTTTAAACATACTCTTATAAGTCTTTTTTTTACATTTTTAATCTTTGGTTGGAGGAAGCAAAGAAAAAAATAAGAGCTAAGTAGTGAAATCTCATGGGTCATGGCAGGGCTGGAGATATGTACGAACGCACTCATTCTGCGGTTTTGCGTATGTGAAGCTTTGTGATTTCATTTTTTTAACTTTTTTACCACAAAACATATCTTTTTCCATTTACAAGTTTATATGTTGCATAGTTTCCTTCCAGAAATATTTGGATAATTATTCTGTATATAGTTTCTTTTATGTTACAAAACTATACCGGTAGCCTCTGTTGTAGGCATGAACGCAATTACTTGTAATCGACTTTTTTGGTCATGACTTGGAAAATCACATTTGGATTGAGACTTTCATGTCCATTTCTGGTTCGGACTGAGCTTTAGGCCTTCTGATCATTTTGGGCTTCGAGTCAGCCTTTGGATCGGTTTTTAGTTTCTTGACATATTTTTTGTAAGTCCGAATTCACAAAATAACCTCCACAAAACTCTCTAGTTTCGATTTACTTTGAGTCAATGCTTCCGACAAGTGATGATAATATTAGATGTTATTTCCATTTATCCCAAACAAGCATTACATCCCACTCCCTAAAACTCCACATCTTTCCCCCCACATAATCAAAATAATGTTTCAATTATAAATGAATGAGTTATTTTCTCAATCCTACATTTCTATAATTTTAACTTCCGTGATGTAAAAACCAAAAATTCACAAGAGCAAGCAAGAAAATTGTTATAAACTTGTCCGTTTTACTAAAATTTTCTAAGCCTAAATTTGTTTTTATTGTATAGAACATGACTTTGAGGGTTTAATTTTTTCTTTAAAGCTTTCATACAACCAAAAACTTCTTTCCACTCAAACATTAAATCTATAAAAACTAGTTCTCAAGTAATTTTGTGATTATTCAACAAAAACATTGTTCAACTTAAGTGTTTCCAACACTATATTTTGTTATATATATTCCAACACTATATTTTGTTATATATATATATATATATAATGTACCAATGATCACCATTAATCAATAATCACCATTCGTACTTTTTAAAGATTACATGACATACAATTAAAGATCAAGAAAATCTCCTGACAGCATCCCTAAATAGATCATAATAAACCTCAAAGGATGGTTATTAATAAAGTGTTTAGAAGGAATAATCCATATTATCTGGACAAAAGAATCCAAAAATAGCTTAGTCATGACCAAATCCAAGAGTCCCAATCTCCACTCCTAAAAATATAGAGGTGTCCGTCTTTTACTCCAATCCAAAATAATTAAACCTCATCAAATCATTTATATGTACATTTATTTGAGGAAAGCTTGCAAAATCTAAAACATAAAAGTCACAATCTCGATCCTATTCCTAAGCAAATGTTAGATCGTTATATTTAAGACCTCATCGATTAAATTATTAAAAAAAATCAGGATTTTTGTGTGGCTAAAGCCTTGAAGCACTTCATTTTTTTAATAAATCAGTCAATTGTTTTTTTTTGTTGAAATTAAATCAGTCAATTTTAATAGTACGACCAATTCTCATTCTCCAAAAATAGAATTTTTTATGTAAAATTAATAAATATATATTGAATAAAAATCTGTATGTAAAATTATTTAAAAATCTATATGTAAAAATGAAATGACAATTTAGTTTAGAAAATCGTCCATATAGCATGTTATTCTATATTTATTTTATAGTATTTTATGTTTCCGTAATGTTTTCATATCTAAAATTATATCAATTTTTAACTAATTTATGGTTATGTCTAAAATTTCAAATTAAAAAATTACTGGTAAATGAAAATTGAAAATGTGAGGTTCAAAGAAAAAAAAAAAAAGAGGAAAAATGTAAAAACGTAAATAATATTTTTATATAAAAGATTAATGTTGTTTGCCTAATTATAGGCCATTTAGTGTTATGGATGCCAATTTCTCATGTATAAATATCTGTACATACATTTCACACAAATTCGATTTTTCTACTCTTCACTTCTCTCAATTTTCTGAAGAAAACTAAAAAAATAAAAAAGAAAAACCCAAAATAAGAATAAAATCTTTCTTAAAAAGTAACTAAAGCTAAATTTTTGAAGAAAATATTAACATAATTTCTTTCTTACTTAAAACCTCGGAGAATCCAAATTGTTAGGATTGATCATTCTCTATTTTTTAGCGAGACGAAAATCACCAATCGTCTCGTAAAAAGCAAACTCACTATCATGGCGGCCGCGGTTGCAACAGGTGTGGCACCAACAACGATGGTTGATCAGGTTCCCAATCCGACAGCTCAAAGTTCGGTTCAGGTTTCAGTTTCGATACCAATTCCATTTTCTGTGGCAGCGACGGCGGATCAAACCCACCCTAACTTATCTCTCTACGTCGGAGATATGGACCTGAGAGTGACTGAAGCGCATCTATTTGATATGTTCAAACATGTTGGTAATGTTGTCTCGGTTAGAGTTTGTCGGGATCAGAACCGTCGATCGTTGGGATATGCCTACATCAATTTCAGTAACCCTAATGATGGTAAATACAATTCTCTACTGCTTGAATTGCGAGTTAGTGTTTCATATGTTGCAAAAAAAATATATTATCATGAATTGCATTGCAATAAAGAGAATTACTTTTTTTTCATGTATAAATATTTGTACATACATTTCACACAGATTCGAATTTTCTACTCTTCACTTCTCTCCATTTTCTGGAGGAAACTAAAAAAAATAAAAATAAATAATAAATAAATAAAAAGAATTACTATGACTTATTGAATTAATAACACTCATGTTTCAAAGCTACAATTATGCATTTACATGATGTAACTGATGCAACTTTTTTATAATAATTATATATATCTCATTCTCTTATTTGATGATATGTTTAATTCAAAACGTGATTAACATGAACTCAAGTCGTGGTTACGTATTTGTGCATTTATAAATGTCATAGATGCTAGTTTTCTACAAAATATTATTTTCTTATATGTTTATACATGTTTGATTAAATAACGTGATTCTTTTTCGCAGCTTACCGTGCGATGGAGGCTTTGAACTACACTCCTCTCTTTGACAGGCCCATTCGGATCATGCTCTCAAACCGTGATCCGAGTACGCGACTAAGCGGAAAAGGAAACATTTTCATCAAAAACCTTGACGTTTCAATCGACAACAAGGCCTTGTTCGAGACGTTTTCGAGTTTTGGAAGCATCCTATCCTGCAAAGTTGCAATGGATGCGACTGGTCGGTCCAAGGGATATGGATTCGTCCAGTTCGAGAAGGAGGAATCGGCTCAAGCTGCAATTGACAAACTTAATGGAATGCTAATGAACGACAGGCAAGTCTACGTGGGACATTTCATCAGACGACAAGAACGTGCTCGGGACGAAAACGCCCCTACACCGCGTTTCACTAATGTGTACGTCAAGAGTCTCCCCAAGGAGATTGGCGAGGACGAGCTACGGAAGACGTTTGGTAAATTTGGAGTGATATCAAGTGCGGTTGTGATGAGAGACCAGAGCGGGAACTCGAGGTGTTTCGGGTTTGTGAACTTTGAGTGTACTGAAGCAGCGGCTATGGCGGTCGAAAAGATGAATGGGATAAGCTTAGGGGATGATGTGTTGTACGTTGGAAGGGCACAGAAGAAGTCTGAGAGAGAGGAAGAGCTGAGAAGGAAGTTTGAGCAGGAGAGGATAAACCGGTTTGAGAAATCTCAGGGAGCGAATCTGTATTTGAAGAATCTTGATGATAGTGTCGATGATGAGAAACTCAAGGAGATGTTTTCTGAGTTTGGAAATGTAACCTCTTCCAAGGTAAATAATTAAAATGTCATACGTACATACATATATGTTGTTGATGTTATAACATTGTCATTGATCAAAATCCCCTAACTGAATGTAGGTTATGCTAAATCCACAAGGAACAAGCAGAGGATTTGGTTTTGTTGCTTATTCCAATCCTGAAGAAGCTTTAAGAGCCGTAAGTTGCTAAATATGCTTTTAACCAAAAACATTTTTAATTTTTTTTTGTTAAAGCTATTGTTCTTCGGTTATCATTTGTTTTGATATATGAGAGATAAACATGTATGACATTAATGCAGCTGAATGAAATGAATGGGAAGATGATAGGAAGGAAACCATTATACATAGCTCTTGCGCAGCGCAAAGAAGACAGACGAGCACACTTGCAGGTTTCTTGAACTATCTTTACATATTAAAAAGAAATGAGTTTCTTTAAAGTTGTGTTGTGACTAATCAGTAATCACATTTGCTATTTTCAGGCGCTGTTTTCACAGATTAGAGGACCAGGGCCAATGTCAGGGTTCCATCTCCCGTCAGGTGGACCAATGCCAGGTCCACCTCAGCAAATGTACGTAGGCCAGAACGGATCAAGTCTGGTCCCGTCCCAGCCCATTGGATACGGATTCCAGCCTCCGTTCATGCCCGGGATGCGCCCAGGTTCTGGTCCTGGCAACTTCATCATGCCTTATCCTCTTCAAAGACAACCTCAAACCGGTCCTCGTATGGGATTCAGGCGTGGTGCTACTAACATGCAGCATCACATCCAACAACAACAAGTATGTTAACTAAACAGAGTTTGTTTTTATATAGTTTTCAGCAATATTGAAACTGAATTGGATTGGGTTGGTAGCTCATGCACCGTAACCCGAGCCCGGGAATGAGATATATGAACGGTGCAGGTAATGGGAGGAATGGAATGGAATCGAGTGTTCCGCAAGGAATCTTGCCACCAGTCATGCCTTTGCCAATAGATACTTCTTCAATCACTCACCAGAAAGCTCCTCTTCTTCCAGTCTCTAAGCTCACTTCTGCCTTAGCTTCCGCTAGTCCAGCTGATCGCACGCGGGTTTGCCCCTTTTCTCTCTATTTCAAAATATACAAGCACACAATTTTAAATATCTTTTGAAAAAATATTTTGTCAATTGTAAAGAGAAAAGTTAGTTTCATTTAGTGTAGGCACTTGCAATTTTATGAAATATTTTCTCAATAACTGACAATGTTTTTTTCTTTTTTTGTGAATTTTTGTTCTAAAATTGAACTTTTGAAATGATTATGTTCTTATAGTAACAGTTGACAAAGATTGGGATATTTATTTGCTTGCTGAATCTTTTTTTAATAAAAATTGGTTTGGTACAGATTCTTGGAGAGAACCTTTACCCACTTGTGGAAAAGCATAAACCACTTCACGTGGCTAAAGTCACAGGAATGTTGTTGGAGATGGATCAAACCGAGATCCTGCACCTGCTCGAGTCACCTGAGGCACTCAAGGCTAAAGTATCTGAGGCTTTTGATGTTCTTAGGCTATCTGTTGATCCACCTGATCATGATCTCGGTTTCTCTACCACCGACTAAAATATGCAATGCGTTTGCAAATCTCTGTTTTTTTTCTTCTCTTTTTAGTTTTTGTTATGGAATCTTTCATTACTCTTTTTTTTTTTGTTTCTTTTGGTTTTAGCAGTTTTTAAACTTACTTTATGGATTTTGCGTCTTTTTCTTAGTTTATTGAGTTTTTTGTTTCCAGACGATGATGATTTCTTAATAATATGCAATTAGGCGATTAGTCTTTTTAGAAATCTGAGTGAACTTCTTCTTCTATATATGTTGGATTCCTAACTGGATTGTCTAAATCCCCAACCTTCAAAATCCTCGGTCACAAAAATTTATAATGGTAAATTTCAAAAAAAAAATATTATTAAGAGAATATATAACACGGAAACTCCAAATTAAGACCTAAACACAAATTTTACCTCGTCAGGCAAATCAACATGAACATGACCATGTGTTATCTATTCTTGATAGGTCTGAATATGTTTGGATGGTATGACCATCAGGTCCACAACGGACATGTTGAGACGTAATGATTTGTGTTAGAGTTATCATTGCACTTAAAAATGATTGGATGGTTAATGTTTTGATATATATATATATATATCTGTTTCTTTGATACTTAAATTTCACTATTGATTGTATGGTAGCAGTACAGTGATACACTGAGACGAATCCAAACGTGCGTGAGTACAGTAATGAATTTATTCGAATGTGTCCTCAAAATTTGTGGTTTCTATTCAAAATGGTTGATTTCATTTATATGCACAGAAATTCTTTTATTTATTTATTTTTTAATTCAGGAGACTCTTTTATGTTTTTATAATTGGATACGAGCAATTCAATAATTGTAACATTCATTTCATAATAAATGTTTGATATGTCGTTAATTAATTATAATGGTTTATGTTGATCGAATATATTCAATCACAACAAGAATCTAACTCAATTACTTTATTCGGAAAACACATGTTGGCATATTATAGTATACATTAGTTGAGACTTCTCATTAGATTTTTACATAATATATATAAAATGTGAGATTGGTACATGAATGAATGAACCATCTCTGTTCATGTAGAAGATATTCTAAAGAATCACCATCAGTGCTAATTTCAAATTGACCATACTTTAGCCCACGAAGAAGATTAAAAAATGATTGAATGAAGAAGAGAGTGAGTGGGGTTGATACGTCTCACCGTCCAAAATGTTGCTGACCCTTCTCATTGGAGCTATTGGAGCTACAGTATCCGACCTTTGCCTCATCATTTGTTGACTTTACTCTAAATTTTACATGTTTAATCAAAACTTATCAATCTTCTCAACTCATTGTTCGGTTCTAGATTGTTCCATCCACTTTTTTTTTTTTTTCCTCTTGGACATTTAATTTGAAAATTATATCAACGTAGTGTAAAGTGTAAATAAGTAGTTTTTTTTGTTGGTTATATATTTGACAAAACTTGAATTTATATATTTTCATCTCTTTTTTCCATCTTTTTTGAGTTGAATAAAATGGATTATATAATATGTAACTTGTAAGGAGTTATGTTCGGTAAGAAAAATATCTAAAATTATGATCCGATGACACAACACATCTCTAATCAGTAATATTAATTAGCTACGTTGAGATTTACTTACTTAATGACAAGTCAAGTTTGAGCTTAATTTTGTTGAGGTACCGTTATCAAATTTTGTGTTGGCTCCTTTGCGAAAATGTTCGATCTTAATTTACAATTTGTCTCTTACATTATATTGGTTGATGTCACGGTTCTTATGTGAAAAAGTATACTGAATAATGTCGAAAAGAAAAAAGTATATTGTATAATAGAGTAATAACTTGAAGGAAAATAATATCATTTAAAAGGTTTTGTCGACAATGAAAATCTTGCTCACTAAACCACAAAAGAATCAATTCATTGGACTATAACTTAAACATATAGTATATCTACCGAAATGTCTACCATTTGAGAATACGACTTTCAAAAGAGTTTTAGAATTTTATAAAATTTTCTCCACCATAGTATCACTTTAATAAAAGCTTGCTACTGAAATTATATATTTACAACAAAAAAATGTAGGCAAACTAGTTTTTTTTTAAAATTGAACAGTCCTTGTATCAGCAATTTTTTTTTTCTGTATTCGTAAATTATAAAGCAAAGTTTGAGCTAATTCCAAAAATTAATATTTTTACTACCACATTGAAAGCGTTTACATCAGTGTTACATTTTATCATCTTAATTAATATTTAGTTGGTAATTTTTATTTCAAAACACTTTTGTAATTACATATCCGTAATATGTAATTGTTGTTTTCTTTCCGTATATGAGATGTGTTAAAAAAAGGAGATGTTTATTAAATAAAAGATTAAATTCTTTCAAATAGAAAATTCTATTTATTTAAAAAGCAATTACAGGACTAAATCAAAAATTGAATATATTTCTATAAAATTACAATTATTTTCAGCCCAGTTACATATGTCGACGTATGGTTAGAGCCCATCCATACATTGAACATGACCATGAAAAGCCCAGTGATGTTCCATCTACAGACTCCAGCCATCCACAGAGCGGACCCCACACCAGGGATCGTATGGAGATCATTACAGTATATTGTTCGCATCTAATTGCGCCACGTCTGTGTTAGGAGGAAGATCAGCGTCCATATATCTCTTGCTCCACTCTGATTGGTACACGTCATCTCGTTATGTTCTACTTGTTTTGTGGTGGAGTAGACAAGTGGGAAAGAACAAAATATCTTTAAAGAAGCGTGGGACCCATTTAGATATTTCCTGAATGGGCTGTTTCTCAAAAGCTGCCCGTTGATCTACAGCCATCGAACGGCTTGAAACTCTTATGGGCAAGCTGCCCGAAGAATTTGTGGGTGGGACTTACTCATCACACAATCCACGGTCGAAATTCGAGAGTGTATGCAACACCTCGCAGCATCTGAACGCAGCTCCTCCGAAAATATCTTCGGACAACATGCCACTAGTTTGTTTGGTAAACTATTAACTAATCAGACAATCACATGAAAGCATATACTAAAATTAATAAAAAGGAAAATAAGACAATCATGCCCAGAAATCTTTAAATAATCCGTGAGATTCGTTACTAAAAATTATTTACCAATATTACCATACTTTGAATCAACTCTAAACTTGGGTTGAGTTTTCTAATCAGATTTTGTTATAAACTTTTGCAAGCAAAATCTATTTAACAGGATAATTTTTTTTTTACTTAATTCTTGAGAATATAAATCTATAAGCATTTTAAAGAGATGGACCGTATAGTATTTTTTTTTAAATGAAGAAAAAAATGGTAAATTGTTAACCACAGTAATGCATATGTATATGTATGTATGTGAGGATGATGGTAATGTAATGAGAGCATGTCATGGCGCATAAAAGGTCGTGGCAAAGGCAGGAAATATCGATGCCACGTCAACAAGAAATCTTAAACCGAGTGGAGAAGCCTCCAAATCTATTTCTCTCTCCCCTCAAAACCACAACCTCATCTCTGTGTAATTTGCTTCAGAATCCTTTTTTTTTGATATTTTTTTCTTCTTTTTCTCTGATATTCTTCAATCGATTGGTTTTTAAGCTCTCAAAAATATCCTCTAAGCTAAAAGCATACAAGAGAGGATATAATTAGATTCCTCCAGGTCTTTCTTCTTTCTACTTATGTGTATTTTTATTTTTGGTTGAATTATCAGATGCGAATTTCTGAATCATTTGGTATTTTAGATTTCTTAGGTAAAAATTTTATGATGATTTGTTGTGTTCACTGTTTCTAGTTGCATTTTTCTCTGCATAGATTTGTTGTGTTCTGATTGAAATTTTTGTTCTGAATTGTGTATATACAGGATCATATTTGGAGAACAAACACGCGGATTTAGAGTTTTTTCTTCAGCTTTGAGTTACTGTACAGTGTAGATAAAGTAGTAATCTGGGGCTGTGTATTGTGTTTGTTGTTCTTGCTGGCGAATGTTAAACTACGACCTATTGATTCTTGATTGGTAGAAAGGGTTGGAGATTAAAGGATAGTGCTTTTGTTGCCTCTTTAAAGAGATTCTTCTGTGGGTGTTAGATTTGTAATCAATCATTTAGTGGGTTAGTTTCGGTTTCTGGATGGCTAGTTCATCTGAGAGGTGGATCGATGGTCTTCAGTTCTCTTCCTTGTTATGGCCTCCTCCACGGGACCCTCAACAACATAAGGTAAGCTTTAAAGACTCTAGTTTTGTTGAGACAGAGCTATAAGATTGAAACTTGGCCAGGGTTTGGCTGATCCATGAATCGGCAGCTATGAGATATTTCTGATTAGTGAATTTTCACACCAAATATTGGTAACTCTCTTTTCCTTTATAAGATTACTGATTGTGTTCTCCGGGTTTTTCCTAGGATCAAGTCGTTGCTTATGTCGAATACTTTGGTCAATTCACATCAGAGCAATTCCCGGATGACATTGCTGAGGTACTTATTGTGTGTTGCTTAATGAGTTACTGGCAATGCTAATTAGTAAGAGTGTTCTCTAAGCAGTGACGTTTTGATTCGATTTATAAATATCTGTATCAGTTGGTCCGTCATCAGTATCCATCAACTGAGAAGCGTCTTTTGGATGATGTACTGGGTATGAACTTCTCTCTATGATGCTATATCTGCACTTCTCTTTTTGTGAATGTCCATCTGATTTTTTTTCGTTTTCTGATGAACAGCAATGTTTGTCCTTCATCATCCGGAGCATGGTCATGCAGTAATTCTTCCAATCATTTCATGTCTCATTGATGGCTCTCTGGTATACAACAAGGAAGCTCATCCGTTTGCCTCTTTCATATCTTTAGTTTGCCCAAGTACTGAGGTAATTAGTTTCCCAACAATTCTAGTCTTTCATGCATATTTTCCTTTTCATTTCATGCTTAGTGAGTCGTTATAGAGTTCCTATACCATTTTAGACTGACATGTTCACAATCCTGCCAGAATGACTATTCGGAGCAATGGGCTTTGGCATGTGGAGAAATCCTTCGCATTTTGACTCATTACAATCGTCCCATATATAAGACTGAGCAGCAAAATGGAGAAACCGAGAGAAATGGTCTGAGCAAAGCTACAACTAGTGGTTCTACGCTTTCAGAGCCTAAGGCTGTATCACCAACACAGCATGAAAGGAAACCTTTAAGGCCTTTGTCTCCATGGATCAGTGATATATTACTTGCTGCTCCTCTGGGTATAAGAAGTGACTACTTCCGATGGTAAGTAGATTGTATTACTGATGCTTCTATGTCTTCATGCCCCGGCCTCATTCACTTTTTTTTTGGTCTTCTGCTGAGGACTATGGATTGAGGTTTGGTAGTGGGCTTAAGATTACTTACAACTAAAAATGTTGTGTATATTTACAGGTGTAGTGGTGTAATGGGTAAATATGCTGCTGGAGAGCTCAAGCCGCCAACCATTGGTGAGTTCAATAATTCCATGTATATTGATGAAAATTCTGATCAATAGAGTTGTTCTATCATTTTGTTCATAAATGTATATACTTCACCTGTGCCTATTAGAATTGGTTCTGAGTTGCTTCTTATACCTCTCACGCTGAGCACTGTCTTACTTTGGCAGCTTCTCGAGGATCTGGTAAACATCCTCAACTGATGCCTTCGACGCCAAGATGGGCGGTTGCTAATGGAGCTGGTGTCATACTGAGTGTTTGTGATGATGAAGTTGCTCGGTATGAGACTGCTACGCTAACAGCGGTTGCTGTCCCTGCACTTCTTCTCCCACCCCCAACGACATCCTTGGATGAGCATCTAGTTGCTGGCCTTCCAGCCCTTGAGCCATATGCACGTTTGTTTCATAGGTAGTGTTTCTGAACTTACCCTTTGGATTAAGATCTATTAGTAGTAATATGTTGTTAGTTTCAAGGTTGTGCTAGCGTAGTTGGAATCCCTGGTTCAGCATTGCTTCTCACTTTCATGTTTTACTGTCAGATATTATGCCATTGCAACTCCAAGTGCTACTCAGAGACTTCTTCTTGGACTCTTAGAAGCACCGCCGTCATGGGCTCCAGATGCACTTGATGCTGCTGTACAGCTCGTGGAACTCCTTCGAGCTGCTGAAGATTATGCATCTGGTGTAAGGGTAAGTGTAATATGAGTCCTTTAATCATTCTCCAGAAAGCTGATTGTGTTGCTTGTTCCACACTATGAGATTTGTTGGCTTAAAATATGTGGGATCACACTCTCTTTCTTGATGTAGCTACCCAGGAACTGGATGCATTTGCACTTCTTGCGTGCAATAGGAATTGCTATGTCTATGAGGGCAGGTGTTGCTGCTGATGCTGCAGCCGCTTTGCTTTTCCGCATACTCTCACAACCGGCACTGCTTTTTCCTCCGCTAAGCCAAGTTGAGGGAGTAGAAATTCAGCACGCGCCTATTGGTGGCTATAGTTCAAATTACAGAAAGCAGGCATGCTTCCTATTTTTTTTGTTCTTTTTGCTGTTCGACCAACTTATCTCTGATATGCGCTTGGCATTCTGCTAGAAAATTATATCGAGACTGACTAATGTGACAAGTCTTTATTTCTCACCAGATAGAAGTTCCTGCAGCAGAAGCAACCATTGAAGCTACTGCCCAAGGAATTGCCTCAATGCTTTGTGCTCATGGTCCTGAAGTCGAGTGGAGAATTTGCACTATATGGGAAGCTGCCTATGGATTGATCCCTTTAAATTCCTCAGCGGTTGATCTTCCCGAAATCATAGTTGCTACCCCACTGCAACCTCCTATCTTGTCATGGAATCTATACATTCCACTCCTCAAAGTACTTGAATATCTTCCACGGGGGAGTCCTTCAGAAGCATGCTTGATGAAAATATTTGTTGCCACCGTGGAAACAATCCTCAGTAGAACCTTTCCACCAGAATCTTCCAGGGAACATATCAGGAAAGCTAGATCGAGTTATACCACAAGATCAGCGACCAAAAACCTTGCTATGGCTGAGCTTCGTGCAATGGTCCATGCTCTCTTTTTAGAATCATGCGCTGGTGTGGAATTAGCTTCACGCCTACTTTTTGTTGTATTGACTGTATGTGTTAGCCATGAAGCACAGTCTAGTGGGAGTAAAAGACCGAGAAGTGAAGATGCTACTACTGCCGAACATGTTGAGGAGAATCAGTCTGTATCTGACAATCAAACTACTAACCGTAAAAGTAGGAATGCCAAGGGACAGGGACCTGTGGCAGCATTTGATTCATACGTTCTTGCTGCTGTTTGTGCTCTTGCCTGTGAGGTTCAGCTGTACCCTTTGATCTCTGGAGGGGGAAACTTTTCCAATTCTACAGTGGCTGGAACTATTACAAAACCTGTAAAGATAAATAGGTCATCTAACGAGTATGGAGCTGGGATTGACTCGGCAATCAATCATACACGCCGAATTTTGGCAATTCTAGAGGCACTCTTTTCATTGAAACCATCTTCTGTGGGGACTCCATGGAGTTACAGTTCTAGTGAGATAGTTGCTGCGGCCATGGTTGCAGCTCATATTTCCGAACTGTTTAGACGTTCAAAGGCCTTGACGCATGCATTGTCTGGGTTGATGAGATGTAAGTGGGACAAGGAAATTTATAAAAGAGCATCATCATTGTATAACCTCATTGATGTTCACAGCAAAGTTGTTGCATCCATTGTTGACAAAGCTGAACCCTTAGAAGCCTACCTTAAGAATACGCCCGTTCAGAAGGATTCTCTGAACTGTTTAAACTGGAAACAACAGAACACATGTGCAAGCACTACAAGCTTTGGTACACGGACTGAAATGAATCCAAGGGGCAACCATAAGTATGCTAGACATTCAGATGAAGGCTCAGGGACTAGACCCTCGGAGAAGGGTATCAAAGATTTCCTCTTGGATGCTTCTGATCTAGCGAATTTCCTCACAGCGGATAGGCTCGCAGGGTTTTATTGTGGTACACAAAAGCTTTTGAGGTCAGTGCTTGCAGAGAAACCGGAGCTGTCTTTCTCCGTTGTTTCACTGTTATGGCACAAACTTATTGCTGCTCCTGAAATCCAGCCCACAGCAGAAAGTACCTCTGCTCAACAAGGATGGAGACAGGTAAACCTCAACATTTCTATTTCCCAGCTCGCGTACAGTTTCCTTGATATTCTTTTGGTTCTTCACTAATCCAAGTTCTCAAGGGGATCGACTTCATTAACTGATCATATTTTTCATATATCAGGTAGTTGATGCGCTATGCAATGTAGTATCAGCAACGCCAGCAAAAGCAGCTGCAGCAGTTGTTCTTCAGGTCCAAATTTCTCTGACTCTTTAATTTAAATTGTCAGGAATACCACACATGTGTAAGGATTAAGAGCTGTGGAAAACCTATGGCTTGTGTTCACATTATGTAATGCTTGGTTCACTCAATTCGATCTCTCATGAATAGCAAATTATAAAAAATTGAAGCTGGAAGTTTTTTGTGCAACACTTGTTTTAATATGTCACGGATAAAAAATAAGGAAAAACATATCTGTGTAAAATGATTATGGCTTGTTTCAAGCTTTTATATTGAAGGATCTACTTTTATTCTCTAGTATCTGAAATGGTCTTGTATTATTTACAGGCTGAGAGGGAGTTGCAGCCTTGGATCGCCAAAGATGATGAAGAAGGTCAGAAATTGTGGAAAATCAACCAACGGATAGTCAAAGTGTTGGTGGAACTCATGCGCAATCATGATAGGCCTGAGTCACTTGTGATTCTGGCAAGTGCATCAGATCTTCTTTTGCGGGCAACTGATGGAATGCTTGTTGATGGAGAAGCTTGTACATTACCTCAACTTGAGGTACTACACTGTTATAGATTGCTCTACAATGCCCTTCCTCAAATCAGTTTTCTGATTCCACTGTATTTCAAACTTTTGCAGCTACTTGAAGCCACAGCAAGAGCAATACAGCCGGTGCTAGCTTGGGGGCCATCTGGACTAGCAGTGGTCGACGGTTTATCCAATCTATTGAAGGTAAGCATGAATCAAGAGCCTATAGTTTCCTGCATTGGTTGTAGATGATCAGTAGTAGGTACCAACTCTCAAATACGCATGAGTTAAACTTGGTCTTCGAAACAACTTGTGGCTGGAGGGAACTTTAGGCTCTTAAACCATCTCTTAGCTTGCATTAGTTGCCATTTTTATAAATGTACCTCTTACAAGTTGGATAATCGAATCTGGGACTGTACTTAACCTTGTTCACATCGGTTTGTTTTCTATGCAGTGTCGTCTACCTGCAACAATACGGTGTCTTTCACACCCAAGTGCACACGTACGTGCCTTAAGCACATCAGTATTACGTGACATCATGAACCAAAGCTCCATAAGCATCAAGGTAACTCCAAAACCACCAACTACAGAGAAGAACGGAATGAACAGCCCGTCCTATCGGTTCTTCAACGCCGCATCAATAGACTGGAAAGCTGACATCCAAAAATGCTTGAACTGGGAAGCTCACAGCTTGCTCTCCACAACAATGCCAACTCAGTTTCTTGACACAGCGGCTCGGGAACTAGGCTGTACCACATCCTTGTCCCAATAACGAGCGCCGCACCCTGTTTTGTTTTCGGTAATTTAGTTCTGTAGACAAAAGAATTTGGACGTAGACCCAAGAAGAATATATTTATATAGCTTGTTGTATGTATTATGTAATATGTATGATGAGTAACTGACGCAATCACTTTCACCGGCGTTAGATTTGCTCTCGCTCGGGTCATATATATAACTTGTCCTCTTCTTTGTACATTTTAAATGATGAAGTAGCACAACCTTTTTTTCTGCCTTTGGTGCTCGGGTCTTATATAAGTAGTATAACTCGGCCTCTTATTAAGACGAAAAAAAACATAATAAAAAAAACTATTGGGATATTGAAAATTTGAAACATTTTCAAGGGTACAATAGTCATTAACCGCAAGAGCTTCATATTAGGTTCGCAAACCCTAAAGGAGCTCGCCGCATATAACAGAGCTAACCTTTCACTGTGGTGGCGCCTTCGGAGTCTGTGAAAAAAGCATCATCTCTTCTCTCATCATCTCTCTCGGCATCCAAAAATGGTAAGCATCGTTCTCTTGGATTACGATGATTCTTCAACTCTTGATTCTCTCTGGTTTCTTCGAATGGTTTCTCCGTTTTTTTAATTGCTTGTACCTTGTTTTCATTGCTGGTTATGTATTGGATTTGATTTTATTGGAGTTTAAGCTTAAGTTTTATGTTTCCTCTCACGATTGCGAATGACGGATCTGGTTTTGCTCATGTGTTTGTGTGTAGTCTCTAGTTGCCAACGAGGAGTTTCAGCACATTTTGCGTGTGCTCAACACCAATGTCGATGGGAAGCAGAAGATTATGTTTGCCTTGACCTCGATCAAAGGTATTGGAAGACGATTCGCCAACATTGTGTGCAAGAAGGCTGATGTTGACATGAACAAAAGGTTTGTTTCCAGTTTCCTCACTTGTACCTTAGCACTTTCAGTGACCTGTATCATAGGGATTGTGATTCTCGTGAGGTTCTGTCAATGGAAGATATCGCTCTGGTTTGTGAATCTAGGAAATCAGTTATTTAGGTTTGCTCTGTAATTTAGAACTTGTCCAAGCAGTTAGTGAAACTCTTGAAGAGGTTGGTCTACTGTTATATTTTCTCGGCATCTTCTTAAATGTTTATCCTTTTGATGGAATTTTCAGGGCTGGAGAACTAAGTGCTGCTGAACTTGACAATCTCATGACGATCGTCGCTAACCCTCGTCAGTTCAAAATCCCAGACTGGTTTTTGAACAGGCAAAAGGATTACAAGGATGGGAAATACTCCCAAGTTGTTTCCAATGCTCTGGACATGAAGCTGAGAGATGATCTTGAGCGTCTCAAGAAGATCAGGTAACAACACACACGCACTCAGTTATTCATTGGCCACCATAATCTTGCTATATGGGAGGAGATAAGTACACCTCAATATGTAGTATAATCATCTTGGTGTATACTTTTGTTTCTCTCTTGTTCTGATAATAGTACATATCTCTGCAATCAATAGAATTTATTGTTAGTTCTGACCTGAGGTTGTCACTCTAATGTAACAGAAACCACCGTGGTCTAAGGCACTACTGGGGTCTCCGTGTACGTGGACAGCACACCAAAACCACTGGACGTCGTGGAAAGACTGTTGGTGTCTCCAAGAAGCGTTAAGAGAGTTGGTTATGTTGCACGACGAGCTTGGCTCAATGGCAGCTTTGTTTTTGTATTTTGTTTTTGCAGACGAGCGAGGAAATTTAGTTTAAGTGATGTTGTTTCTTCAATCAGTGACGGTCTTATTAGCTTTACAATATATAATTTAATCCAAAACAATGTTGTTCGACTCTTTTCATTGTATTCTCTCGAAGTCAATTTCTCTTTTGTCACTTTGAGCTTAAAATCCGCTTGAGAGAAAGTAATAATTCAAAATACACAGAATTACGCAATTGATAAAAAAATCAGATGCTGGAGATAAGAAATGGCAAGTGTGAGTGACACAAGGACGTGTCACCATCATGCGCAAAAACATCGTTATCAGTTTAATTATCACTATCAGTAACTTTAAACACTGGAATTAAATATGATTTTGATGTTACTCTCTTCTTCTTCTTCTCTTTCATCTTCTATTGATTCACGCGAGAAACGGGAAACAGCAACTGACGAATCTCAACCGCCGGTGCTCACCAAAAGTCTTCGATTCTCTTCTCCAGCTGATCCATCTCAGGTAAATATTTCTTCTTCTAGATTCACTTTTTTTTTTCCCTGCGAATTTTCTCGAGAAAAACCAGCAAAAAAGTAGTAGCGAGGACGACGAGCTTTGAGATCGTATTCTTCAGTAACTTGAAGCTTATGCATGTTTAAAACTCTTAGTGATCAAAAGCTTATTCATTTGTTTCTTGATTCGAAAATGGCTCTATAGATCTTCTTCCCTAAGTGTTCTACATCTAAAAGCTTACAATTACAGATCCAATCTCATTTCGTTTCGTTTTCGGCGTTTTTAGATCTTTTCCATGATTCAGAGCTGATCCATCATATTTCCTGTATATAAGCCTTGCATTTAAGGAAGATCCTCAAGATGTTGAAAGTGTCATTCCATAACTGTGAATTCTCAATTATTGTAGTTTGATTTGTATTTGTTAGCTTCAGAAGATCCTAAAGTTGGAAATTTTTTTTATTGAAGCTGTAACACAGGTTTTTCAAGCTCTACAATTTGGTACTCAGGTGTGAGCAAGAAGGTATACATTGTCAGCTTATTAATGTACGCCAGATGAATAGAGCAACTAATGTTACTGGCAGTAGAAGGAGGAGGTTTCTTCTCAGCGTCCGCGTCTGGGTATAGTAAAGGATTAACACTTCTTTTCTCTGGTGATAAAGACGGAGATAGGCCCATGAGAGTTGTGCCGTGGAATCAGTATCAGGTGGTTGACCAAGAGCCTGACAACACTCTTCTTCAGCTGGATTCCATTAAGAACCGAGTTTCCCGCGGTTGCGCTTCCTTGAGTTGTTTTGGTGGCGCTTCAGCGGGACTTGAGAAGACTATCCCATCTCCTCTTAAAGTAGAACCTGTGCAGCAGCAGCTTCGTGAACTTTCGTCACCAGAGTCTGTTGTTGTTTCTGAGAAGGGCAAAGATCAGATAAGTGAAGCTGATAACGTCAGTAGCAAAGAAGCTTTTAAACTCTCATTGAGGAGTAGCTTGAAGAGGCCGTCTGTTGCGGAATCACGTTCTCTTGAGGATATAAAAGAATATGAGACATTGAGCGTGGATGGTAGCGATCTTGCTGGTGACATGGCAAGGCGGAAAGTTCAGTGGCCAGATGCTTGTGGTAGTGAACTCACTCAAGTTAGAGAATTTGAGCCGAGGTATGTGATGTGTTACCAAAATCTCAAAATAGTTAAACATTAGTAGATCCACTGTTTTATGCAAATAGTATCCTTAGTGTGAATCCTGAGCTTTAATTTACTGCTGTCACTTACCTCTCTGCCTCAAAATGAAAATCCTTTAATTCATTCAGAGTTTCACATGTGCTTTGTCCCGGGCAAACTTGATACATACATTATTTGTTATGCATCAGGATTTTTGCATAGACCTTTTAGCATTGTTTTCTTTTCTCTTTACCGTATTATCCTCCCTTGGTTTTGTTACTGACTACCGAGAAACAAACTTGATTTTGGTGGCAGTGAGATGGGATTATCAGATGAAGAATGGGAGATGGGTCGACAAAGGACATGTTCTTGTGTGATCATGTAGATCCAGAAATCATCGGTATCACTCTTTAATCACCTCTTGTGTGCATCTCTCACAGATTTAAAGTGTATCTGTTATTACAAAGGTTTCTTCAAGGTTTTGGCTTGTACATTTTCCCCGTGTTTCGAGTGGCAACTTGTGGTTTCTTTGTTTCCAAAATCGATATGAGAACATCCAAATTGATGCAGAGAGGGAGAGAGAGAGACTGACGATAACTCTTGTATCAGTCTCGTATCAATCACAGAGGAATATCAACCACACGACGTACGTGAACAGAAAACTAGAATGCAAACAATTGATTTGCATAGCCGACTTGCAATGGTCTATGAACTTATTACATCAAAACATACCAATGCTTTTAAGAAAAATGGTAAATCGGTATAACACGAGAGAATCAGAAGTGTAAAAAATGTTTGGTCAATCATACTTATTCAGTGGCAGATTGGCATCAAACCTCTTCGCCAGAAACCGCTGCCCCGATCTGATCGGCTGCCACATCCCCTTCTTCCCTGGTGAGAGTATCTCCGACCACAGCATTTGATACATGAGACAACTTACGGCTCCAGCAGGGAAGGCTCCTTTACTATCTGAAGCCAATACAGGGGTAAATTGTAAAAGTAAAAACAACAATTGAGGATTATGAAATGTAGATAAACATTAGGGATCAAAATGAAAGAGGACCAGACAGAGAAAACTACCATCTTCACAATTCACAACCCAAACCAAACCAAACCCAGAACCCAGTCAGAGGTTTCCCGGTGCAGCTAAGAACCAGAGATGCGGAGGATCAATTCTTTGTGCGGACGAATTGGGTTGCTTAGGAGAGTATCAGAAAAATCTACGAAGCAATCTCACACATTCCTCGCTTCTCATTCCTTCTCTACGGAAGGTGGTTATGGCGGTGACGGTGAGTTTCAGCAGAACAGCTCCAAAGTCAATATCTTTGATCGAGACCTCAAGCGAATACATGTGTAGTGTTCTAATTCATCTCACATTTTTCTTATTCGCCTCAACCCAGATTTCGATTCCTTGTTTCTGATATCCAATTTCTGTTGTCTATTGATTGAAGCGTGACCGAGCGGCGTGGCTGTCTCGCCAAAAGAGCGATACTTTTGTTGACGCTGTTGCAGAAAATCTGCTTGACCGCTTAGAGGTACTTTTTATTTGATCGCATTAAGAGAATTCAGAGCTTTTAGCAAAAGCCATTGGTGTTACTTTTCTTGATTTTTAATACAGTTTAAGCTAGTGATCTTCTTTTTTTGCTCTTTATAAGGATTGTAAGAAGAGTTTTCCCACTGCGTTTTGTTTGGGAGGATCTCTTGGTGCTGTTAAGCGATTAATACGTGGTCGTGGTTAGTTATCTCTCTTCTGACAGTCCTGGTTTAGATTTATCTTCATCTGCATTTTGAATAATGATGATGATGATGATGATGATGATGATTTTGTTTTTGTTGCATAGGTGGGATTGAGAAGCTTATCATGATGGATACCTCATATGACATGATTAAATCATGTAGAGATGCTCAAGAGGATTCACTCGATAACTCCATCGAAACATCTTATTTGGTAGGTGATGAAGAGTTTCTGCCAATCAAAGAGAGGTAACAACAACAATATTGTAAAGCCGGTTTTTTTGTTTCCCTTTTCCGCCACTCATTAGAGTTGTAAATATTTTCTGCGAAGTTCGGTTGATTTGATCATAAGTTCGTTGGGGCTTCATTGGACAAATGATCTTCCAGGATCCATGATACAGGTTTTCCCGTTTTGTTGCTTTTGTTGGTGTATCTGAATTGGTTTGTTCTCTTAAGCAATATTAATAATGTGTTGGTTTTGGATTGCAGTGCAAACTAGCGCTGAAGCCTGATGGCCTATTTTTAGCAGCAATTCTTGGCGGAGAAACCTTAAAGTTTGTCCTGTCTTTCATTATTGAATACCTCTCCCATAAGTTCTTTCTTATTATCCTTAAAAGTTGAAATTCTTTATCAGGGAGCTGAGAATAGCATGCACTTTGGCTCACATGGAGCGTGAAGGTGGCATAAGTCCCCGGTTATCGCCTTTGGCTCAGGTGTGTGTGAATCTTTCCATCTTGAAAATGGCGGCAATTGCAATTTGTAGATGACAGAACCAAACATGATGATTTGTAGTACTGAGCTGAAAGAACATGGCTTCTCTCTTTTCTTTCAGGTTAGGGACGCAGGGAATCTCTTAACCAGGGCGGGTTTTAGTCTTCCTGGTGTTGACGTTGATGAATATGTAGTTAAATACAAGAGTGGTAAACTATTCCACTTCTGTTCTTCATCATTGGTGAATATTATGTATATTCCAAGAATTTCTTCTGATTTTGCCTCTTGGTTTATATCTTTCTTCTCAGCGTTGGATCTTATAGAGCATCTTCGTGCAATGGGTGAAACCAATGCTCTTCTCCAGAGAAACAAGGCTGGTTTCTTCTTCTCTCAGACTTGATCGCAATTGTGACTACTGTATACATTTTTCTTAACCAAAAAAATTCATTTTCTTGACTACAAAAACAGATTTTGAATCGCGAAACTGCTCTAGCCACGGCAGCCATATATGACTCCATGTTCGCCACAGAGGACGGCACTGTACCGGCTACTTTCCAGGTCCGTCAGATAAAATTTTAGAACTAACTCAACAGCTGAAAGACAGTTACTCAGCTTCATTATTCAAGTTGTTTTTGCTACAATCTATAGCCAAATTATTCCATAGATGTTAAGGCTTTACCCGCCAGTACGCAATCTATAAAGTATAGATTTGAACAATGTATACATAAGCCAGCAGGTTACAACGTTCGAGGCCTAAAGTATATTGTTGTTGGGCATTCCTGTGTAGGTGATTTACATGACAGGATGGAGAGAACATTCTTCTCACCCGCAGGCCAAGCGAAGAGGTTCAGCCACCGTATCCTTCACGGATCTCCAGAAGCAATTTGGTGGTCAATCTTGATGGATAAATTGAAGAAGAGACACATTCAATAAACAAGAGACTTTACAAATGAGACTGAGAGTATCAGTGACTTAGCTATAGAGTACTGTTTGAATTTGTGTTTATTTTATCGAATACCATTTTTCTCCAAATGAATTTGCAACTTTTACCATAATTAACAAGGTTTCTTCTGTTAATTATAAAAATGAATGAAAACGAGTTGATTTAAGGATTGCAATTGTACTTTGCGTTTGTACATTTAAAATATTTGAAAAATTGTGGCTTAAACTATGGAACCTTACGAAAAGTAAAGTGTTAATTCAATCTTCAATCACGAATCATTCTTTCGCGTGATGCTTTTTGATAAATTCGTAATACAATCGACCAAACTTCACTGGCGACAAAAAAAAAAAAAAAAAAAAAAAAACCCGACCAAACTTCACTGAATGGTTTCCGACAGTGAAACATATTAACCAAAACCGTATATATAAATAATATCCACAACCTTTGCTGCTGCTTACTAGGCTCCAACACTGATTTTTGTTGGTATATTCTTAATTATTATCAAACGTGATCGTGACCGTCCAGATAATCATACACCGAAATATTCAACGGCTCCATTTCAGCTCCATTCCCACAATACATCGTTGTATCACCGTACCCAGAGTTCCCGGACATAAAAGCTTCGTTATTGTGGACGATTCCGGCGTCAATGGCCATTCCGGCGTTGGAAGCAGCTTGCTGGATAGATCTCGGAGAAGTTTTGGAAGCGATTGAAGGAGGAAGCAAGTGAGGAAAATTGAGAGATTCAAGTGAATCTGGTTGGTGTAAACAAAAGAAAGCTACATCGTGTGCTACGGCGGCTCCTTCGGCGGTGGAGAATGAGCCTAACCAGAGACGGTCACGAGTTCCCGGAACTCTAATCTCCGATACCCATTTTCCCCATTTCCGGCGACGGATTCCTTTGTACTTTGATTGAGTTTCACCGGCGTCTCTGTAATCCATTTTTTATTAGTTTTTATGATCGATGTGAAGAAGAAATTGTGAAGTGTTGTTGTACGTTTATTGATCTGAGGATACGGTGGCTATTTATACGTTGAAGTTGGGCCAAGGTCAATATAGAAGAAGGTATGAATACAATAATATAATATTATGAAATGAATGCGGTTGACCAATCAAATAATTTTTTAATCCCAATGGATAAATCAACGTGGTCAAAAGTATGACCCATTTTTGTGGTGTCAAATTTTTGTTCCAAGGTTTACTTTTTCAGGGGGTGAAATTTATTTCAAATCACACTCATTGTTTCAAAACGAGTGATATTTACTGTTTAGTTTAGTTTCGTTTCAAAATATCTCATGTGTTTTTTTTCCAATTTAAAAAGGTTATTCACTTTTATTTTTATCCTTATCATAAATTATTGATATTATTTGATAATTATTATTCAAATAGGTGATATTTTAAATTAAAAAGAAATTAGCTTTTAACCAAAACATCATGAGTATAAAAGGGAAAATGTAAATAATCGCTATAAGTCCAAAATATATGTAATTTTTTTATTATTGTTCATCTATCTATTATAATATTAAATGAAATCAAGCAAGTGCTAATAGTATAATTTAAAAACCACTGAAATTAACTAAATGTATTTAGAAAAAAACCGGTGTCTCAATGCTTTTGCTAATATTCGAAGTAAGTTAGTTGCCTATAAACATATCAAATAATTTTAATAGAAATCTGTAATATAAGAGATGAAAAAAAAAAGTTGAATCAAACAAAAAAAAAATTCCAAAAAAGTCGATTCAAACAAGATAGAGGAAGAACGTGAAACGTCGTCGTCTGCAGCTACACCATGTGGGGGTGGGGGTGGTAAGACTTTCTATATTGCCTTTTTGGGGTTACCTTACCAATTGCATTTTGATGTCATGCGTGACGTCGTAGAGCACCGTCTAAACCGGGTCCTTTAGTTTTTTGTTGGCATTTGATTTGACCAAATTCTTTAATAAATTTTCTGACTCTCAACTGGTCCACGGATTACACACAGGCCAAACTAGTTGGAAAAAGTTGTTTTTTTGTCTTCTTGTGTTGTGTTTATGTTGCTGACCGAGACATGATTGTCGAATTCTAGTTCACACGCAACCATAACCACACGAAGCAGCCACGGAAAAACCTACTCTACTCATCATGCAATCAATGTGATTCTTACTTGAGAGTTGAGATGCATAACCAAATTCTTAATAAATGAGGAACTTGTCTACACACACATTTGGGATTACATTGTCAATTTGTGATGTGATAGAAAATTAGTCACCGACTTATTTAGAAGAAGCCACATATGTACATAAACATTATCATCAATAAATTGTACTTAAAAAAAAAAGACACATGTGTAATTTAGAATTAGTGTATTTTTAGAAAGTTTTAATATACTTTTATTGATATTTAATTGGAAAATTCTATAAAAATACACCAACTATTTATCGATTTTCATAAAAATACATGAACTTTGTAGATATCGAAGAAAATACATGAACTAATTATTTCTTCTATTATAATACACACTTTTAAATTGAATCCATTTAACATAAAATATATTTATTTTATTTTTAATTATTTTAATAAAAATAAATTATTTTATAAAAATCAAAAATAATTCTTAATATTCTTTTCAAATCTTTAAAAAGGCTGTAAAATTCCAGAAAATAAAATATTAAATTATTAAATACAAAAAATCAAAATATTTTGTTAAATTATTTAAATCTGTAAATAAGTCTAAAATTTAACATTTTTATTAGAGATACAAAATATTTTCATATAGTATACCTTTTGTGAAAATATTAATTCATTAAATATTCAAGTACTTCAAATTTTTGTATTACCATATATAAGGTAAACAACATATATCAAATTTTTAAAACCATATATTTATATATATTATATTATTTACATCAGAAATTATTCAAATCACAAATAAATGCAACTTATATTATTATTATTACACACAATTTCACGATGTTATTTTATAGAGATATATTTTAACTTTAATATTTTTAAAGTGTTAGAAGTTTTATCTGTTTTTAGATTTTTTTATTTATGAATTAAAAATTTTACAAGTTATTTTTATTTTAAGACTTATTTTAGGTTTTTTACAATTTTTTAGAATTTTATTGAGTTTTTTTTGGATTTTATAAAATAGTTTTTATCATAATATTTTTATTTTAATTAAAATAAACAGTTTTTACTTTTTGTAAAACCCTAAATGTTAAATGGATACAATTTAAAAGTTTGTGTATTATAATGAAAGAAAAAAATAATTCATATATTTTCTTGGGTACCCACAAAGTTCGTGTATTTTTATGAAAATCGATAAATAATTGGTATATTTTTGTGAAATATTTTCCTATTTAATTGGATCTATTTATTATTTAGCGCCTAAAATAGATAGTCTGAAAAAGATCTGTATTATATTTTAGACTGTTTAGATATAAAATAATTTGACATAGTAAGATATTATACTAATATATATCAATAAAATAAATATTATTTACACACAAAAAATTAAGCTTTACCTCTTCAATGTTCCTTTTTCTTCAATGCATCCACATCCACCAATATAGATCCGCCCCTGAGTATTACTCTCCCTCCATCCACTATGCTTTGCCAGATCTTTGTAGATTAAAAACATATAAGTTTTCTTTCATTTCTTTGTTATATAATATCATAGACTTTAGACTTTAGACTTTAGTTAACTTCAAATTCTATTTGGTCAACTGTGATAAATCTAGTATAATTTGAAATAAATACTTTTAAAGAATTAGAATAACTTAGATGGATACAGTAGGCCTGTTCTTTTGCAGGTCGCACGACACAATTCGGTGACAGAAAAAAAGCACACTCTCACCCATTATTTTCTTTTGTGCAGATTTGCAGCGACACAAATCAGCGACTCCGACGACATAATTTTCAAAGGATGTTGGTGTTGTGGGAGTCGCTACAAAATCTAGCGACAGATTGAATAGTGATAAAAAAACTCCAGCGACTGATTCATGCGACTGTTTTGTATCAATAGAAACAAGTGCTTTTTTAGTCTCCCAAGTGAGTCGCGGCGATCTAAAAACGAATGGGGCTAATGTGTAAGCTACTGAGACCATTTACATGTTGTCTAGACGGTCTAAAACGTTTAGACTTCACATACAAGTTCCTATTTTCTAACGATGATTGATAATTAATTACGTTTTGAAAAATCATAAACTTTATTACTATTTGTAGTCAAAATTTTGTTCCTCACGTTCGCTGTAGCTTAGTGGGCTAAAACGGGTTTAACAAATACAATGTCTTAAAGTGGACAATTATACAATCAATGGCCCAACCCATATGATGTCTCTTTCTTCATTCTTACAAAACCTTCACGCGCGGCTTCTCCGTCCTACTTCGCTTTGTCCGGTTCAGTCGGTGCCGTCTCCGAACCTCTGTCTTTTTTTTCTTCTTTTTTTGTTTCCCTTCGTACATGAGTTGTATCTTGTCTCTTCTATGTACTCAGTACTTGTTCTTCCATGTTTCGCCTGTATTAGGTATGTTTGGCGCACCACTTGTTTGATGAAATGCCTCAACGAATTTTTTTCTTTTTTTGAGACTCTTCCTCACCTTTCTTCTGCTTTGTTTTTCAGACGGAGAAACGAAATTGATTGAATTTTCTCTTTCATGGATCAAATTAGTAGTGGAACAATAAACAAAACTCATTCTTTTTGCTATACTCTACTGAATTGCGGTGTTAGACGTTGCCATCATATGCCGTTTACTGTATATGCCGTCTTCTTCTTCTCGCACTATTCTCAGAGGTCTCACTGTATCCGAAATTTGCAAGTTTATTCCCCAATCGTGGAAACACCTACCGAGACCCATCTCAGAAATTCCTCAAACACACGATGAATCGGTGCCAGAAGCTCTTTTCAAATCATTTGGAGATTGCATCGCTCATGGTCATCTTTATGAAGCTTTTAGAACTTTCTCTCTACTTCGCCACCAGTCTTGTTTCCTTAGTTCTCATAACTTCGTTTTGCAATCAGTGGCTTCTCTTTTATCGACCTGTGTGGATTTTAATG
>CM051365.1:14545962-14695962 GCA_028015245.1 Cardamine occulta | reverse complement strand
AGTTCGTTCCAGGGAAGCAAATTCACGCTCATTGTATCTCCTCGGGTCTGGAGTTTGATCCAGTTTTGGTTCCAAAGTTGGTTACTTTCTACTCTGCTTTTAATCTTCTTGACGAAGCTAAGACCATTACTGAGAACTCTGATATTTTGCATCCCTTGCCGTGGAATGTGCTCATCGATTCCTATGTTAGGAACAAAATGTTTGAAGAGTCAGTTTCTGTTTGCAAGCGAATGGTGAGTAGAGGAATTCGACCGGATGAGTTTACTTATCCGTCTGTTCTCAAGGCATGTGGAGCATTACTGGATTTTGCTTCTGGAAGAGTGGTTCATGGCTCCATTGAGGTTAGCTCTCACAGGTGCAACTTGTATGTCTGCAATGCGTTGATATCAATGTATAAAAGGTTTGGTAAAGTGGATATTGCTAGGAAATTGTTTGACAGGATGTTAGAAAGGGATGCTGTCTCATGGAATGCAGTAATTAACTGTTATACTTCTGAAGGCAATTTGGAGGAAGCTCTTAAGCTTTTTGATAGAATGCATCTGGCTGGTGTAGAAGCAACTGTTGTAACTTGGAATACCATAGCTGGAGGTTGTTTGCAGACAGGAAACTACGTAGGGGCTTTGAATTGTCTAGTTAAGATGAGAAATTTCAATGTAAGATTAGATTCTGTAGCTATGATTAACGGTTTGAAAGCATGCTCGCACATTGGAGATATACAGTTGGGAAAAGAATTTCATTGCCTTGCGATCCATTGTTGTTACAATCAAATTGACAATGTTCGAAATTCGTTGATCACAATGTACTCAAGATGTGGTGATCTTAGGCACGCTTTTATAGTGTTTCAGCAGATTGAAGCAAATAGTTTGAGTACATGGAATTCTATCATTTCCGGTTTTGCGCACAATACGAGATCAGAAGAAACCTTTTTCCTGCTCAAGGAAATGTTGCTCTCTGGCTTTCATCCAAATTACGTAACACTTGCAAGCATTCTTTCTCTTTGTTCTCGGATGGCAAACCTGCAACATGGGAAAGAGTTTCACTGCTACATCCTGAGGCGCCAAAGTTACAAGGACTGTTTAATCCTATGGAACTCCCTTGTCGACATGTATGCAAAATCCGGGAAAATCATAGCTGCAAAGCGAATATATGATTCGATGAGCAAGAGGGACAAAGTGACATACACCTCCTTGATAGATGGATATGGCATGGTGGGTAAAGGAGAAGTCGCTTTGGCATGGTTCAACGATATGATCAGATCTGGCATCAAACCTGATCATGTAACTATGGTTGCAGTTTTATCAGCTTGTAGCCATTCCAATTTAATGCGTAAAGGACAAAGCCTGTTTGCGAAGATGCAGCCTGTGTATGGTATACACCCTCGCCTTGAACATTTTTCTTGTATGGTTGATCTTTATTGCAGAGCGGGTGACCTGACTAAAGCCAGAGATATATGCCGCATAAGTCCTTACGAGCCATCCAGAGCGATGCTTGCTACTCTACTGAAAGCTGGCCTCATCCACGGGAACACATACATTGGTGAATGGGCAGCAGATAAGCTACTACTGGAGATGAAGCCAAAGCACTTAGGGCAGTATTTGTTGATTGCAGATATGTATACAGTAACTGGTTCATGGAGCAAGCTTGCAAAGGTGAAGACTTTCTTGAGTGAGTTTTGTGTGCAAAAGGCTGATGAGTTTGCTTTGGAGGAAACAGGTTTTGGGTTAGATGGATTCAATAAGCTGATGATTGATGATTCTGGCATCAATCAAGAGCAAAGTTCAGATGAAGAACGTCTTGTAGAAGTAGGATAGAGTTAGAGAGTGACACACATTTAGAATATTTATTAGCATCGATTTATAATCTATATACGAATGTGTATCAAACAGAGCAAAAACAAGTTTTATTTGCATGATTTCTCAGCTAATGCAATCGATTTATACAATATTTATTGAAGAAAATCAAGTCCAATTTTTACAGAAGATTACATGAACTAGTGATCATTTGCTGATGTCATTTATAATGGCGAATTTTCCTTTACTAAACAGTTTTAAACAAGAAATAAATTTGAGCCCATTAAACCCATTGGGGCCCATTATTATTGGTTAAGAGATATCTCTCCTCTCAGAAACCCTAAGAATTTTCCAAGCTCCAAAGTAGCGAGTTCCGTGTTCATTTTCTCTCCTGTTGTTCCTGCTCTCGTTGCTCAAGCGAAAAAATGGCGTCGTTTGATGAAGCACCACCAGGAAATTCCAAGGCCGGTGAGAAGATCTTCAGGCTCAAGTGTGCTCAGTGTCACACCGTCGAGAAAGGCGCCGGGCACAAACAAGGTTACATATATTCCATCTCTGACTCTTTGAAATTCTATTTCTATGGCGGATCTTCGTATTTTTTCCGAGTTTTATCAGACCTTCGTTTCACATCGCTTTAGAATCGATTTGTTCGTGTCAATCAATAATCCTTTATTTTCGCAAATCCAGCTATTAGCTCGCTTATTAATCATAGATCCGATCCAATAACCTTGAGATCGTCTTATGTCTTACTCATATTAATCCTGAATTCTTTAGCTCAATATTGTGAAATTTGGTTTCGAATCCTAAGTAGTGATATAACAATTGATCTAGCTAGTTGCGTCACAGATCATCATTTCCTTGTTGTTGCTCAATGGTTTCTATGGTTTATACACAATTGTGTCAGTTTTTTGCGGTTTTGTGGAATTTGGTATTGAATCCTAAGTAGTGATACTACAATTGATCTTTGCTGGTTGCTTCAAAGATGATAATTTTCATTGCAAATTGCGTTAAATGTGATAACTAACATTGTTTTGCTGACTTGACCTTGTTTAATGTAGGACCTAATCTAAACGGTCTCTTTGGAAGACAATCTGGTACAACTGCTGGTTACTCTTACTCTGCTGCTAACAAGAACAAAGCTGTGGATTGGGAAGAGAAGACTTTGTATGATTACTTGCTCAACCCCAAGAAGGTTATCATTTATATAGAAAACCTTTTTTTAGATTATGATTCATTTTGATTGTTTCATAATTGGTTGTTAACATTGAGATTGATGCATTTTTGAATGATGCAGTACATACCGGGAACGAAGATGGTGTTCCCTGGGCTTAAGAAGCCACAAGACCGTGCTGATCTCATCGCCTACTTGAAGGAATCTACTGCTTAGTGAATCGATGGTGGGACATTGAATCACTCAAATCAGATCTCTGCTTTGCTATTCTTTTGACAAATAAAATCTCAAATACATTTTTTTGTGTTTTTGGAAATGGTTCATCTTTAAAACCCGTCTTGTGGGGATTTGATTGTTCCAATACACTCCGATTACTCTCTTTCATTTTCTGAGGGTCACTTATATGAATGCATCTGTGTAGACGCAATTTATCACATTTTGCAGTTTAAATATAGAGGAAAAATAATCAGATTATATATCAACTATGAACAATGATGATGCAGTATAAATGTCGTCCTAGATAACAACTTTGATACATGGTACTCCGCTAAGGTTTTACAAATCCTAATGGTTAAAACCTTATCCAATTGCTCTGCCCCGTTTCCTTCTCGCATCTCTCTACTCATCATCAATATCTTTAATAGCATCCTGCAACACCCGAAAAGTAAATAAGATCGAAGCTTAGAACCACTTGATCTAACATTAGAAGAGTTTGCACTATGCTTACTAGTAAGTCGGATGCAAAGACAGACCAGAGGAAAAAAGAAAACAATTACTAAAGTATTAGTATTACCTTTGCAAGGCCTGTCACATACGTTGCAGCCAATGCAGTAACCAACAGACCTATCCCAAGCGTTAATAGCTGGCCGTTTCCTCCAGGCAAGCCAACATTAGATTCTTCTTGCTGAGACAACATAGATAGAAGATTTCCATTTTATGATTCCGATACTTGCCAGAATCACAATGCATTCACAGTTCAACAGATTTATGAAAGTCCCACAACATATGTCTCCGCTGATCCATCAATACAGACAATTTCTTCAATTCAAGTTAACTTGCATAAGTAATGACTAGTCTTCCTCGTTTTGAGTATCATTCAATCAATATCAATCTCCTTTTTCATTACGTCAATAACAAAATTTTTTGCTGCGATCCCACAGCTTGATGATCTAAGCTATCTTTCAATGGTAGTTCTACTACCGACTAGTGCTGATCAACATGGACCTAAAGTACACCCAGCATAGGAATAGCTCGGTGGATCATAATGTACACCCAGAAGAAAGGCATGTTTTTTTGTGCAGTTTGATTTTTGTCGAAGTGTCTACACTTTGGAGGGATAAATAGACTAGATTAAAAGGGAACAACACTAACACTCACAATGATTGCTCGTCCAAAAGCCCCAGCGCTGACATAAGCCCATGAGCCTGGAAGCATACCCAACCAGCTGCAAGAACAGTATGATCCATAAATGAGTATTAAGCTTTTACAGCGGATATCATAGGGAAATAGTATTAAAAAGTTGCACTAAGACAGACCTTCCAAATACATAAGGTACAAACTTCACAGATGTCAACCCATAGAGGTAATTGCCAAGAGAGAAAGGAAGCAGAGGGCTTAGCCGAAGTAGAGTAACAACTCTAAAACCATTTTCACCAATCGCTTTATCAATGGCGAGGAACTTCTTGTTGTCTTCAACTAACTTAAGGATGCGCTCTCGGGCAAAGTATCTGGCAATTAGAAAAGCAACACTAGCAGCCATCTAAAGAAGTAAAAGACAAAATTTAGACAACCAAACATATCTGATTCCATAGGAAGCTCACTTGATGACATTAAGGATTTTGAGTTTCCTATGTTCTGAGAAAATAACTTACTGTTCCACTGATGGAAACTATGATGGTGCCAATGAGAGGACCGAAGAGAAGACCAGCCGACATCGTTAATGGCAGAGCCGGAATGGCTAATATCTAACACAAAGGAACAAAAGCTTGAAACTTAGAATACATAGTCTCAATGAAAATCAAATGTCACATGGAGCAAAAACATCAAAACCACAAGAAGAGTATAAAAAAGCTTGCCTCAAGCCCAGCATAAACGGCAATGAAAAGTGCATAACCAGCCGTACCATAACCTGATTTTGATTCAATAACACAAAACTAAGTCAACATGTGAAACTGATCAAGACTTATCCACTAAGTTCAGAATATATTACTAGAAGCTAAACAATTCAATGTATTGCACACTATAGGCATATCAAATCAAATCGAACCTTCGATGTAAGTGGAGAATTGAGTGAGGAACGTATTGATTTGGTCTCTGTATACGTATCCAACACCGGCGAATCCACCAACAGTACCAATCAACAAAACGCCGGCTAAGATAGTTCCCTTAATAGCAGCATCGCCTTCTGATCCACCATCGTCATCCGCAGAAGACTTAGCATCTTCGACGTCGTTGTCGTCGTCACTGGATTTGGGATTGAAGAACCAGCGGAGACTCTGAGGAGGCGGTGCGGAAGACGGCGGAGAACGACGGAGAGACTGCTGCTTCTTCTTCGTTTGCTTGAGGGAAGAACATGGCTTGAGGAAATGGAATCGTCTACAGAGTTTGAATGAGGAAGAAGGAGGAGATAAGAGGAAATTACAGGTGAATGGAAGAGAGGAGGAGGATCTGAGACCCAGAGTAGTGAAGCTGCGCATTTTAAGCAGCTTTAATGGAGATGATGATGACGAGAAGAAGATTGGATTGTTGAAGCAGTGCCATCCAAATTTCTCAGTTTCTCAGTTTGGGCTTTGGATTGGCGCGGCTTTTGCCTACCGAAGAAGCACATTTCGGATGGGCTTCTGGCGATCTAGACCGCCACGTGTCTCTCGTCTTAGGATCACGAAAATATACAAATTATTATGTAGTTTCTTCCAGAAAACACTACAGATACAAAAAATACAATTTTGTTATTATTGCCTCGTTATCGTATTAACATTCAAAATGATTCCATCGCATATTCGCATCGAATTTCCAATTCAAGAGTTCAAAAGAAAAAAAAATCATCAGTTCTAGGATAGAAAATTTCATTTTTTGTTAAATAAATTTTCAAGGAACTTCATTAAAAACGAGCTTTTGACTTTTAAAAACCAAAAAACAAAACAAAAATTGTTGTCTATCAGGTACCATGTAACACTACATATCAATAAAAGACACCGTTTCATCACGCTGGAATGATGCTTTAAACGACATCGTTTTTGGTTTGGTGATAACAAAGGGAAAGCTCTATTGTTAAGTCAAAATGAGAACTCGACGTGTCTGACTCCTTTGGCTTTACCGGTAAGCGACACTGATCGCCGGAGTTTCTCACCATCGCCGTTTCTCTTCTGCTCAAATCCAGTCACTGACATTGTTCTTCGTATTACCTAGTTTAGTTCATGGCCAAATCTCGGGCCGTTGTGGAGCTCACTGCCCGTTTCGATCTCGGCGGCGACGATAAGATCCGAGCTTTATCTCTCTCCCCTATCTCCGATTCCCAAACCTTAGTATACCTCGGCACCTTCTCCGGATCTCTAATTCTCCTCTCTCTGGACACTTCAACTAATATTGTCTCACGTCTCGGAACTGTATCGCTGAGCGCTTCTCCCGTTGAGTCTATCTTTGTGCTTGGCCACGAAAGAGGGAAAATTCTAGCTCTCTGCAATGGCTACTTGTTCTTGGTGGATTCCCTTCTATCTCAACCAGCGAAGAGATTGGGTGGTTTATTGAAAGGGATCAATGTGGTTGCTAGGAGAGTGAGAGGACGTGACTCATCGAGTACTGACTTGTTGCCTTCTGATAATCCGGCGGATTCTAGTTCGAGCAAGAAGTTTCTTCAGTTGCTTGGTGCTGGAACTCGAGTGAATGAGGTCAAAGATAAGGATTCCGAACGAGTCCACCGAGGTCATTATGTTTTCGCTGTTGCTATTGGTGAGAGAATGTTGCTGATTGAACTTCAATGTGATGAAAAAGACGGCTCAAGTGGTTCCTTTGTTGTTTTGAAAGAGATTCTGGGAATTGGTGGGGTTAGAACTTTGGTTTGGCTTGATGATTATGTTATTGCGGGAACTGTTAAGGGGTATAGCTTGATCTCGTGTGTCACTGGACAAAGTGGAGTGATTTTCACCTTGCCTGATGTTTCTGGGCCTCCATTGCTTAAATTGCTTTGTAAAGAGTGGAAGGTGTTGTTGTTGGTGGACAATGTTGGAGTTGTTGTGGACATAAATGGTCAGCCTATTGGAGGGAGCCTTGTGTTTCGGAGGAGGCCTGATTCTGTTGGTGAATTGTCTTTTTATTTGGTAACTGTCGGAGATGGAAAAATGGAAATACATCAGAAGAAGTCGGGTGCTTCTGTTCAATCAGTTAGTTTTGGTCCTGAAGGATGTGGGCCTTCACTTTTGGCTGCAGATGAGGCAGGAGACGGAAACCTTGTGGCTGTTACTACCTTGTCAAAGGTGTTTATCCCGATAATGGCTATATTCACTTCTCTCGAGTATATCTTGTTGATTAAACGGTCATGAATTTCTATCGACTCTTTCATTGTGAATTTTCAGCTTATCTTTTACCGTAGAGTGCCTTATGAAGAACAAATAAAAGACCTCTTGAGGAAAAAGAGATACAGAGAAGCCATCTCCCTGGTGGAGGAGCTTGACTCACAGTGGGAAATTCCGAAAGAAATGCTTTCATTTCTTCATGCTCAAATAGGGTATCTACTGCTTTTTGATTTGCGCTTTGAGGAAGCTGTGAATCAATTTATAAAGTCAGAAAAAATGGAACCTTCTGAAGTTTTTCCTTTTATCATGAGGGATCCTAATCGCTGGTCTTTGCTGGTATATTTTTTTTCCTGGCAGCTGGTTTTTAATAATTTACTTTTTAAGTTGTTTCTGACAGTTGGTTGCTTAATCAATCACATTTCATTTTTTCTTACTAAAGGCATTGCCTAACTTGTAGTGAACCTGAAATTATGATGTCTCATGCCTTGTCCAATCGCTCTCTGCTTCACAAAGATTCTTGTTTGCTTTCAGGTTCCAAGAAACAGATACTGGGGACTGCATCCTCCTCCTGCTCCTTTTGAAGATGTTGTAGATAACGGGTTGATGGCTATCCAGAGAGCCAATTTTCTAAGAAAAGCAGGAATGGACACTCCGCTTGATGAAGAGTTTTTCTCAAATCCCCCTAGTAGAGCTGATTTGTTGAATTCAGCAGTTAAAAATATGACCAGGTGATACAATTGCTCTTTTTATGTATTTTGTTCTCTGAGATGTGAATTGGCATATAACGAGGTAATATCACCCCTTGCGAAAGGTACCTCGAGATATCACGTGAGAAGGACTTAACTCGCCCAGTAAGGGAGGGAATAGATACGCTTCTAATGCTTCTGTACAGAGCATTAAACCGTGTTGAAGATATGGAGAATCTTGCATCTTCCGAGAATAACTTTGTTGTGGTATGTGTTTTTAGTGTATGTATTATACTAATATATATACTTGCATAGCATCAACTCGATAGGTGGAACCACAAACTAACAACTGAAAGATGTAAGAAACCTGTAATACGAATCTAGTAAATTTATTTTTTGACAGAACTTTTGAGCAAGACACCTATAGCTTGGTTAAAAAGGAGAAGAAATCAAGTTTTCATGCTTAGTTGACTAGATGTGTTTTTTTTAATGCATTTGTACTTGTAGCAGTTTTGCAGTTGTTTAGCTAAGTGTCAGAATAGTAAACTACTGTGGTTGAAAGCAGTGGATCAGTGACAACCATCTTAGGATGCTATAGTTTTGGCTTCCCTGAGCAAAGTCTTTAGAGTTACAATAATGCTCTGTTAACTGGAAAATTACTCCAGAATTCATGTGAATCTATCATGACGAAGTTACAAATTTTTGGATCCTTAGAATTACAATGCATACAAAAACAAAGGGCTTGTTGTCAGAAGGTTGCTTGAGGGATGACTTTACAACTTGTGTGCGCGATGCAGGAGGAGTTGGAAACTTTTCTAAATGAATCTGGGCACTTACGGACACTTGCATTCCTCTATGCAAGTAAGGGGATGAGTGCAAAGGCTCTTGATATTTGGCGTCTCTTTATGAAGAATTATTCATCTGGTCTATGGCAAGACTCAGATGACTTGGTGCCCTATTTACACGACAACGAGCTCGTTAGGTTATCTGGCAAAGTGGCTGCTGCCGCAGAAGCAGCCAGAATTCTTGAGGAACCTTGTGATCCAGAACTGGCATTGCAGCATCTTAGTTGGGTATGACATATATATATATATATATATGATATAATCCCAAGTTGTTGTGACTTTTTTACATTAAAGATTTGCATTTTGTCAATATAATTATTGATTGTGAATATATCATTTCTTAGATTTCAGATATAAACCCATTGTTTGCTATCCAAGTCTTGACGTCAGATAAAAGGACAGAAGAGCTATCTCCAGGTGGGAATCAGGGTTAACAGGACATTTTTGTTTGTTTGTGAGTCAGATGTTGGTCTCTTGTGGTTCTTCTTAGAAATATTTTGCCAACTGTTTCTTAGGTTTGAATTGTGATCTCTTCTGGACTTCTATGGATGAATAATGGTTTGGTTGATATCTGAAATCAGTAAGGTAATGCAAGAAGTATAAGGCTTTAGGTTCAGGGTAACATAATGTCCGTGCATATATTCTCATGTCTCTATGTGCTGTACATATAGTTAAGATTCGGACTAGAATAGGCATCTGTTCCAGAGTTACTGTCAAAAACTTACAGTATTCAGAATTTTTTATTTGGTTTTGGGTTATTGAGTGGCTTGGCATATGACATTAGATATATAATGGTGGATAAAATACTATTTTTTTTTCTTAATTGAAGCGAGGGTCTGTGTTTCTTAATCTTATTGCAGAGCAAGTGATCCAAGCTATTGATCCCAAAAAGGTTGAAATCATACAGAGGTATAGTTACTTACAGTTACAATTAAATTTCACTTAGTTGAATTTAGTAAAAGCTTACTACTAACTAGTAAGAGAAAGGTCCACCAGAGTATTTTGTAGTGAAGTTGGGAAAGTCTTAAAACTTTCCGCTTGCAAATTTTTCATTTATATATTGGCCAGGTACTTCCAATGGTTGATTGAAGAAAGAGATTACAGTGACCCGCAGCTGCATACGTCATATGCTCTCTCACTTGCCAGATCTGCGCTTGAGTGTGTTGAAGTTCAAAATGGTGTCCAAAAAGCTGATGCTGGAGGCAGAGAGGCGCATGATTGTAATGTTGGAAGTATTTCTTTGTTTGATATTGATGTACGGGAAAGATTGCAGACCTTTTTGCAATCCTCAGATCTATATGATCCGGAAGAAATCTTGGATTTGATAGAAGATTCAGAACTGTGGTTGGAAAAGGTTGGTTAGTCAAATTTGTTTCCTTTGATTTATGAATAATTATTAAAAAGTGTCATTTAGGTGTGTATGAGAGCACCTAGCATACTTCATGGTTATGCTGGTACATCGATGATTATTCGATAAATTTTCTACTGTCTAATTTTTTTGTTGTTCTACCCATTTGACATATTTGTAAACTTTTTCTGATAGGCCATCCTATACCGAAGGATAGGGCAGGAGACATTGGTCCTCCAAATCCTTGCTCTGTAAGTTCACATTAACAGTGATAAGAAGTTGACGAAATTGAATTGTCTATATGATTGTTCCGGAAACCAAAGATTTTGAGACCTTATGACGTGAGAAAATACAGTTTATTGTGAATTTAGATGTGTGGTTACTGATAAGATCTTCTGTGGTGGTCGCGCCAGAAAGCTTGAGGACTGTGCAGCTGCAGAGCAATATTGTGTAGAGATTGGAAGACCGGATGCATTTATGCAGTACGTCTTTTTCCTTCATTTCATCACTTTACTGTGAATACCATCGCACCGTTTGCTTTTTTCCTTGTTAAATCCCTTATAACAGGAAGTTTATCTTAGGTTACTTGGTATGTACCTGGATCCTCAAAATGGTAAAGAGCCTATGTTTAAGGCAGCTGTTCGACTTCTCCACAACCACGGGGAATCACTTGACCCTTTGCAAGTTTTGGATGTAAGAAATCTCAATTCTTCATATGTGAAAAAGAGCTGATGTTGCCTCTTATCTTACGGATTTTTTATTGGTAGGTGTTTGAATGATGGAGCTGATATCATGTTTTATTTGCAGAAATTGTCTCCTGATATGCCTTTAAAACTGGCATCAGATACAATTTTGAGAATGCTGAGGGCTCGGGTTCATCACCATCGTCAAGGCCAAGTAAAAATTCAGAAGCCCTACGTGTATTCTATATTTTCTACTATTGTGAATAGATATATTTTCTGGGGAATGGGAAAGGGTGGAGGAATATTGAGTGTGTTTAGTTCTCAAATATGCCATGGCCCATGGGTAACAATAATATGAAAGTAACATCCATAAACTTATCAAAATTTGATACTGTGTTTCAAGTTCCTGCAATCTGTATCTGGTGTGTGTATAGTGTTTGAATGCTCTTGAGTGAATTGTTACAGATCGTACACAATATCTCTCGTGCATTGGATGTAGACTCGAGGTTAGCTAGGTTAGAAGAAAGATCACGTCACATGCAGATAAATGATGAGAGCCTCTGTGATTCCTGCCATGCCCGCCTGGGAACTAAGTTATTTGCTATGTACCCCGATGATACCATTGTCTGTTACAAGGTTAGTCCCCCGCTTACGATATCTCTTGTAACCAAAAGCAATCATGCATGTCCTCTACTTTTTCAACGAGCATATAAATTATATCCGATTATTTAAGGGACTTAGCATCTTTCTTGTACATTTCGTTCTCTGAGGATACTTTTGTTATTCTTCTTCTTCCCAGTGTTATCGACGCCTGCGTCAATCAAAGTCAGTAACAGGCCGTGACTTCAAGCGAGATGTTCTGATAAAACCCAGTTGGTTAGTGAATCGGTAGCAGAAGCCCTTCTTGTTCTGCAACAATCGGTGTTTTTTTTACTTGACTTCTAACTTCTCACAAACATAGAGCCTGTACAGTACAAGACAGCAGCAGCTCACGCAGTTCCCCTAGCTTAAATGTTTAGTGGTTGGATGTGGTGGCACTGTGAGCTTCATACAGATAATGAAGAACATAAGGATCTGCATTCGATTGCCATTGCTTCATCAAGTACACGTCTTAGGCTTGTGGAGACAGACTAGAATATTCTCCATGTTCTATAGGCATTTTTGCCCTTGCGAAAGTTCTCTGTGTATATCTCTTATTAATACTTTGTAGTTCTCACTTTAGCTTTTGTTCCTAAACTTTCTTATCAAGACAAAGGACCTATTTGGCTAATAAATGAAAATAATAAACAAATAAAAAACCTGAAAAACGAGCAAGACGGAAAAAAAAAAAAAAAAAGAAGAAATATCAAACAGACAAGTCTCGCTAAGAGAAGGTCAGGGGAAGAAGACGATCTTCCGATTCAGGTTTCTGCTTTCATCTTCCACGTCGGGATACAGTTTTCATTTTGCTTTATTCATCGAATCCTTGTCGCCGATCACCGGTTGGAGCAACAGTTAATTCGGTAAAAAAAAATGTCGATTAATATGAGAACGCTGACCCAAGCTCTAGCCAAAACGGCCGCGGTAATTGAGAAGACGGTTCAAACCACAGTCCAGGAGGTTACAGGTCCAAAGCCTCTTCAAGACTATGAGCTACTTGATCAGATCGGTTCTGGTGGTCCAGGACTCGCCTGGAAGCTTTACTCCGCAAAGGCACGTGACTCCACACGGCCTCAGCAGTATCCAACCGTCTGCGTCTGGGTGCTTGATAAGCGCGCCTTGACAGAGGCTCGTGCCAGGGCGGGATTATCTAAAGCTGCTGAAGACACGTTTCTCGATCTCATTCGAGCTGATGCGGGGAAGCTAGTGCGGCTGAGACATCCTGGTGTTGTCCACGTGGTTCAGGCGCTTGACGAGAATAAGAATGCTATGGCTATGGTTACCGAACCGCTCTTCGCCTCCGTGGCTAATGCTCTTGGGAATGTGGAAAATGTGGATAACGTTCCGAAAGATCTCAAATCTATGGTGTGTTACGCTCGTTTCTAGCTACTTTGTTAATTCATGTGATTGAAGTTAATACGAACTTCGAATTTGAGCAATTGAATGAGAAAATGGAAGATAGTTTACTGTTTCTTATAATTGTTGTAGGAGATGAGCTTGTTAGAGGTGAAGCACGGTCTCCTCCAAATTGCAGAGACATTGAACTTTCTCCATAATAATGCTCATCTCATTCATCGTGCAGTGTCTCCAGAGGTTGCTTTTCGAAGTTATATACTCATATACTTATTCATCTTCTTTGAAGCTGTTGTGATTTATAAATCTGTGGATCTATCTATAACTTCATTTGCAGAATGTTCTTATTACTTCGGCTGGTTCCTGGAAGCTTGCCGGATTTGGCTTTGCTATTTCAGAAGCACAGAGTGGGAATTTGGATAATATGCAATCATTCCACTACTCTGTGGGTACTTAAACTCATGATCGAGTACTTGATGAATTTCCGATGTGTGATGTGATGACTGTGTTTTTGATATGGATGAATCTGTGTAGGAATATGATGTTGAGGACTCAATCCTGCCTCTCCAACCATCTTTAAATTATACTGCACCTGAATTGGTGCGGAGCAAAACTACTTCAGCTGGAGTTTCTTCAGATATTTTTAGTTTCGGATGCCTCGCCTATCATTTAGTGGCACGGAAACCATTGTTTGATTGTCACAACAATGTCAAGATGGTAATGTTAAAACTAAAGCTCGTTAGTTTCTGTTTTAGATATGTTTCAGTATTATCCTGTAGAAAGTAGTATGCTATCTGTCCTTTCCATCGCTGATGATGGTTAACTTGCAATTTTCTTGCAGTATCTGAACACATTGAACTATTTAACAAATGAAACTTTCTCATCTATACCGTCCGACTTGGTATCTGATTTGCAACGGATGCTATCAATGAATGAGTCCTTTAGACCAACAGCATTAGATTTCACAGGTAGGAGTACTGAATCTTTATGAGGTTCCATTGTTTCTTGTGACAAGCTTTACATCATGGACTCGCGTACTTACATCTTGGGCTTGAACTTTCACCTGCAGGATCTAATTTTTTCCGAAGCGACACTAGGTTACGTGCTCTCCGCTTCCTTGATCATATGCTTGTATGTGTAGACACTTCCAATCATTGTTTCAGATAGACATCATTTAGATATTGTAAATATATATAACCTTTGGTCCTTTGGTGAATTTTTTATTTATTGCAGGAAAGAGATAACATGCAGAAGTCTGAGTTCTTAAAAGCATTATCAGATATGTGGAAAGATTTTGACTCCCGAGTACTACGGTATAAGGTAGTCACTTTCTGGCTTCTTTCCTGAATTGTAGTTTAACAGAAAAAAATATTTCCTCAAGCAATTTACTGTGTAACAACTAATCAAAGCAGGTTTTGTCAAGCAGGTGCTTCCGCCTCTTTGTGCTGAACTTAGGAATTTGGTTATGCAGCCAATGATTCTTCCCATGGTTCTAACTATAGCAGAGTCTCAGGTGCTTGTTCTAATTTTGGGTTATTTATATTCGGTCAATCTGATCCATATGTTTCTTTCTGATACAAGCCAAAGATTTTGTCTCCAAACTCGTAATCGAAACCTTTGTTAAAGATAAGAGACAAGAAAGATTTATGCCAAGCTTCCTCTTAACCCTAGTCTCTCTTGGAGATTAAGGTTAATTCTTGGAAGTTGAATTTTCATTAATCATAAGAGGTCCTTATATAGACCCACATGCAAACTTATCATAACTAAATTAAAAAGGAAAAATACCTTAAAGCTAAATTAAAAAGGAAAAACACCAAAACTAATCTTAATGCGAAAGGGAAAAATACTTAAATCTTAATTAGAAACTTTGGGCTCAAGTTAAGGCCTTATGGTTCTACGTGATACCGTAATCCGTATCACTTTCCTTGTATTTTGTTTGATATTTATGAATACCAGCAGTTTCTAGATAAAATCTGTTTTTCTTATTACTTGTGTTCTATGACCTATCACACGTACCTATACTTAGACCTGCTCTTTTCAGTTGTACAAATGGTGACCGCACAAATAGATATCAGCTATTTATCGACTTGTCATTTGTAGAAAACTTGGAAGTTGCTTTGCATTGAACTCTGACAAGGGTTTCTTTTGAAGTTTTACTCAATAAATTACAATTTGCAGGATAAGAATGATTTTGAGTTGACAACGCTCCCAGCCCTTGTTCCTGTTCTGAGTACTGCTACGGGTGATACTTTACTGTTGCTTGTAAAGCGTGCAGAGCTTATTATTAACAAGGTAAGTCTCCAGCCAATATGTGATCAATGATCATAACTGAAATGAGGTTTTTGAACCCTGCATATTCAGTGTCTGATAAGTTCTACTGATTTGACACAGTGGAAAAGGTCAAAGTAATTAATGTGTAAAGCATTGTTACCTATGGCATATCTAATGCTATTACTTAAAATTTAAAATAATAGGCAGTACCACAACTGTACATTGTTTCTTATGCTGCCGTAAACCAATACAAGACCTCCATTTCTTAAAGCTGGCATATTTCTCTCTTGACTTCTATTCCTAAACTGCTATTTGATTCTTTACTCCAATTCTAAATATGCCTAAGAATGGAATCACTTTCCCTTATTCTTTTACTATTTTACGCCCTGGATCTCTTACTAGTGTGTGTTTTGTTTAAATTTGTAGACTAATGCAGAATATCTTGTATCACATGTCCTCCCCTTGCTTCTCCGAGCCTACAACGACAACGATGTTCGGATACAGGAGGAAGTTCTGAAAAGATCTACATCTGTTGCTAAACAACTAGATGGCCAGGTGATGCTTTAAGTTTTATATTTTATTGGATGAATTTTATCTGAATGGATGATAGAAGCTTTGATTTTTTACTTACACAAGCTTACTATCACATGCATTTTAATTTTGGTTCTGCAAAGTTATTACAGTCGGTTGCATGGGCGAGTTTGTTCAGTTCTTATCTTTTTCCAACTTGTTTTTGCAGGTTGTAAGGCAAGCAATTTTGCCTCGTGTTCATGGCTTGGCTCTCAAAACCACAGTTGCTGCGGTATGTTAGCCTTGATTGGTTCAATATTTGTGTCCTCTTCTAAACAAAATTTTGAGTATAACCTACCTGTGGTGTAGGTCAGAGTAAATGCTTTGCTTTGCTTAGCAGAGCTAGTCCAAACGCTTGATAAACTTGCTGTTACTGAAATTTTGCAAACAATTCAACGCTGCACTGCCGTTGATCGTTCTGCACCTACCCTTATGTGTACTCTTGCAGTCGCAAATGCAATTCTCAAGCAGGTGGGTAAAAGTAGTTTACTTTTCTCAATGATTTCTGAAGTTTGAACATCTTATTTTTCCTGCTTTTATATCTACGGTAGCTTATATCGTAACTACGTCGCATATAATTCCTTTCCATCATTTCTCTCTAGTATGGAGTTGAATTCACTGCTGAACACGTGCTTCCCTTGATTATACCGCTTCTCACAGCTCAACAACTGAATGTCCAACAATTTGCCAAATACATGCAATTTGTCAAGGATATTCTCAGGTATGTCTCCAAGCAATCCCGTCTCTGTTTTCAAACCTTTATTCCCCTTACAACTGCATACTGTTGTTGTTATTTTTAACACTTGATTTATCCTCTGGTCACGGAACAGGAGAATAGAGGAAAAAAGAGGAGTTACAGTGAATGATTCTGGAGTCCCAGAAGTGAAACTAGGCTCTGCTGCGGATGGACTTCAGTTTCAAACTCCAACACAAAAAAATGAGAAGGTTGCTTCTGCAGAAAAGAACAGTCCTGCATGGGATGAAGACTGGACCCTCCCGACCAAAAGTTCTGCTTCAAGAAATCCTGAACCCGCAAACTCTCAGTTTAACAAATCGACAGTTCAGACACAGCCATCGAACCGGACAACAGTACCAACAACATGCGCTGCAGTTGACATAGAGTGGCCACCAAGAAAATCTACCAATGTCAGTGCTCAGCCAGCTAATGATGAGACACGGCTAAACGCAGCAGGAACATCATCAACTCCAAGTTTTGATGAACTCGACCCTTTTGCTAACTGGCCTCCACGACCCAACGGTGCTTCCATTGCTTCTGGGGGTTTCCACAACAGTACTACCACTCGACCTCCACTTAACAACAGTGGTTCTAGTTTGAGTAACAATTTAACAGACAGTAGGCAGTTTCAGGCAGCTAGCAATGACTTCTGGGCCTTTAACAATGCTTCTCTCTCTACTATGAAATCACAGCAAGGGAGTTCGGGGATCAACGCAAGTAATCCAGATCCCATGAACTCTTTCGGGATTCAGAATCAGAGCCAAGGAATGCTGTCTTTTGGAAGCAGCTTATACAGTAGTAATCAGAAGCCGCCAGCAGACATCAGTTCTATATTCAGTTCAAGCAAAACCGAGCAAGGTGCAATGAAACTCGCGCCACCGCCTTCAATAGCTGTGGGAAGAGGAAGGGGAAGGGGTAGAAGTGGGACATCTACCTCAAAGCCAAGTGGTTCGAAGCAGCAGCAAACCGAGCAGCCATCGCTGTTGGATCTATTGTGATGAGAGCTTTGGTCGAGACAATGGGTTGGGTAAAAAGACAGTTCCTGTCAGCAGATAGAGGCATGTGCAGAGTGAGTGAGTAGGTCGTGTGTTTGTGATGCACAGAAAGAAACATTTTGCTAGAAGTGAAGACGTTTTGTTGATTCTTGAGATTAAAACTCCACCATATATATAAATATAAATCACAGCTACAGGTTCTTTCTCTAAACTCTGTAAATGGTTTTCTTCTTTGCTCAATGTATTCTTATTAGTCACTAATCTCGTCAGTATTTTTATAATAGAGCCATATATCTTATATTTGCAAAATCTAGTCTGTGTAGTGCAATGAGATCTTTTATCGTTTCATGAGCATAGTATATTCTTCCAAGTTCCAGTTTGATTTATGTTTCGAAAAAAAAGTTCATATACGTGAATCGTTGTATATGTACTCTTCTTATGTGTCAATTCAATTCTTGTACTGGAGGAATTAGTTGTAGACTTGTAGTTTGATCTCATATATCAATTTCTATGGGGCTATAGCCTCCAAATCGACTTGTCAATTATTAATATATATAGATACTATAAGTGAAAACATTAAAAAAAAATTTCTCATTATAAAACTATAAAACAAAAAAAAAAAAAATATATATATATATATATATATATATATATATTGTGCATCTACTTAAAAGGTAAAAGGAACTAGCAAAATAGTAAAAAAATTTTGAAAGAACTAAAAATTAAGCAAAATATAAAGGATTGGACCTTAAAACCCGTAAGAGGAATCTAGCAAGTATCATGAGAGTCAGCGACAAGTTTCGTATTCATTTTCTTGAACACTGCCCGTACAACTTCCACATCAAAGCCTAACCTTTTATAGAGATTGGCTTGATCTTCTATTGCTTGCTTTGTCACTGGAGCAAGTGAAAAAGTGAGGGAAGAGCTACATAGGAAAAAAATAATTGCCAAAAGAAAAAAAAGAAGAAAAAGAAAATTATCGAGGGAGGGATTCGAATCAGAGACCCCAAAATCAACATAAAAGAAAGGGAAAACGAAAGTCAATGTTTGAAGTCCTTTGATACATTGGAGGCCAACACCTAAAAAATAAGTTATTTTTAAATCTTACATTCAAATTCAAATTTTAATAATGACAAATTCAAATTCAAATTCAAATCTTACACAAAAAATGTCTGAATCACACACAAAAAATAATAATGACAAAATAATTCAAATCTTACATTCAAATTCATTCATCGCTCGTTAACGAATATCTAGAACAAATCTTACAATGTCGCAGGAAGAAGTGAAATTTTTGTTGTTTACTGCCAACGAACAAGTGATTTTCTGGTATCAAGTCTTTATATTTAAATCTCGTGGAACTTATATAAGCCTTTTTAGTTTAGTGTTTTTTTTGTTTTGTTATATGATAGATTTTGTTTTTTTTTTTGGTCTTAAATTTATTTTAGTTTACTATTTTATATATAAGAGTATGTTGAAATTTATCACCATCTCACTATATTGAATTAGATAATATGGCATGAATATAATTTTCTTTAAATATATTAAAATCTTAACTTATCAATTAAAGCCATATCCTATCAACAATCTCATAAATCTTAAATATTAAAGTCACTCTCATAATCATAAGTGCTTGAAGTAATCATGAGATTAACAATCTCACTCTTTTGATGATAATAAACGGTTATATTTTTTTGAAAGATAAAACACTAGAGAAGGATATATATATATAATTGAATCGTTATTTCTGTCATCATACCCAATCACCAACTCGTAATTTATTAATCGTTTTGTGTTTTTAAAAAGAATAAAATAAAATAAAAACTAAACGGGTTACCTGTTTATATGTATCAAATCCTGTGGAATAAACAATGCCAATACGGACAAGCCCGTTAAAAGTTGTTTTATAAAGGGGTCCTTTTGACATAACAGGCCCGGTAATTATAAACCTTAATTAACATTCCTAGATACTAAGAGATAAGTGAATAATATAAAAGGAAGAGAGATATAGGAAAGAAATAAAAATTGCCTAAATAAAATAGGAAAATTATATAGGGAGGAAATATATACAGTAAAAACCTCTATAAATTAATAATATTAGGACCATAATATTTTATTAATTGATACAAAGTATTAATTTATCAATAAATTAATAATTAATTATTAATTTATAAAGAGATTTGTCTAATTTTTTAAAAGTATTATATATAAAGTAAAAAAGCAATAGTTCAATATTTTTAGTCGCATAAAATATTAAAAAATAATTATCGCATATAAAATCCTTCACAATTTTTGATTGCAATTTGAAAAGATAATATTAACTATTTTTGATATAATAAAAACAAATTAGAGATAAACTCCAGCAGAAATACAAATTTACGAATAAAATATAATACTAAAATCATATTTTACTAAAATTTATTATTTATGTGTTATAAAATTTTATGATTAGTAATTTATGATACTGATGGACCATATATTTACATAAGATTTTTTTTTTAATTATTATTTTATTAATTTATCAAATTTGTATTAATTATTACACTTTCCATGTATATTGGAGAATCTCTCTTTACTACACAAAAAGAAAAAAATAATGGGGAACTCAAATTCGATCTACCTAGTTCCGGATGATTTACTGGAAGAGATTTTCCTGTGCTGCTCGCGGAATCCATGCACAGATGTAGAAGCGTCTCAAAAAAATGGAAATCAATTTTGGAATCAAAAAGGTTCATGGAAAGGCGTATGGCTCTTCAGAAGATCCTAGTTGCTTACCACAAAAACTGCAAGAGGTGGTCGAGACTCCTTCCCGAATCGCGGTTCTACGGGAGACGAAGATATCGTCTATTTGCACTACAAAACGGAACGACAGTTAATGACTTGCAACGCTTTGGTCTGCTTCCCCGATCGAGATTGGATCCACGTTTTGAACCCTTCCACTAGACAAATCCGGCGATTTCCTACCAACCTGAACACCCACAATAAGAAGTGGATGTTTTTGTCCGGTTAAAGTTTCTCTTTCTCTTTTCATATAATCGATCATCTCTGAGAAATATTTGGTTTTTTTTTTTTTGATAAAAGTTTTTCGGTCCTTAACCTCCCCCAGTCCTCGGAATCATGCTTTAGATATTCCGATTTAAAGAATAACGTCCCTCCGTACCAAAGGGAATTCGAACCCGGTGTACAAAGAACCAAGGGGTTACCACTAGGTCACCACCTCTTTTGGTTTTTAGAGTCTAATTATGCATCAATGGATTTTTTTCAGGAACACCGTCGTGGACTTACGGTCAGGGAGGTCGGTCAAGGATTCGGTAGAGACAAAGTTACAGGGAGCTTTAAAATAGTCATGATTTGCTATTTACGTCCTGGTACGGAATGTGCGGTTCTTGATGTTGAAACTGGTGATTGGCGGAAACTTCCGCGACCTTCTTGTGTGCACATGTTGGGAAACCATTCGGCTTGTGTGAATGGATCTGTTGAAACCGTTTCTCTTCTATCAGTGGATTCTATTCCTCTTTTTCATTAAATTGAGCTATAAATGTTTTCTATTTAACAGCTAGTACATGTAGCAAAAAAAAAAACAAATTCTTTTGTTTTATGTTAATATAAACTGGGACATTTGGGTTTCCCCTCATCCTCATGTAAGCCCTTACGATATCACTATATCAGAGAGCCATGTCCTCGGTTTTATAAGTTCAAGGAAGAAATCCCTAGGTGTAACACGAGCTGTCTTTCAATACTTGTTCGTCTTTCAGAAATACTTCCAACGCGCCCATCTAAAATTTTGCTTGATGAAATATTTTATAAAACAATTCATCAAATTTTTTTAAAAAAGAAAACAATTTATGATAAGATATTTTACCGTCAAATTTAAAAAGTGTATGAACTATTAATCTTGAAATCTCGTTTTTGACGAATCATATTTTAAAAGAAATTAATTCGTCATACAAATTCGTTTTGGTGATACAATGCTAAAATATTTAGATGAGTTCACTTTAAAAAATAACATTCATCAATTCGAGATTTTAACTAGTGATAAAAGAGATGATGAATCTTGTTGCTCTGCTACTTGTAGCATAACACCTTTTCATTGTTTCATGTGTAGACGCATGCCAAAACAGAGAAATTTAGAATCTGTTTGTATAAATTTTCGGTATGTTTCAGCTTCATCAGTGAAAGATACGGTGGAAACAGGAGTGATTTATGTGGCTGAGTCTCTCGACGCTTGCCAAAACTTGAGGAATAAACCGGAGCAGAGCCTTTCTTCCCGTTTTGTGTTGATCGTTAGAGGAGGCTGCACTTTTGAGTGCAAAGTCATAATTGCGCAAAGAAGTGGTTTCAAGGCTGTCATTTTCTATGACAATGTGGACCCTAACTTCTTATTAGCAAGTAAACTCATGCCTCTCCATCTCTATATATACTATGCAAGTCTCTAATCTCGAGTTGATGCTATAAATCTTGATTTTGGGAAATGTTTTTAAGCGGAAGGAGACTCAGACGGTAAAAAGATTCAAGCGGTTTTTGTGACGAAAGCAGCCGGAGAAACGATCAAGAAGTACGCTGGTTTGGAGGAAACGGATAGTCATGCTGATCCCTAGTTCAGAGGACTCGGTGTGGGCGTTGTGCAAGGCCATATCATTGATCTTGTCGTTGGCTGCGGTTGTTCTGGCCGCTGGTGCCACCATCTATAGACATTGCACAAGACATAGAAACACTACATCTCAGTTCCATGGGATGACCCATAGAATGGTGAAAGCAATGTCGAGTGTTATATTCACTTGTGCAAAAGAAGACAATATGACTTCTTCCTCTTGCGCTATCTGCCTTGAAGACAACAGTGTTGGGGACAAGCTCAGGGTCTTACCTTGCAGTCACAGTTGAGTATATATATAAGATTTAAAACTATTCTCAGCTTTTAGTATCAATAAAACGTATGATCCTATGATCCTTTTGGTGCTTTCACAAAGTTTCACACTACAAAAATAACCAATGCGTAATCATTGTGGTTCTCGCCTCTCTCACCCCAATGCTTTTTTTTTCTTTTTCAGAAAGCCCAAGGTAGGCCCAATTTCAAGCGCCATTGATGCGTTCTTTTGATTTATTTATTTGAGATTTTATGATTTTGGTGGTGAGAGAAATTGCAAAGTGTGCGACTTCTCAAAAATCCAGTTACGGCCCATTAGCCAAATAAAGACCCAGGAAGATATATCGTTACCCTTTTTAAGTTGATTTAGTTTAAGGAAGAACGTCACAAATTCACAATTAATCCCAATACATGGTTCTGCTTTCTCCAAATAAAACCAGAACGATTTGGTCCGGTTAGTAACTATTCAATTGGGTTTGGTTGATTGATCTCTCCACGGCTTGCTTTTCCGGACTCTTAGCTCAAGTAAAGCTCTAAAGCCGTTTTTTACGCAAACCCCTAAGTTTAGCATAATTGTGATTTGTCCCTAATTATTTCACCCGAATATATAAATTTTTTCATGCCTTCACTTGTGAAATTGTGATATTATAAGAAGATTATGTATATTCATTAAGATACATTTCATCTACATTCTACACTAACAACATTAAATGTCACGAGAGATTCTTTATATTTATATTTGTATACGTTTTCTAACAAAATACTTTCATTTTACTATAATTGTTGTAAAAGTTGAAGAAGATAAATTTTGATCAAAATGTTAACGAGCAGATTTGTTCTAATTATAAACTTGTGGATGTAAAATATAATCCAAAGGATTGGTACGTGTTAAGAGTGGCAGACCTACTAGGTAATTATGGGGTGTAAATAACACTTCTAAAATATACATAATTCATTTTTTCTTTTTAAAATATGAAATTTTGGCATATTTAATTGAAAATGACACCCCTAAATTTTAAAATTTACATTTAATATTTCTGTTCAGTTATGTTTTGACGTTGGTAAAATAATTTTTTGGATTAGCCACTGGTTAAGAGTTGAAACTGATACCATAAATGAATATCTATTTTTATTCCATGCATTCTATAAAAACTATAACAAAACGACAATTAAGAGATTATGGCATCATTTACGTATTAATTACACTTTACTTGAAAACCCCTTTTAAATTCAAGTCCTATAGACCCGGCGCCGTTATCTTGGCGCCATTTACGTTCTCCCTCCTCTTTTGTCTCTTTTTTATAAATCATCTTCCCCAAAACCCTAACCTAACTAAACTAAAAATTACCTAAACTAACCACCCTAATATCAAGATTCAAACATTGTTTATCTTATCTCTAACCGTACATATTACCAATATGTGAATTCGTATAGAGAGCACTCACTATGTGGTGATCAAATATTATTAGTTAAGAAGATTTAACATAGTAGAAATCCTACAATGAAAATGATAAAGACATAATCAAGTCATGAGTTATATGGTAGTCGTTGATTCCATTTGTCAGTTATATAAAGTATTATAAAAAGTAGAAAATATGATTCGAATTGAAGGAACTAAGAACCGTTTTTTAAGCAGTTAAGCTAAGTTTCAAAAAAGCCATATTTTTCGCTCTCAATCTCATCAACCTCGTTTCATTCTCTCGGTATATATACGTCTGTGATAGAAACGTTACCTCAAGCCAACCCAATTCCAAGAATGGCTTCCTATTTCTTCTTTGTGTTCCTTCTTTCTGTGCTTTTACTGGAAGATACATATGCCAATCCCAATTACAGAGAAGCACTCACAAAGTCATTGCTCTTTTTCCAAGGTCAGCGGTCTGGCCGCCTCCCCGGTGACCAAAAACTCTCATGGAGGTCCAGCTCTGGCCTCTCTGATGGCTCCTCTGCTCATGTAAGACCTTAAACTGTAAACCTGTGTAGCAGTAGAAGCGTAAAACATCCATAACAACACAGATAACTATGAGTTGCATTGCAGGTGGACTTGACCGGAGGCTACTATGATGCTGGAGACAACGTGAAGTTCAATTTCCCGATGGCGTTCACCACCACGATGCTCTCTTGGAGCTCTTTGGAGTATGGTAAGAAGTTAGGACCCGAACTCCAGAACGCCCGTGTGGCTATCCGTTGGGCCACGGACTATCTACTGAAATGTGCCAGGGCCACACCCGGGAAGCTTTATGTTGGAGTAGGAGACCCGAATGGTGATCACAAGTGTTGGGAACGCCCGGAAGATATGGACACTCCTCGCACAGTTTACTCTGTATCCCCCTCAAACCCTGGCTCTGATGTAGCAGCTGAAACCGCTGCTGCTCTAGCTGCAAGCTCCATGGTTTTCAGGAAAGTTGACCCCAAGTACTCTCGCTTGCTTCTGGCGACAGCAAAGCAGGTCATGCAGTTCGCCATTCAATACCGAGCCGCTTACAGTGATTCTCTTTCCTATTCCGTCTGTCCTTTCTACTGCTCCTACTCTGGCTACAAGGTCTGCATTCATATATTTACACCTTGATCCGAATCTAAGAGAGTCATATCAATGAACCTTTAGAACCCTACTATTTTTCGATTTATTCCAATCTTATGATGACAGGACGAGCTGATCTGGGGAGCGGCATGGCTACATAGAGCAACCAACAACCCGTACTACACAAACTTCATTAAATCCTTGGGAAGTGGAGATCAGCCTGACATCTTTAGTTGGGACAATAAATACGCCGGTGCCTATGTTCTTCTCTCACGAGTATATCACAATCCTTAAAAACTCATACACACAACTTAACATATCCTAATTGGTTCAACAATTCACAAACACATTTCTTTCACAGCGAGCATTACTGAACAAAGACAACAACTTTGAGCCTTACAAGCAAGCAGCTGAGAATTTCATCTGCAAGATCCTTCCAAATTCTCCCTCCTCATCCACAAAGTACACTCAAGGTAAATTAACCCATAATTTTCTCCAAAATCATTTCAATTACTAATAACATCGAATCGATGATTACTATAAAACTCAAAATCTCAGGTGGATTGATATACAAATTACCTCAGAGCAATCTACAATACGTGACCTCGATAACATTCTTGCTCACGACCTATGCCAAATACATGAAATCCACGAAACACACCTTCAATTGCGGAAACTTCATCATCTTCCCCAACGATCTGATAAAACTATCGAAGCGACAAGTCGATTACATCCTTGGTGTGAATCCAATGAAGATGTCGTACATGGTGGGATTTAGCCCCAATTTCCCCAAAAGAATCCACCATAGAGGTTCCTCTCTCCCGAGTAAAGCCGTCCGTTCAAACTCTCTGGGATGCAACGGTGGATTTCAATCACTCCGCTCACAAAACCCTAATCCTAACATATTAACGGGAGCAATCGTCGGAGGACCGAATCAAAACGACGAGTATCCAGATCAGAGAGACGATTACACCAGATCTGAACCAGCTACTTACATCAACGCCGCATTCGTCGGACCATTGGCGTATTTCGCCGCCGGCCAATCGCCGTAAAATCGCCACTCTCAGTCAATTTGTTGCTCTTTTTTTTTTTCAATTTTATGATTTGGAAAAGTTTGTTAAGTTAGATCGGTTAGGCTGAAACCTTTTACCGCGAAATGTACGTGTAATGGGTAAGGCTATTCAAATATAATCTCTAATGGGCTATAGATTCATATATAATGGACTATTCAGAAAGCCCATAATTTGGCTCTTTACTAGTTTTGACGAATTGAGTTACGTTTCATGTGGTGACTAATCTTCTTCGAGAGTCTAATAATGTTTTCGAAATTAATTCCCGAGCCATGGCAAAAGTCTAAAGATGAAGAATTATTAACAGTGGATGATTTAGTCTTAGTAATTGGTTTTAATCGAAAACCAAATTAGAATATGATTATATGGTAGCAATTGCTTTATATTTTGAAGTATTTTAACGTAAGGATTGAAATTTGCCAGCTGTGGGAACAATCCAAGGTGGAAACTCACGTTAACGTACCGCACAATCACAGCTCATGGACCTCGTGGGTCACCTCTTTCCACTTACCTTTTTGTCGTTTTCTCTATTTCAAAATCAATTAATACAATATATACCTATTGATCAATCTGGTTAGTCTTTTTTTTTTTTTTTTTTTAATAATCTGGAGGATTCCCAATTAGTTCACATTCTTTTTGGTTAATCAGTTGACATTCTTTGTTTTAAATATAGAGAATAGTTTAAAACTTGTTTTTTTAATCCAAAGAAGATCACCCCGGGTCGAGCATTGTCTAATTTCAAGTTGTTTTGTCATAACTAACACATATGTTTGGTCACAAATACACTTTTAACAAAAATTGAAAACATATAGACTTTTCCCTTAACAAATACACTTTTAAAATTTATTAACACATTAATTTAGTCCAAAACAAATACACTTCTAATTATAAAAAAAAGATAGAACATGACCTACATTAGATTATTAGAGATTTATTAGAGATTTCTAACATAAGGTAGTTAAAATCGTTTATCGTGGATTATAGACATTAACCGATTGATCACAAAGAAAAAAATTCGGAATTGTAATTTTCGGTTAAAAGAAAAGTTTACTTTGTTTTGCACCAACAAATAGGGGACATTTTGGAAACAACATAATATTTTTTGTTGGGTCAAACAAATAAAATAAAATAAATAAGAAAACCTCAATAATTTGCAAAATTCGTAAATGGTTGACCAATCCACATCTTCATCGTCTCTCTGTAGAATCAGCCGATTTCAATTTGAAGTCTCTTTGACTCTTCTTTTGCTCCCTTTTACAGGGCCAGCGTATAGATTCCCAGAAAACAGAGATTATAGAAATTGGTGAACCGTGTACGCCTCATCGTTAGTGATGCGGAGACGAAAGATATCATTGCCGGAACATCATTGCCCTGAATTGAATCTATTAGAGACTCATCGGCGACGGCGACATTAACAAACGGCTGCCATCTGATAAATCGTCTGTTACTGATCATAATACATATCAAGGTGAATTCTTACTCCGATCAATTGTAATCGTCTTCTGCTTTGTCCACGCACACGAAATTAGGTCTTGGAATTATGATTCCTCATTTCAGCTTGAGATTTAATGTCTTTGATTGAGCTTTATAAGAAGTCTTCGTCTCGCTGAGCTCATTACTAGAAGTTGATTTACTTGCATATCTAATATGAACTTGCTGATAACAGGGCGTGATCTGTCTAATCGTGTTTACTGTGTGTACTCTCTTGGGTTGATGTGCAATGCAAAGATCGTGTACAACTCTTCTGGATAGAAGAAGAGTTTCTGAGAACTATTCTAATGGAAGGAACAGCTTCTACAAAGTGTCTTTGTCTTTCGTTTTTCTCCTTTGGGTGCTTCTCTTCTTATCCACATTGTGGATTACTCATGGAGATGGTGGCAAAGGTAACTTTCAAGTTCTTTTCTTCTTTTTGGTGGATTGCAAACATATATATATATGCAAAGAATGGTTTAATCAAACTCACTTTTGAAGGTTACTGTGAATGATCATTCTGATAACATCTACTCATAGAAAAATTCGCGCAATGGTGATCTCTGTATAATTGATATAAGATTTTGTTTGTTTTTCAACTTTGGCATATTAAGAACCAACTCTTGTGTACTTGCAGATGCGCCACTGATTGACTCGGTAGGAATAGCTGATCCGGATGATGGTTGGAAAGATGAGAAAGCTGTGCCCTTTGAGGCACCATCATTACTAGAGTCTGTTTCTGTTCATGTTACTTCTGATTTGAGTCGGAATGATGATATAAACCCGTCTGAAGAAAATGAAGAGAAAGAAAATTCTGTGAAGGAATCAGAGATCAATAGCATAGTTTCAGGTAATGATATAGAAAGCAAAGACAAGATAAACAAGACAGATACAGGGAATGATGCAGAAAGCAAAGACAATGACTTTTCGAAGCAAAGTGAAATGAACAAGACAGGTACATGGAATAGCACAGAATGCAAAGACAGTGACTTTTTGAAGCAAAGTCAAATGAACAAGACAGGCACAGGTAATGATACAGAAAGCAAAGGCAATGAGTTTTTGAAGCAAAATCAGATGAACAAAACAGATCCAGGGAATGATACACAGATCAACGCTTCAAAGGTTGATCAACCATCTCGTGCTGTTCCGCTTGGCCTTGATGAGTTCAAGAGCAGAGCATCCAATTCTATAAACAAATCGTTATCAGGTCAGTTCAGCGGTGTGATTCACAGGTTAGAGCCTGGAGGGAAAGAGTACAATTATGCCTCTGCTTCAAAAGGCGCAAAGGTCCTGTCTTCTAACAAGGAAGCAAAGGGGGCTCCAAGCATCCTAAGCCGGGACAATGACAAGTACCTCAGAAATCCGTGCTCTACTGAAGGTAAATTTGTTGTCATAGAACTTTCAGAAGAAACGTTGGTAAATACCATCAAGATTGCAAATTTCGAGCATTACTCTTCCAATCTGAAAGAGTTTGAGCTTCAAGGCACCCTGGTTTATCCGACTGATACATGGGTTCATATGGGAAACTTTACAGCTTCAAATGTAAAGCATGAGCAGAATTTCACACTTGTCGAGCCAAAATGGGTGAGATACTTAAAGCTAAACTTTCAAAGTCACTATGGTTCAGAATTCTACTGCACCTTGAGTTTAATAGAAGTCTACGGAGTGGATGCTGTAGAACGAATGCTGGAGGATTTGATATCTGTCCAAGACAACAAAAACATATTCAAAATCCGAGAAGGAGATTCAGAGCAGAAGGAGAAGCCAGTACAGCAGCAAGCAGAGTCATCTGAAGGCGATGATGGTACTGATAGGAGCACGCAGAGAGATAACGAGCGGGAAACCCCACCAGAGGATACAGTAGCGAAAGCTGAAGCCTCAATGTCGAAGAGTAGCAATAAGTTGGCAGATCCCGTGGAAGAGATAAGGCATCATCAGCCAGGAAGCAGAATGCCAGGGGACACAGTGCTGAAGATACTTATGCAGAAGTTAAGGTCATTGGACTTAAACCTATCAGTTCTAGAGAAATACTTAGAGGAACTGAACACGAGATATGGGAACATATTCAAGGAGATGGATCGCGAAACCGGTGTGAGAGAAAAGGCGATTGTGACTTTGAGACTCGACTTGGAAGGTGTGAAGGAGAGGCAAGAGAGGATGGTGAGTGAAGCAGAGGAAATGAAAGATTGGCGAAAGAGAGTAGAGACAGAGATGGAGAGAGCTGAGAAAGAGAAGGAAAACGTGAGAGAGAGGCTTGAAGAAGTTTGGCAAAGACTTGAGTGGATGGAGAAGAAAGACTTGATTGTGTTCACCGTGTGTCTAGGGTTTGGGACTATCGCGGTTATTGCAGTTGTGGTCGGTATGGGAACAGGTCGAGCAGAGAATAAGAGTGGTGGGGCTTGGCTCTTGTTATTGATTAGCTCAACATTCGTTATGTTCGTTTTGTCTCTTTGATGAGAGTTTTGGTCTTATTTTTACACTGTAAAGCCATGATACTGATTTGATTAAAATTTGCCTTGAGGTTCATTAGCCGGTAGATACTTCTGCGACTCAATCTTGAACCGGTATATTGGGATTGACCCAGGAACTAAGAAACATACATAACCAATCTAATGTTCCTCGGCTTGATTGCAATAACTCAATAAGTTCATGCCAAATGTGTACATTGGATTGTATTCCAAACATCACGTAACCTCGAAAAGGAAAAAAATCTGTTTGTCCGTACGTAACTCTCTAAAGAAGTCTTGGTATAGTCTAATAGCAAAATTTATGTAAAACAATTGGCATAAAAGTCATATTTTGCGGACTTGTGTAAAAGCGAAAGTAAGTGCGTTGGGTAGATGTAGTAGGTGAGTGTGAGTACTAGGGACCCGTGAGTACTTTAAACAATCTTACATATAAGTTATAAGATGAGCTGGTCTTTGTTATATATGAAATTGTGGCCTTGTGGGAGAGTCGATCGACCACTTATTTTAAGTTTAATTAATGGCTACTAATAAGGTATCATCACATTTAGTTGTTTTTCTTCTCTCTATGTTTCTTCTGCTCCTATTAGTCTCCTTTCAAGTTGGAGTCGCCGAGGCCATACGCAACCAATGTTAGTATATATTCACACCTCTCTTACTTTGCTATTTAGGTTTTTCTGAAACAAGAAGCATACATATATAATGTTTTTAGCTCCTCATGTTAACGATAAGTTAAATAGATTTTCGAGTGAAGAAGAAATGATATGTAGATGAATAAATATAATTTTTGATTAACAGATCAAGAACGGAGTTTGGATTCCCCTCGGCCTCCCACCGCCCCTATTTACTTGCCACCGTCTAAATCGCGGAAAGGAAAAGGTCCATAAGTCAAAGTACGTTTTTTGAAGAAGTGATGGAGAAGAAACTAGTTATAATGGTCAAGATTAACGTTGTTATATATGATCTGTATTAGTTTAAACCTTTTCGGACCATGTCACTATTTTAGACCATGTATCAGTGTTTGGTTATAAATATGTTGTCGGTAATGATAGTTTGGCCATATATTTATAAATTATTGTGGCTACTCAGTTGCTTGTTAAACTACCATTAATTGCAATTGGGGGTTACATCTATGGCCAGTTAAATAGTATAAAAATAAAAGCTGTGGCTAAATTAGCTGTCATGGTCACGAATATTTGTATGGTTAGGTCGTGGTCTAGTGGTCATGGATGGCTACATACTAATCATTGTAAATTAGTCACAGATTTTAATCGCAACCATTTGTGCCTAAACCAAAAAAAAAGCCACGAGTTTTTTTTGAGTTTAACAACAGAAGAAAACGTGGCTATTTGACTAAAAATAAATTGTAGTAATATTTCGACACTTTGAAAATCTAGTTGGCTCATATGTACTTATCTCAAATTCAACCTCGGTAGGTAGATCCTAGAGAAAAATTTAAAACCGAACTCAAAGAAAAAACAAGAAAACATGACGTGAGCCAAGTCTTTGGTATGGAAAATTAAAGACGCGTTGAAGAAAAATGTAGTTGGCAAGTAGTAGTACATTTACGATGCTTATCTTTTTACGTTTGAAGGATGATTTACTAAATTATTATATAACTCAAGAGCTGGTCTTGTTCTGGAGTTGAGAGAGACTGGAACACTTAGCTTAATGGCTGCAAAGACATCAAATTTAGTTGCTCTTTTTCTCTCTTTCTTTCTTCTGCTTCTATTTGTCTCATCACAAGTTGGAGTAGCCGAGGCCAAACGCCACCAACGTTAGTACAATTTACTATTTACACTCATTTTCGTTTTTTCTCCCTCTTTTTTTAACTATGCATTCTCATTATTTTTTCGTTTCTGAAAAAAAAACAAGCGATACGTATATAAACTCCCAAGTCTCAATAATCCCATACGATTGAGGGTATTACTATCTTGGATTATAGTGGTGGAGTGTTTTGTCCGGAAATTAGGAAAATTACCAAAAATTATACAATCATAAAATATTTTCTAATTTTTTTCGTTTTTAATATCCATGCACTGATTTTCTTAATCTCTCGACTTTGAAATTTTTAATATGCTTCAGTATCAAGAATATATAGAACATAGATATAGGTCTCGTTTATACATTAATACATATTAATATTATATTTGTAATCTTTGATATATATATATATATATAATTGTATTTTTTGTATAAAGAAAATAATCATACAATCTGGTGCAGGTAACAAATTGCGTTTGGATTGCGTTTCTCTTTTTTTTCCTCCTCCTCCTCCTCCTCCTCACAAGGTCCATCCAATTTTTGTACCGCCTTCTAAATCACCCAAAGGAAAAGGCCCATAAACAATCTCCGTTCTCCGCAAGCAACCGAGAGATCAAGATCAAGGATTACAAATATAGAGTATGCAAGAAGTTACTTAAACCACCCCCCCCCCCAAAAAAAAAAAAAAGAAGTCAAGATTATTGCGTCTTATACAGCTAGTTGGAGGTTGGACCTTTTCGATCATGTTGGAATTTTAAATCATAAAAACTATAATTGTAAATATGACCATGTTGTATGCTCTACAATAAATAAAGTATACATTGATTATTTTAGTTTGATCAAATCGACTCATGACCACATATACAAAAATAAAAACTTAACTAAAATTTCGTTAATAAACTAAAACTTGGCTTCACCGAACATGAAAAATAACTGAACAAAACTTGAAAAATAACAAAATATTATCCAACTTTTTTGATTGGTAACATAGAATAAAGAGTTTAGCGGGAAGAAATAACAGTAGACGATACCAAAAACGTTAGAAGAAGTAGAAAATAACGGTTAGAAAAAGAATTAAAAGTGTCGTTTTCGATACAGATAGCTATTAAAACGGTAAAACTCTTACCGCAGCAGTATGGGATTAACAATCGGACCTGAACCACAAAATAGACACTCACACGTCTCAAATCACAAGTCTCCATTTATTCAAACTACACCTTTAAAACTTTAGACGACAAAAAAAAAAAAAAATGTCTTGGAAAGTGAAACAAGTTACAACTTATTATTCTGTAATTATATAAATAAATCCCAAATAAACTAATGCCAAATGAAGACGTTATACTCGACCACGGCATCTAAACCAACAATCTTATAAGTCTTGGGTAGTGCATAGCCTCTAGCAAACCTGAAAGCTCCGGTACCTCCGATGATCGGCAACTCTCTCCCCTCCAACTGTATCGGATTCCGTCCATACATCGCGACGGTGCTGCCGTTAAACTCTCCTTCCGTGAACACCAAGTTAAAGACCATTGTGAAGCCGAACGTTTTCATGTCCATCGATGCGTACATCCCCTGAGCTCTCCCCACTTATTAAAAGTACTAACAATTCATAATATATATACTAATCAAATTGTAGATATTGTACTAAAAAAATATAATACATTAAATAGCATAAACTTTAACTATGCATTGCACGAATTCCTACAAAATTTCTAATTTACTCTCTACCCAAAATGAAAACAATTTGAATTGTAATCCATATCAGTTAAATAGTGACATATTAAATGATGGAAAATTTGTATAATTGCATATTTTCTTAATTTGTGTGAAGAATGACATTCTTTCAAAAATAAAGGGAGTATTTATGTAAATTCAATTCGAAAGCAATACATAAAGATATGAAAGAAAAATGTAAATTGTTGTAAATTGATGGGATATTGTAGAAAATGGTTCCAGTGTTCTCTAATGATCTTCTTTTTGTAGACCAGGAATGATCCATCCACTTTACAAAGAATCGATGTCTTAGACGCGTGAAAATTCCAAAGAGATATTTCGACTCGTCTTTGACGTGAGCCGAGTCTTTGGCATGGAAAAGTAAATGTAGTTGGCAAGTAGTACAAGGCTTTGTTATCGTATAAATCAAAGAGCTGGTCATGTTATGGAGTTGTGAGAGAGTAGAACACTTAGCTTTTAATGGCAGCAAAGACATCAAATTTAGTTGCTTTTCTTCTCTCTTTCTTTCTTCTGCTTCTATTTGTCTCATCACAAGTTGGAGTAGCCGAGGCCAAACGCCACCACCGTTAGTATTTACACTTATTTTCGTTCTTTTTTTTTCACAACGCATTCTTATTAATATTTTTTCATTTGTGAACAAACAACCATATACATATATATGTATATATAACCTCTCAATAACTCCATACGATTGAGGGTATTTTGGATTATAGTTGAGTGTTTTGTCCGGAAATTAAGAAAATTGCCAAAAGATTATAAGATCATAACATATTTTCTAATCTATTGTTGATCTTCTTTTATATGTGCACTGATTTTTCTTAATCTCTCAACTTTGAAAGTCTAATATGCTTCAAATCAAGCGTATATATATAGAACATAAATGTGTGTATAGGTCTCATGAATACATATCGATGTCTTATATTTGTACTTTTCTTATATTTGTGCAGGAAAAACATTGTGTTTGGATCGCTTTTGCCTCCCCTTTCCTCGTCATCGTCCTCCTACTGAGGTGGCCCCAGTTCTTCCTCCTCCTCCTCTTCCTCCTACGACCCCAGTTCTTCCTCCTCCTCCTCCTACTGAGGAGGCTGAGGTAGTCCCTTTCCTCCTCCTCTTCCTCATCTTCTTCTTCCTCTTCTACCTAATCCGGCCCCAGTCCCCGGTTATCACCCGCCTCCTAAATCACCCAGAGGAAAAGGCCCACAAACAATGTCCGTTCCCCACACGTAACCCTGAAGAAGTGATCAAGATTACATGTCAGTGTTATAAGAAGAATAGTCAAGATTATTTTCAAAAACCAAATTAAACAAGGACAAATCAAACAAGGGTCAAGATTATTGTGTCTTATATAAGTTGTACCTTTTCAGCTCGTATTGAAATTATAAATCATAAATCATAAAACTATTATTATAAATATATATGACCATATTGTATACTATATTAATAAATAATTTTTAGATAAACTGATTACTTACCTCTCTTTTTCAGAAATTATAGTTTTGTTAGAACCTTTTATGGCATCTATTAGAACATGTATGTTGTTATATTTATGGAGGGTGTCTAGCTAATATTGTTTATTTTTAAAAGTTTTTTTATATTCATACAATTAGAATTTCTATTTATATAATTTTAATATTTCAATAAGTATATTTTAATTTTTTAACTTTTTCATCCCTTTTACTTTTAGTTCATTTAAAAGTACAAGATATAATTGTTTATTTGTGATTGATCGCATCCAAATCAACTACAGATAATAAAATTTTGATGACGTTCAAAAAGATCGAGATCGATGATATAATTTTAGATATTTAAAATTTTCATGTTTTATTTTTGTATGGGTACACTATGAATCAAAATCAAACCCGAATAATTCGAAACGATTTCATGTCCATGATAAACGTATATATATATATATATATCTTAGTTTGACCAAAAGAAAAACGTATATTTAGTTAATTAACCAATAACCAATATTTGGCTACACCGAACCCGAAACAAAATCAGTTATACTGAACTAATTATAACAGAAAATTTTCAATCCGAATTCTCTTGATAATATGTCCAAAGTCCAAACCAACAAATCCAATTACAAACATACACTCCCACAGTCACACGTCTCAAGTCTAGGTTTATCCAAACTACACCTTTTTAAACTTTAGAACAACACAACAACAGCAACAACAAAGAACCAACTGAAACAATTTATTCTCGAATTCAAATTATAAAAAAAATCCCCAATAAATTAATGCCAAATAAAGACATTGTACTCGACCACAGCATTTAGACCAACAAGCTTATTAGTCCTGGCCTGTGCATAGCCTCTAGCAAACCTAAAAGCTCCGGTACCTCCGATGATCGGCATCTCTCTCACCTTCAACTGTATTATAGCATTCCGTCCATACATCGAGAGGGTGCTGCCTTTAAACTCTCCTTCCGTGAACACCACGTTAAAGACCATTGTGAAGCTTATGGTGTCCATGGCCGACGACGCGTACATCCCCTGAGCTCTTCCCACTTCCTTCGAGCTCGGGTCTGGTCCCTCGGTCAACGGGTCGTCAGCAATCATAACCACGCCAAATTTGATCTCGGAGGAGTTTGTTCCAGGTGCCGCGGCGACTCTGATGGCCGTGGGTTTGTCACCGGTGATGACGTCATGGAAGTAGAAGTGGAGGTGGGTAAGTTTCTCCGGCTTATATTCTTGAAATGGCATCGTTTTGGAGTAAGCTTCGGATTTTGTGACGGCGACGGCAAGAAGAAGAATAGCTGAGAAGAGAGGAAGAAGAAGCAGAAAACGTTTAGCCATGTTTGTTGTTTGTAGCTACAAAGTCACAAAATTATGTGATTTATTTATACAAAAACATAGTGTGCCTAATATTATACATGAAAGCACGTAATTTTTGGTTTATAATAAGATATGTATTACATCGTTTCCGGATTGGTGGCAACAACATGTCCGCTGATGAGGTGGTAGCTAGGGAGTTAGATTTATAAACAACTAGATATTCCCGTTCGGTAAGAATCCTTACATACAAAAAGAATATGTATATGATACATTATATAGATGAATAAAGATACATAGATGTATATGCAGTCGAACGAAAAATGATGTCTACATTGAATATGGGATTGTAGAAGGTAAGATATTGTCTTATATATTCACATCCGTTTATTATAAGAATGAAAAAAAATGGTTCTAAGTGCAATATATACTAGTGTTCTCTAATTAATTATTATCTATTTGTAGACCATGAATGATTCTTCCACTTAACGAAACATCGATGGCCTAGAATATTCTCTACAAAAATATATGAGAGAGCTAGGGATCTTCCGAGTCTTCTGGGGAATTGGCTTGGAAATACAACATGCATGAATCCTTGCTAGTTTGTTCAGTTACGTCTTGGTTGGGTAATGTATATTGGTATACGACCAATCCTTCCAATGGACAAGATTATCTATTATGTGATATTAATGAACTCCATCTATAAAAAGTATATAAATAAAATCAAAACGGCCTTAATTGTTTTGGCCGGAAAAATTTTTAGTAAAATCCTACAATTTTTCACAAAATCAGCTGTATAAACCCAATTATTCATCAATAATGCAACTTTTACTACAACCATTGCTTAAATTTGACCAACTATATGTGTCTAGCTCGAGAAAATGAGGAACTAAATACTTTTTTATAATTTAAAATTCCTCCTTTAAATAATTGAACGTACCGGCAGGAGATAATACAATAAATAGACAACAAACCAATGGCTCAATTCTCACGCGCATCTACACGCGTCAATACCACATATTCTTGTACAGAGACTCGTTAGAGACACGAGCAAAGAAGCGTGTGGAGAAAGAAGGATAGAGGTTGTGGGGGAATGGGGGCAATATTGTCTAACACGATTCACGTTATTTGTAGACAATGTCATTTTCTCTATACCACTTTATTTATTTTATTTTTTCAGCTTTTTCGCTTCGCTCTTGTTCTTGTTCCCATTACATATCAATCAACCCTAAAAAAGTTACTTATCTTATGAATCTCTATTAAGTAGATCTCTAATCTCTTTCCTAATATTTATATAGACTCCTTTTCTAGCCTACTTCTAGCATTAACCTTTGTGTCTCTCACAATCCCACAAGTGAACATATATAGAGATAGAGATATAGCTGGCTAAAGATAAAGCTCATAGGTTTAGTCTATATCTAGAGAGGGAGAGAGAGAAAGAGAAAGGAGAGAAGATTTTGATCGGAGAAAAAATGGCGGGAGGAGTAGGGTTGGGAGACACGACGTACACGAAGGTATTTGTGGGAGGATTAGCTTGGGAGACGCAGAAGGAGACGATGAAGAAGCACTTTGAGCAGTTTGGGGAGATTTTGGAAGCCGTAGTCATCACCGACAAGGCCTCCGGCAGATCCAAGGGCTATGGATTCGTATGTACAAAACTCGTTTCTATATATTTAGCTATAGATGTGTAATTAAGGTGGAGGAACTAATTGGTAAAGTGGTGGTGATCGATCAGGTGACATTCAGAGAGGCAGAAGCGGCGAGAAGAGCTTGTGTGGACGCTACTCCGGTGATAGACGGGAGGAGAGCAAATTGCAACCTTGCCTCTCTCGGTCTTCAAAGATCCAAACCCTCCACTCCTAACAATGGTTAATATTTATATCTCTATGCGTGTGTGTGTTTGTGTATACCTACATGCTGGTTGTTAAATATGCAAGTTAGATCAAGAAAAAAGAATAGTTCTTGTGGTTAATATGTATATAGATGGTTAGTGTCTATTTGTGTGGTCAAGTATTGTAATTAATTAATAACATTAGTATATTAGTTGTGTTCATATATATGTTAATAGACCATATATATTGTTGATCATCAAAGTGATGGTGATGATGATGATGAATGTGTTAGGAGGAGGAGGAAGGATTAATAATATGAGAGTGATGATGAGCACAATGCAGACTGGTTTTGGACCACCTCCACCTCCACCACCACCCACCTTCCCCCATTATTCCCACCTCCCTCTCAATCTCTTTGGGTACTCTTCTTTTTTTCCTCCTTTTTTTTACATCTCATGATGATGATAATACATGCATGCTTGCATCAACATAACATGCATGATACCATTTGAGACCAAAAGAATGCCAACTCATTATATGTGAATTGCAATTGCATAACATAGCTGGCTGTCCTCTTATGTTTCCCATTTTGATTGTGGACCGACACTATTATTATTAGTTACAGATAGATTATAGATATAACTCTTTCAATTTTTCACTGTCTATAGAGAGAGTTTAATGACTGACAAAGTGGTCAACGGACAGCTTGTAAAACAACAACTAATAATATATACTGATTCCATTTTTCACCAATCATTTTACTCTCTCCCCTCACATGCTTCTTTATATCATGACCACGTGCCACGTGCATTCATATTTGTTGCACTCTTTAAAGTGTAATTTGTTATGTTAAATGTTGTAAAAAGCAAAAACATTGATTTGATATTCGCAGGTACTCTCCATACTCCTCAGATTACTCTCCATTTCCTACGGTCCGTAACTCTTTTTTTGTTTCTCTGACATAAAGACTTGTATAACGAATTGAAGAATCTTTCTTTGTCTCAACGAATCTTTTACATGTTCATGATCATATAACATAAACCTTAAAATCTAATATCATATGTTATACAGAGCTTATATGGCGTGTACGGCTGCAATTCAGGGGGACAATATGGAGTCTATGGAAACGGCAGAGGCGGTGGACTAACCGCAGCAGCCGCATCTGCTGCTCCTTATTATCCTTGCGGTGGTGGTGGTGGTGGTGGTGGAGGACATGGTGGGTTCCATTACTCTCAACCACAACCATTTTATCATCACTTGTCTTCATATAATCCTCACCATTACTCTCCTCCGACCATTTCACTTCAACAAGGTTCATATATGCATGATATAGATGTTATACACCAAAGCCAAAAGAGATACGTACATACACCAATTAATATTGTTGACAGTGTGTTTTGCTGTGCCACAGGTGTAAATGGCTTTCCGCTTCAGCCACCTCTTATTCCTTACCGTTAAAGAAGCTTAGAGTCTTTGGTAGCTATATCAAGCTTCACATCATCATCATCATCTTCTTCTTCATCTTCTTAAGTCATGAGCCATCTATGGTTTAATGGATGCTCTCTGACTAAACTCAAACCCACCTCATTTTATGGAATCTGAGGTGGCTTTTTATTTGCAGAACCCAATGGGATCTTCAGTTTCAGATGGTGGTCATGTCATATTGTCATCTCTCACCTTCTTGCAACTGCATATTCTCGAGAGAGAGTGGGTCCTCTATCGAGATAGATATTGCTAATGGAGCATCATTGTCAATCCCTTATTATGTGCCAAACTCAAGCTGATGCATGTATCAGCTTCATTTGTTTATATTGTTTTAGCCTACGGAATGGCTAATCAACAAAACAAAGCAAAAATGTATGTCAGGAATAATGTTTAAAAAAAAAATCAAGCACCAAAACCATGTGCTGTTTGAAAAACCGAAAAATGATTTGCATATTTAAGCAAAAATGATCAGCACAAAACCCTGCAAGCATTTTTTTGTTTTGTTTTGCATCAACATGTTAACCTTGGTAGCTTTAGGACTTAGGTGGTCAAGTCTCGGATTATATAATGCATTGTTCAAAGTCTCTGTTAGTTTTGACTTATTATAAACTTTGGGGAATAACATCCCATAAGTCAAGGACAACTTGATGCTTTTCAGTTTGTGAATCTATTCATCAAAATACTTGAAATATTAGTCCAAGGATGTAATTTTCTGAAATCAGAACAAATATCTTCACCTTCTGTTCGTGTCTGCCTTACAACTTCATCTGTAATCAACAAAAGATTCATTCTTCAGAGCAATGACCACTGTACTCAACATTTCTTCTTGTTCTCAATTATCCCAATGTATGCTTTTCAGTCTAGTTTCACACTTTCTAGTGTTGTCTGACTCAACCTCAACGACAAATACAGAACAAATTAAGACATATGGTTATGTGCTACAGTCAACATCTAGCGAGAAAACATCCATGGTCACCTCTCAGTTAGTCTGTCCTCTCAACATCTTTTTAGAAAAAGCTTAATTACAATCTGCTGCTTTCATCAAAAACCCGTTGACAAAATTCATGTCTATAAGGATTATACTGACATCTCCGATGAAGAAACATCAAAAACAGTTTAGGATATCTCAGTATAGTGAGATGTTAACATACAGTATAAATGAAGCTTCAATTCAAAAAAAAAAAAGAAGGAAGATACAAAATAAGCGCGAGACTACCTTGTAAAGAAGCTGAAACCCTCACATTGGTAATAGAATTCAATTCAAGCAATGAATCCATGTAAGGGTTTCAGTTTCTTTACAAGTAGGCTTGCGCTTCATCGGCTCCATTAACCAATTAAGCTATGCATCAATCGCAATCTCTGCTGCTCCAAACCTAACATACTCTTAACCAAAATAAAATAAAAGTTTGCTTAGTTATATATATACTTTAGGCAACTATTGGGCCTTAAATAGGCCCATTCTGTGGGTAAACGAAGCAGGTTGGGTTGTATTGGTAGTAGATAAAACCCTCTAAATGCGCTGAGTCAAGAAGTTTCATTGTACATTTCAATATAAACATTTTAAGGGAAAAAAGCAAAAATATCATGTTATGATTTGCACATGCATTTGTTTACAGTAACGCTGGTTAAGACTTTGAAGTGATCAAGTCATTATCGATTAAGCCCCAAGCAGATAAAGACTTCTTCTATCAATTACATTACTCTTCTTATCATTGTTGCTTCCTTCATTGGAGAACACTTGTATGGTTGTGATCAGTCATATATTCTTCTAGAAAAACCGCAACTCTGAATCCATTTTCAAGTAATTTGCTAGGAATGCATAAAGATGTTAAATGTATCTGGAATTTCGTTTCACAGATATGCTCTTTTTGTATCTGGAATTACCAATTCAAGATAGTCAAAGGCAAAACATATCCAACTTTTCATGTTAATGTCATTTAATAACCCAAAGAGCTTGTCTCAAGTAGATACTACACTAGAGAGATACAGAAAACAATGTGCATTGCCTCATAAGACAAAACAAAAGAATAACCAACTTCACGATGTTATCATGGGCTCTGGATCTGATGGTTGGTCACTTGGAGCTTTGTTGTTCTGACGTGCGGAATTGAACAAGATGTCTTTGATAACCTGCACATTGATGGATTAAAGACACTTGAGTGAATCTCATGGATCCAACGAACCAGAAGGGTTAATAGCATCAGCATGTCAAATTGTATTTACTCACCTGTGACATTAGTCCATGGACCTGCTCCACAGTTATCTTTGCACTATCGCGAGTTATCTTAGCGAGTTGAGGCTCGTCCTGAAAGTGATACAAAACACATCTCATTAGTCTCTGTAATCTCCTCAACATACGACTTCCGTAAAACAAAGATTAACCAACTCAAAATGAGTCACACAGCCAGAGATAACAGAGGACTAGGAAGCAGACACAGACTATTGGCAACAACTGGTTGACAAACACAGATAAGTTCCCCAATTTTACTTGTACAAACTTTAACAACTCGGTATATTATTGACTAAACAAATACCCAACCCAACTGTGAAATCCCACAACCAGTAAAAGGGAACCAAAGCGTTGTGCAGGTAGAGTTCCTATTAGTTTATATCCAATAACTTACTGCCTGAGAGCATTCAATGAGAGGACGCAAATTTTGATAGGTTGGTAGGCTTGTCTACAAACTATCAATCCAAGTAGCTAGATGTTGAGAGTAGTATATAATTAGCCACATGTTAGATTTCTAGATAGGAAAAAGCTTGAGAAGTGGCATGTGGAAGAGCTCAAAATCATGGTCCAGTATTTCAGACAGCCAAGAAACATTGAGAAAGCCAATATGTAGGCAAACCTCTTTCCTCCTTTGGAGACTGGATGGCACAATTCCTCCAAACCGGGAGTGAGCCAGTTGAGTCTCGGCTTGCTCAAGCTTCTCAGCTTCATTGGTAAAGGATTACATGATAAAAAGAGACAAAATATTAAATTACGACCTTGATGAAAAATAAATTAACTTGCTTTTGCATATCCAAGAGTTTACCCAAGTCTGATATTTGCCCGGCAACATAGTCTCCATTGCCCAGCAGCGGGGAAGAAGAAAGAGTGTTCACCCAGTACTTGTTCCAAAGAAGATCCAGAAGGTGACTATCAAGAGATGACTTGAAATAGGTGATGTCCAATGAATAGTACTGCCGCATAAACAAAAAACAATCAATCATAAGAGCGATAATGAAGCCACCAACATTAAACACCAATAAACGAGAATAAAAGTACCTGTTTGCAATGTACACCAAAGTCCTCGATCTTGTTTAAAGGGATAGTCTGATACTCTGAAACATGATCATCTGAAATCTTATGCCCTTCTGGATATGTTCTGAATGCCCCAATCTCAACCTTACCAGCAGAAACAGTCCTTGTTGGATCAATAACAACAGCTAAGAAAGGTTCCTGATACTGTTGGTTAAGCATCTGTGTTGAAACATCAATACCCGAGAGCCAGCATCCATATCCAGGGTGAGAGTGATACCATCCAACAACATTCTCCAACCTCCCAGCCTATGGTTTCAAGTTATAGGAAAAACCAATAAAACAGTTTCCATTGTAGAAAACAAATAGCATCATAAAAAAAAGATCAATACAAGAACCAACAGTTTAGGAGCAACTAGCTAAGCTAAGTTCTTGTAACAGCCATCAAAGGGAGGGCATCTCTAAAACCCTAGAATATCATAAATCAAGTAGGAACAAAAGTAAATCCTAAGAAGAGAAATTTACCAGCTTGTTAGTCTGAGAGTATTCAACCATGTACTCGTAAGCATCAGCCTGAGCATTAACCCTAGTCTCAGTTCCTTCAACAGGCAAAGCAAAAGCATCCATAACAATGATTGTATCACCCTCCGTCTTTCCCTGCATAAGACCCATGATTTCAATTGTGCCACCAGAGCGAGCGTGAACCACCATCTTGAGAAGAGCGAGTGCAGAGATTTGGACGCGTTTGAAGTAGTTAGGATCGGAGGCCCATGGCTTCTCCTGCTGAATCTTAGCCATCGCAGAGTCGTCGTAGTAGAAAATACCGTCGGAGGATGAATCCGGTGGTTCCACTGTTAGAATGTTGTTCTCGAGCTCCCATGTCTTCCTCGCGATTGCTGATGAACCCTCCATTGAAATCAACTTTTGAGTAGTAGAAGGACTCTAGGGTTTTGGTTAATTGGGAAAATCGAAATAAGGGGTTGAGTAGCAAAAGAAGAGCCGATCAAATAGAAAAGCTTTGGCCTTTGGGTTAAAACCGTTTGCGAGATCCGGCACCGAGAACGAACAAGGCGGTTTGGGATTTACACCTCTTTATATATTTGGGATTTGGGGACTAATGTTATAAGAAAAGAAACTATATAGCATAATCTTAATACGAAACATTTACCTTTTTTAGTTTTATACTCTGTATTTTCTCTCTTTGATTCTATATTCTTTAATATATAAAATTAAATGTTTAGATTTTGTGTGAAGATTTTATGGAAATTTTACTCTTGGGGGTAAATAAATTCACACAAGTTTTGTGTTTCTTAGTTAGAGTTTACTATATATAAATGAGAGGATAAATTTTATGTACATTAGGATCTCATACTTATAGTCTTAGAGGGATTTATAAAAAATTCACATTCCACATCATCCTGCCAATCGAATCTCAAAATTATTATGATACATATGTGTTTTTTTTGTTCTGTTACATCGTTATTAAATCATATTATAATGATATTCAACAATTACAATGAACAGTTTCCTCGAACAATGATTTCACGATGCAAACTTTATTCGATAAATGGTTCTATATGTATGACATCCCTATGATGAACATACTTTCCCTGCAACACTCGGATCTACAACGTATGATTTTGCATATACAACATCTTTATGATGGACATGTAATAAACTGTACTCTCTGGGACTCGAACCCCAGACCTGATATAAAAGCAGAGACATACCCACTCTTTAGGTTATGGGTTCAATTGACACCACATAAAATTTTAATTCCTTTGTAAATGTTTAAAATTTTTATAATAATATATATTTTGATACCATTGACTAAATTATTATTTCAGCCATAATGTTTTATTTGATCTTATAAACTAACTAGCCCATATTTTACTTTGACCTTTGAAACCCATAAATCATGGGCCATGATCAAAATTAGAAACAAAAATTAGTCCAAACCAAAGTTTTAATCTATTTTTCCTGCAAACACTAATTAAGGTGAATATAGAATATATTTACTCATCTTTGTTTACGACTTAACGTGTCTCTGCAACTTTTTTTTTTTTTTTATAAATTATCTCGAGCAACGAAGATCGTGAAGACACATCAACGCAATAGGATTGAAGATCAAATTTTGAATGATTGTTTAGTTTGTTTTATCGAGAAATATGTATTCGAAACTATTACAAATGAGACTGTGATAAAACAATTTCAAGATATAAAAGATTGGAGAGTGATTTTGTTAAATATTTTAGATTCATGTTAATGACTTATTTTAATATATATATATATATATATATATATATGTTTTGATCCAAAAAAAAAAAAATAAGGGTGCTTCCACAATAATACATGTTTCATAAGCTAGAATACTCGATATTTAAGAAATGAAAATTTGCGATGGAACACATCATGTACACATATTCTACAAGACTAAGAATTCACTAACATACTCAAATATAATCTCCAGTCTAAGAACAATCTTATATCATGTATTCATGTAATCCCCTATAATTTCTCCGTGGTGCGGATTTATTTACTTCTTTGCAATTGTCTCCGATGCTAGGAAGCAAACGCATAATATAATATAGACCCATATAAGTTTTGTAGCAAGAATTTGTCTAATCATTAATTTGCAATAATTTTTGTTTTTAAAAGTATATTCGAAAAGACACTGATATTTTGTGGACTATGATTTATTTTTTCTCGTAATGTCGAGTTTGCTCACCAACGGCAAATTCACCTTCTCAGTAAGAAATAATCGACAACAAATTTTTTTGTCACAATGGACAAAAATTATTATAAATTCTACCATTTGAGGATATATATATTGAAATGATAAACACAGTTTTGTTTTGTGCTTTGAAAACTCTGATTCTTATTCATCGATAAGACTTGGCTTATATAGCCTTCCATGAAACAGATTTCAAAACAGAGGACTCCTAAAATTACTGCAACTTAATCGACTAACGTTAACTTCCTTAAGACTCGGTTTTATTGACTCAACTACTTCAAAGACCATGACTTATTTAACCTGACTCCTTTATTCTCGGTTTGTTTTGCTCCAACAAATCCTCCCTAAACTAAGCTCGGTGTGCAGAGTTTAGTTTATTTGCAACAGAGCAAACTCCAAGCTTGTTCCTCAAGTTTTCAAACGTTTCGCGCTTCAAAGGCTTGGTGAATATGTCTGCAACTTGGTCATGCGATCCACAATGCTCGAGCTGAATCACTCCATCCTTGACAAGCTCACGAAGGAAATGAAACCTAACTCCAATGTGTTTGCATCTCCCATGGAAAACTGGATTCTTGGACAACTTGATTGTAGAAGTATTATCACATAATATTACTATACTCCCCTTCTCCTCATATCCCAACTCTTCCAATATTCTTATAAACCAAATCACTTGACACGCACACATAGAAGCAGCCACATACTCTGCTTCCGTGGTAGAGAGTGTAACAATTGGCTGTTTCTTTGATAACCATGCTACAGCCGCTCCATCCATGAGAAGAACATAACCAGAAGTATTTCTTCTGCTCTCAACATCCCCAGCAAAGTCACTGTCTGTATAGACCAAAAGCTCACCAGTTCCTCCTCTTTTATACCAAATGCCAAAGTCCATGGTTTGTTTCAAGTACCTCAACACTCTCTTGGCAGCTTGTAAATGCATTAAAGTCGGCTTAGACATATATCTACTCAGTAAACTTACAGCAAACTGTAGATCAGGTCTTGTTGTTGTGATGTACATGAGACTTCCTATTATTTGCTTGAAGAAAGTCTCATCAACTCTTTCTCCTCCCTCATCCATGTCAAGTTTACTTCCAGGCACCATTGGATTATGAACTCCATTACAGTCTTCCATCTCAAATCGCCTAAGGACTTCAAGAGCATATTTTGTTTGCGAAATATGAATTCCCTGTGGCGTTTGCTGTAGTTCAATTCCCAGAAAGTACCTCATTTTGCCAAGATCTGTCATCTCAAACTCCCTTTGCATTGACAGCTTAAAAATCTCCATCATTGCAGCATCATTTCCTGTGTAGATAAGGTCATCCACATAAATACTCACGAGTAAGATGTTACCTTGATCATTCTCTTTAAGAAACAGAGTTTCTTCATTCTGTAATTTCTTAAAACCCTCCTTGATAAAGTATTCTTCAATGCGCCTAAACCAAGTCCTTGGTGCTTGTTTTAGGCCATACAAAGCCTTGTGAAGCTTATATACTTTATCCTCTTCTCCTTCAATAATATATCCTTTTGGCTGGTGTATATAAACATCTTCCAAGAGCACTCCATAAAGGAAAGCTGATTTCACATCGAGTTGATAGATGCTCCAAGCTCTTTGTGCTGCTGTAGCTATCAAAGTTCTGATTGTATCCATGCGTGCAACAGGAGCGTACACCTCTGTGTAGTCGACACCATACTTCTGTGAATAACCCTTGGCGACTAAGCGTACTTTAAATTTATTCACTTCTCCCAATTCATTCAGCTTAGTCTTGTATATCCACTTAACTCTAATGCATTTAGCTCCACTTGGTAAACTTGTAAGCATCCACGTTTGATTCTTGATGATTGAATCTATCTCTTCATCCATTACTTTTCTCCATTTCTCATTTTTTCTGCTTTTTCAAACGTTGATGGATCTGTAGAACTGATCTCAACCATGTTCACTTCATCCTCTTCTTCACTTGAGATCTCATTCCCTGTTACATAGTCACTGAGATATTGTGGAGGTCTTTTAGTTCGTACCATTCTATCTACAGCAGGCTGATTGTTTTGTTCTGCAGCATCTTCATTGTTTTCAGGCTGAGCTTCATCATTGTTTTCATCACTGGATTCTTCCTCGTTGCTCAGCTCAGTTTCACTCTCTTCCCATGAGAAATCATCATCGTTCTAAGTCAATTCTGAGACAGCTTGATCTTCCTCCCAGTTCCAGCATTTCATTTCTTCAAATACAATGTCTCTACTTGTAACAATTTTCTTTGTCTTGGGATTGTATAGACGATATCCTTTAGATTCTTCTGAGACACCAACAAGTATACATGTTATACTTTTGTCATCGAGTTTACCTCGTTTTTCATCAGGCACGTGCACATGACTGATACTGCCCCAAACTTTAAAGTGCTCCACACTCGGCTTCACTCCACTCCATGCTTCTTAAGGTGTCATGCTCCTCATAGCAACTGTTGGACATCTGTTGAGAAGGTAAAATGTCCAATTCACTGCTTCTGGCCAGAATATCTTTGGCATTTTCTTTGCTGAAAGCATTGACCTCACCATGTTCATAACAGTCCAGTTTTTCCTTTCTACAATACCATTCTGCTGCGGAGTGTATGCCGTGGTTAATTGCCTACGTATTCCTTCCTCCTTGCAATAGCTTGTGAACTCGTGTGAGGTATACTCTCCTCTTCGGTCTGTCCTTAGACATTTTATCTTCTTTCCGGTTTCAGCTTCAACCTTCTGTCTGAACATTTTGAAATGACTGAAGGCTTCTGACTTTTCTTTCAGCAGATATACCCATCCCTTTCTACTATAATCATCAATGAAACTCAGCAAATATTTCCTTCCACTCAGCAAACTCAGCAAATGTACCAGATCAAGAACTTCCTTTGCTCTCGATGAGCTTCTCTTGGGAATAGGTTTTCTCGGTTGTTTACCCACCAAGCAATCAGAACAAGTAAAACTCTGCGAGTTTAGAGTAGGAAGGCCACGTACCATTTGCTTGTTCTGAAGTGTTTTCCTCCCCCGATGGCTTAGGTGTCCATACCTCTCATGCCACAGCTTTGTTATCTTTTCTGTGGTTGCTTGCAGATACCTTTGTTTTCCTGTTCTTTCTTCGTTTCTGTATTGATCAAGTAGCATAAACATTCTGTTTCTGCTCATCTTTGTTTCTGCTAATAGCCCTTTTTCATCATGATATATTTTGCAGAAATCTTTTTGTATGAGAATCGACAGATCTTTCTCTTGGAGTTGACCAATACTCAGCAGATTATTCTTGAGTTCAGGCACATAGTACACTTCACTGATGTTGAAAACGACATTGTTGAGTTTCAGTTTGATGTTACCTTTTCCAACGACTTTCATTCTCTTGTTGTTTCCAAGCTTGACAGAGTGCTTGAAGCTTGAATCCATAGTTGAGAATATGTTTTTGTCACCGCTCATGTGGTTTGAGCACCCGGAATCTAGAAACCATGCTCTTCTCCTCAATCTTTCTTGCCCTTGCTCTGCACTTTCGCTTGTGTTATTGTTCACCTCCTCTTTAATGTTAGCCATCAGCATCATCTCTTCAGTGATTTTTTCATATGCATAGTTTGCCTCTTCTTCCCATTTTGGACATTCGCTTTTAAAATGTCCAAGCTTGTGGCACTTGTAGCATTCTACCGTGCTTTTGTCTAGAAATGCTCTCTATCTACCACGTCCTCTTCCTCTTCCGTTAAAGCCTCTTCCTCTGATTCCCACTCCTTTTCCATAAGTCACCTTTAATACTTGATCGTCACCTTTGTCTTGTTTTTTGAACTTTTGCTCATGAACCGCAAGAGAGCTTTGTAGCTCATCAAGTGAGATATTCTCGATGTCCTTAGATTCTTATGGACACTACCACATACATAAACTTTTCACTAAGGGTTCTCAGGATCTTCTCCATCACCTTTGAGTCATCCATGACTTCTCCATTGCTTCTCATTTGGTTTGTGATGGCCAGTACACGCTTGAAATACTCTTCCACGTTTTCAGATTCTTTCATCTCCAACAGCTCGAAATCTCGTCTCAGTTTTTGTAACAGAGATTTCTTTACCCGATCATTTTCTCCAAACTTTCTTTTCATTGAGTCCCATATGATTTTAGATGATCTCCTGTCTAGAATCTGCTCAAAGGTTACCCTATCAATGGAATTGATAAAGGTAATGCTTGACTTTATGGTCGTTTGTTTTGGCATTGTCCAGTTGTTGCTTCTGTTCTTCTGTCAGTACAGTCGTGGTCGCGGGCTCATCATACCCGATCTCTATTAAACTCCACAAACCTCTTGCTCTGAAGAAGTTTTCCATAACTTCACTCCAGTGATCCCAGTGCCCATCGAACTGGGGTAGTTTCATTTTTTCATCTCCCATCTCTCCTCACACTTGTGATTTCTTTCTCAAAGTTCTCAAGGATTTAACAGAGCTCTGATACCAATTTGAAATGATAAACACAGCTTTGTTTTGTGCTTTGAAAACTCTGATTCTTATTCATCGATGAGATTTGGCTTATATAGCCTTATACGAAACAGATTTTAAAACAGAGGACTCCTAAAATTACTGCAACTTAATCGACTAACGTTAACTTCCTTAAGACTCGGTTTTATTGACTCAACTACTTCAAAGACCATGACTTATTCAACCTGACTCTTTTATTCTCGGTTTGTTTTGCTCCAACATATATATAATTTTGTTAAAGCATAGTGGGATATTAATATATTACTCTTAAACGTTGTATGCCTTGAATCTCAGTCATTTGCGTATGAGAAATCGTACTTGATCCTAAATTGATGTCCTAGGGGAAGTTTATCCATAAATCAATTTTTTTGTTGATGCCTATAAACAATTCGTACTTGTTAGCTTCTACATAGCGATAGATAATCCATACTTGGATAAACTTGATCCATTTGATGACAAAAGTCTACCAAAAAAGGTAAGTGAAATTGAAGCGTTACAATCTTTATACCACGTGCTTGCAATTTAAGGGTGACCAAGGCTCAAAACTCGAATCTCTGAATAGTGACAAGTGGAATAACCTTTAAAGCCAAGTTGCTAAATATTTTTCTTCCTTCTTCGTAAAGTATTAAAATTTTGGTTGTGTTCATAAATTGAGTGAACGATATTTGATCAGAGGTCCAAATCAAGTATAAAGGTTTAAAAGCATTTAATCTCTCTTAAACCTATTAGAAGAAATCGAAAGTGGCCACTTTCTTTTTTCTTCGTCGACCCTTTTTTTTTTTTTTTTTTCCTGAATTCTTCTTCGACCTTGATTTATGACCACTCTATTTATCTTAATGCTTATTGATCTTGATCTCAAACTCTCCTTAGGTCTTAGACAGTTTATTGGTGATATCGATTTGGGTTAGTTGTTGCCTTGTTGTCCTAGAGATTAACAATTTTACCATGGGTTTCAGGATTTTCATTCCCCAGAAAATACAATTTTTGTTTGATGGATGCAAACTGAAACTTTAATATAGGTAATTATAAGTATGCATTATGATCGATAGATTATTATTGTATAATAGAATATGCTAAGATCTACAAATAAATGGTTATAGAAAAGATGACAGACAAAAACAAAATGTTGCTTATCAATATCAACGCAAATGGCATGATACATGCCACTAGAGTTTTAAGTTAAAACTTCCAACGACCTTTTATTTTGTTTATATACTTCGTTTTGTTTAATATATGCATGAAAATGCAGTTATATATCATGAAAACATAGAAGACGGTGTCGTAAACGAAAAACGAGGAGAACTTGATCACGTTGAAGTCATCTCAATCTGAATAGCTGTTTTAATTTCATTCTATTGCCATTATAAGATCATGCGAGAATGTGGCGTAAAATAATGGAGTATTACTATTTTATATTGTATGACTCTAACAAGTAATCAATCATTTCGAGAGTAGGTAGCGTCAGAAAATTCGGCTAGAATAAAAAAGGGTATTATCGTCAATTTAGTAAAATAAACACGGTTAGGTTCGTCGCTGACGTGTCGAGTTCTAAGATAACCTTTGAATGAAAAAACACGCTCAAGTTTTCGTTTTCGATCCACAAGGCAACGCTTTGTGACCAAACAGTATTTTATTTTATTTTTTTCTTATTAAACCAAACAAAAAAAAAACAAATATTTCATTTTCCTACACATAAATAAAAAAAGGAAGAAGAAAGAAAAAACACAAAGCAACTTCTTTTCGTGTTTCTTCTTCTGCTTCTTGTTTCAGACTTTAATCTCTGAAATTCACTTTTTTTTTTTTTTTTGGTTGAATCCATTGATCACTGATCGAGATCGTTTTACTAATTGATCGAAGCGATGGAGAAAGATCGAGGAGAAGCGATCGCTGTAGAAATCATTCCGGAGATTGCTTCGACGGTGATGAGAGTTCCACGGAGGATTCGTGAGAGGCTTTTGTCTGACTGTAGTAAGAAGACAGTATCTTCTGTTCAAGATATTGAAGACAAGCTTCTTCATGCGCATCTTCGAAGACAGGTTCTTTCTTCTCTTTCCTGATTAAGCCTCTACCCTTTGAAATGACCAAGTCTTTGATTTTCCATATTTAAATTCCATAAAGTTTTTTTCTTTTCGTGAAAAAAATGATAATTAAGTTTTCGGGTGTGTAGCAATTTTATCATAACGTTTCGAGTAAGGCTCGTGCTAAGCCTAGAAGTCCTTCACGATCATCTGATGAAGAACTTGGCCAACGGATCGAAGCAAGGCTTCTTGCTGCTGAACAGAAAAGGTTTAATTCAATTTCAAAGTTTAGTCTTTTCGATTGAGTCTCGTCTTTGTTTCTGTAGATTGATTTTGATTGTTTGATATTTTATAGATCGGAGATTCTTGCTAAGGCACAGATGCGTTTAGCGAAGTTAGATGAGTTGAGACAAGCAGCGAAGACAAGCGTGGAGATTCGTTCAGAGAGGGAACGTGTGAAGCTTGGAACTCAAGTGGAGTCTCGTGTTCAAAAGGCTGAAGCTAATCGAATGAGAATTCTCAAGGCATCGCATCAGAAAAGAGCTTGTGCGAAAGAGAGAACGTCTCAGTCTATGATGAGGAGGATGGCTAGAGAGAGTAAGTATAAGGAGCGAGTTCGTGCTTCGATCAATCAGAAACGTGTAGCTGCTGAGAAGAAACGGCTTGGGTTGCTTGAAGCTGAGAAGAAGAAAGCACGTGCTCGTGTCCAACAAGTACGTCACGTTGCCAACTCTGTTTCTAATCAGCGTGAGATGGAGAGAAGTAAAATGAGAGACAAACTTGAAGACAAATTGCAAAGAGTAAGCTTTGGTTTTTGTGTACTCCTTATCTGTTCTGTTTTTAAAATCTTACGTTTTTTGGTATTTGACAATTCAGGCTAAGAGACATAGATCGGAGTTTCTTCGTCAGAGAAGAAGACAACGTGATTCCATTAGTCTTTACTGCGATATGATGCAGGAAGATGCTGATCTTCTTTCTAGGAAGCTGTCAAGGTAATAAAGCGTTTACAAAATTCTTGTATATGCTTTCTTTTAATAGCTTCTTGATTGTATGTATGACGTTGGGTTATTTATTAGGTGCTGGAGGTGCTTTGTGAGACAGAAGAGGACTACCTTGGACTTGGCGAAATCTTATGATGGTTTGAAGATTAACGAGTCACTGCCGTTTGAGCAACTTGCTGTGTTACTTGAGTCGCCTGTTACTCTTAAAACTGTTAAAACTCTGCTTGATCGTCTTGAAATTCGCTTAGAAGCTTCTAAGAATGTTACCACCACCCCTCAACTGTCCATATTGGATAACATTGATCACCTTCTTAGAAGAGTTGCTACCCCGAAGAGAAAGGTAATGCCTAGTACTCTGAGGAGCCGAAAAGGAAAGAAGGTTTCTTCCGCTAGGAATGTGGGGGGGACATCTGTGAAGATGTCTAGGTATCCTGTCAGAGTTGTTCTTTCTGCTTTTATGATACTTGGCCATCCAGATGCTGTTTTTAACGGTCAAGGTGATCAAGAGGCTGCTCTCAATAATGCGGCTAAAGGCTTCGTGAGGGAGCTTAAGTTATTGATAAATGTAATTCAAGATGGTCCTGTTCAGGTTTCTTCTGGTGGAGAATCAAAACTTCGGACCTTGAGATCTCAGTTGGACTTATTCGATAAGGCATGGTGCTCCTTTTTGAATTCGTTTGTGATTTGGAAAGTTAAGGATGCTCGGTTGTTGGAAGATGATCTGGTCAGAGCAGCTTGTCAGCTTGAGCTTTCCATGATTCAAAAATGCAAGCTAACTCCAGAAGGGGATGACACTATGCTCACTCATGATAAGAAAGCAATTCAGATGCAGGTTTGCTTACTCAACACACTGTTATTTCCCTTGTTTTATTTTTTGAATCTTTCACCTTTTCCATTTCTGATGATAAAAAGAGCAATAAGGGACTCAATATGAATACTCGTTGTAGGTAACACAAGATCAAGAACTTCTAACTGAAAAAGTACGGCACCTGACTGGAGTGGCAGGAGTTGTGCGCATGGAAAGTGCGTTGTTGGAAACACGAACAAAGTACTTTCAGGCCAAGGAGAATGGAAGCCCTATGGCTAATCAGCTCGCATGTTTCTTTACTCCAAAACCAGCTTCATCTCCCGTTCAGCCTGTGTCTAGTTCAAGCAGCAGAAGAAAAGATAGCGTAGGTGTTGAAAGATCAAAACGTGTTACTCGTTCTTTATTTAAGGATGAAACTCCACCCTCATCTGGACTCTCTAGAGTCAGTAATGACACTGTGTACGAGGTTTCAAAAGGGAATGAGATGATTGTGAACGAGTTGCTGCATGATGGGAATTTCAAGTTTCCTGGTGGATCCACTGTCCAGGAAGAAGAGGACAATCTTAAGGTTTGTTTTCTTTGCATTAAGGTTAAGTACTTTTGCCGTTGTTTGCATTTTCTACAAGTTCCACTCTAGGAGGATGATGTTAGGCTTCTGCAGTTCTGCACATTGTTGTTGGAATTATTACGATTTTCGGTAATAGGGTACTTTAAGGTTTCCTGATACAATGGTAACAATCTGTGAAAGACTGAGCACACCTTTTGATAGGAGATGTTCTCAGCTTTGATTTTTTTAAATGTGTGCTGCAGAGTAAGATAAAGGAGACTATGGAGAAAGCTTTCTGGGACAATGTGATGGAATCCTTGAAACTGGAGGAGCCAGACTATAGTTGCATCTCTAACCTTATGAGAGAAGTGAGGGACGAACTTTGCCAAATGGTTCCAGATAGCTGGAAAGTAGAAATAACTGAAACTATTGATTTGGACCTTCTCTCACAGGTTTGCCTCATTTTGCTGGTCCCATATTAATTGACTGATCTTGTTTTTATATATTTTAGTTCGTAAAAAAGATTGGTAGTTCTCATTTCTTATTTTATTGGTAGTTGCTTAACACCGGCACCTTGGATATCGATTACCTTGGAAAGATGCTTGAGTTTGCGTTGGCTACTCTGCGGAAACTCTCTGCCCCAGCTAATGACCGTGAGAATGAAAGCACCCACCGGGATTTACTCAAGGAACTTCACAGGTTGTGTCAAGATAAAGATGAGTCTGTTAACCTCCGTGCTGTTGCAATTGTGAAGGGGATCCGCTTCATTCTTGAGCAGATTCAGGTCTGTAGCCAGAAGGTTTTTTATCTTTCATTCATCCTCTTTATCAGCAATAGCTTTGGAACTTATAACTTATAAATTTTATCATTTTTTTGTTCCATATCCACCAGGAACTTAAGAGAGAGATAGGCATCGGGCGCATAACAATCATGAAACCCTTTTTGCAAGGGCCAGCAGGTTTTGATTACCTTACACAAGCTTTTGAAAAGCGTTATGGACCACCCGCTCAAGCCAACAAATCACTACCAGTGACACGAAGGTGGATATCAACTCTTTCGTCTTGCAAAGATGAGTGGGAAGAGCACAGCAATACGCTTTCAGCTTTGAACGTGGTTGCGAGATCCTCCACGGGAATTTCTCTTAAAACGGGTGGAAGCTTTCTATCCCCAGTCAGTACCGCGTCCCAGTCAACTGTTACTGACACTGCAGGTTTTGCTTGTTACCCTGATTAAAGAACCAACTATGTACATTCTTTTTAGATTATATAGCACTTATATGTTTTGATATGCTTTTTGATTCAGTAGGTCAACTATCAGAATGCAAGGGAGAAAGAGTTGATTTGGCAGTGAGGCTTGGATTGTTGAAGCTGGTGAGTCATGTATCTGGTTTAACACCAGAAGTGTTACCAGAAACTTTATCCCTCAACCTCTCTCGCTTGAGGGATATTCAAGGTGAAATTCAGACGATAGTTGTAATAACCACAAGGTATGAATGATTTGGTTATCTATGGTAAGACTCGTTTAGAATTTAGAGTACTTTTTACCTAAAAACGATTCTGTGTGTTATGCAGCTTGCTCATTTGGCGACAAATGCTAGTGAAGAGCGAAAGCGAAACAGAAAGCATGGCAAAGAAGTTGTTGGAGGTGTTAGATAGGAAGAAGGAAGCTGGACTAACGGAGATTGTTAAGACAGCAATGAGTGAAGAAGGAGAAGAGAAAAAGAAGATGATGAGAGGATTGTTGGGAAAGAGTTTGGGTGAAGGCAACACAGTGTATGAGAGAGTTACAAGTTGTATATACAAAGCGGCTCGAGGAGCTTTACTGAGTGGAAATGGAGAAAATGGGAAGAGATTGGTTGAAACAGAGATGAAGAAAGTGGGAGGAGGAAGTAGTAGTGCTTTGAAAGAGAGAGTTTTAGAGACAGCTCGAGTTCTTGGTGTTGTAGCTTGTGTCTCGGTCGGAGTTCATGGTTCATGGTTGACTCATCTCATGCCACAACATTGAACCAACCATTCTCGGTAACTTGTATAGCTTCTGTATATAAAATAATTACACGTGTAATGTAAGCTGCTTTATGATTTGATGCATCTGCTGATTTGTAAATCAAAAACGGCTTTGGTCCCTTTTTAATGTGTCCGAACGAATAAAGTAAAAGTGTTTGAATAGCTTGTGATTGTAATTTGTAATTGTAACTAGTCTGAAACGTTTAATTTGTAATTGTAACTAGTCTGAAACGTTTGTATATAGGGGTATTATTCAATTATATGATAAATCTTGCTTTCAAATTTATCAATGTATATTTTATCTTTTTACCTTTTGTCCTTTATTCCTGGACCACAAAGTATTGCTTTTGCATACAAATGAATTCGTGCTTAAGTTGTGTAAACTTATTGAACACTGTTTTACATATGTAATTTAATTACGAAGATCATACAAATCGGTGGAATTTAGAGATAATTAAGTTCGATTGCATTTTATTTCACATTCAACTATCAAGTCAATAAAATATTGGAAAATATTTGGTCATTTGGAAAGACTTTATTACCAAATATTTTCATTTACTGTTTATTAAAGTTATAAAGTAAATGAAAATAAAGAAAGGGACGAGAAATGGATAGCTTAGGAGCAATAAGAAGTTGGCCGGCGAATTGGAGAACCACGACGGCGTCAATGACGACGACGGAGAGCATTAAAAAGGTAGCTCAAGTTCTGACTGTGGCGGGATCAGATTCCGGCGCCGGAGCTGGAATCCAAGCTGACCTCAAAGTCTGCGCGGCTCGTGGTGTCTACTGCGCTTCCGTTATAACCGCCGTCACTGCACAGAACACTCAAGGAGTTCAATCTGTTCATCTTCTACCTCCGCATTTTGTCTCCGAACAGCTCAAATCTGTCCTCTCTGACTTCGAATTCGACGTTGTAAGCTCTCTCTGCTTCTTTCTATGATCATTGTTTACTCTTTGTCTTATGATAATTGATCAAAACTTTGTCAGGTGAAGACTGGGATGCTTCCTTCACCTGAAATCGTTGAAGTTCTTCTTCAAAATCTTTCAGATTTTCCAGTTCGTGGTAGAAACCCCAAAAACACTTCATCAATTTGTTCTTCTATTCAGATTTTGAAATTTTTTGTGTCTTTTGATGCTTAATATAGTTTTGTTTGTATTAAGGTAGCTTTGGTTGTTGATCCTGTGATGGTATCTACAAGTGGTCACGTTCTTGCTGGTTCTTCTATTCTATCCATCTTTAAGTAAGAAGCTTTATGCAACTTTTTGTTAGTTTGTGATTCTGTGTTTATGTTCTTTCTGACAACTATGGTTTTCTTATTTCAGAGAGAGATTACTTCCAATTGCTGATATAATAACACCAAATGTGAAAGAGGCTTCTGCTTTACTTGGTGGTGTTCGGATTGAGACTGTTGAAGAAATGCGTTCTGCGGCTAAGTTGTTGCATGAAATGGGTCCTAGGTTTCCATTTTTCTCTCATTCTTCTCTATAGTCTACACTTCTTTTTCTAGTCATCCCTAAGCTTGATTGTTATGTGTGTGATGTTGATTCACTTCTTTTTTTACTTATTCAGATTTGTACTTGTCAAAGGTGGTGATCTTCCTGACTCATCAGATTCAGTCGATGTTTACTTTGATGGTATGTTAGCTCATCGGTCTTTCCTAAATGAGATTCGTACATTTGTGGTTATAAACATGTGGAACCTTTTTATAGGCAAGGAGTTTCATGAACTCCGTTCTCCTCGCATAACTACAAGAAATACTCATGGGACTGGTTGCACTTTGGCTTCGTGTATTGCAGCAGAGCTTGCCAAAGGCTCTTCCATGCTCTCAGCTGTGAAGGTATATATATGCTTCTTTTCCCAAAATGTTTCTACGCATAATATGCTATGCTCCATGGCTCTCTGTGATATATTTTATTAGTATGCCCGCCTCAACTCTTTGTCGTTGAAATTGTTTTTAAATGTAACTCTTTCTTGTTGAGAAGTTCAAATTTCAGCAGAGATGTTTGGAGCATTGATGATAGAAGTGTTTGGGGCTTGAGGATATCTATTTTTGGATTAGAAAACCGTAGTAACAAGGCTAATCTCGAGTCCTGGAATGTTGGCAGGTGGCTAAACGCTTCATCGATAATGCCCTAGATTACAGCAAAGATATTGTCATTGGCAGTGGGAAGCAAGGACCTTTTGACCACTTTTTCGCTCTGAAGAAGGATCCCCAAAGTTCTCGATGCAGCACATTCAATCCAGATGACCTGTTTCTATACGCTGTTACGGATTCTAGAATGAACAGAAAATGGAACCGGTCCACTGTAGATGCCGTGAAAGCTGCTATAGAAGGAGGGGCCACAATCATACAACTGAGGTTTTATCATCTTTGCTATAACTAGAGCTTCTTTCTGGATTCAACTTCTTTGTGTATCTCTCTCTTATGGAAGTCCGTAATGACATCTCAGTGCTTTTGCAGGGAGAAAGAAGCCGAAACACGGGAGTTTCTCGAAGAGGCAAAAGCATGCGTTGACATATGTCGGTCCCACGGAGTTTGTTTGCTGATAAACGACAGGATCGACGTTGCCCTTGCTTGTGATGCTGATGGAGTCCATGTTGGTCAATCCGACATGCCGGTTGATCTAGTTCGGTCTCTGCTTGGCCCGGACAAGATCATCGGGGTCTCATGTAAGACACCAGAACAAGCCCATCAAGCATGGAAAGATGGTGCGGACTACATTGGGTCAGGAGGAGTCTATCCAACGAACACTAAGTCTAACAATCGTACGATAGGACTTGATGGACTGAAAGAAGTATGTAAGGCATCAAAATTACCTGTGGTTGCCATCGGAGGCATCAAAATCTCAAATGCTGAGGCTGTTATGCGGATCCATGAACCGAATCTTAAAGGTGTAGCGGTTGTGTCAGCTTTGTTCGACCAAGAATGTGTTTTGACTCAAGCTAACAAGTTGCATAAAACTCTTAAAGCGAGCAAAAAGGGAATTTGAAGACGGGCCCAAAATATTTCAGCAAGGTGTTTTAATTTTGCTTTTCAGTTCTTACGGTTACAAATGTTGTGGACCTTTTAATAGTTCTTGTACCTAATGTATTTGTTGGTTTTTTTAATCTTTGGAAGCGATCACATAATTTAAGTTTTTAAGTAGATTTTTATATAGGAGATAAACAGAATAATAGTTGTTACATATAGTGACAAAAATAAAGTCTTTTCTTTTTTCTCGTTACATCATCATCATTCATCATTAATATAAAACTCCTAACTTATCTTATTTACAACCTTCAAGGCTTCGACAAGTCTTAACTTCTACCGTATTTTATGGCAAAAGTCAAGTCTAATTATGAAAAGAAAAAATTGGGAAAATGAAATGGAGTCTTAGCTTCCTCATTCAATCTCTCTCAATTTCAGAGACCCTCATCAGCTCCTCAGTCCATTGTGAAGGATGCTAAATGAAGCTTAATCAACTGTCATAACCTGTTTCATTCATTTTCACTTGCAAAAAACTTTCCACATTCTCAAATTCTCCAAGAGATGCCATTATATATCCAATAGGTAAAATTTTGATTTGTGTTTTCGATTTGGCTTCACTCCAATTTTATTGATACAGCAATGTGAAAAATGGAATAAAATTTACCCTAGACAATAAGTATTCAATGCTTGCTTACAAACAAACGGTTTCCCCTTGCCTCTATATACATAGCCATTGAAATGATACAAAAGAAGATGAGGTTTTTTGGACATATCCTTTTGTTTAGTCGGCACATGATTTTGAAGCAAGCTCAACAAGTGTCTTCTCTGCTGCTCTCCTTAGCAGTACCTGCAACATTACTACAAATGAGAAAAAAAGAAAGCAATTGCTTGTAAAATAAACATCATCCATAATGCAGCAATGATATACATACCTCTTTAGTTGCATTAACCGAATCTCGCTGCCTTCTCTGTTTATCACTTTTGCATTCTCCACACCAACTTGAGAAATCTCTCTGATACTTCTTCATCTCTCGAAAAGTTGAGCTACAATGATATCCCATGAAAATGGTTCAATGAAACAGATGCACACAGATGTAGAATGTATTTAACGTTTTGAAAAGACTTTACCTTCTACACCACAAAATTAAGTTGACTCGGTGTCCAGAAGTTGTAGCTCTAGCACCATGGCGATGACGTCCACGATGAAGAACAGCATGACCAGGTACATGAAAGTAGTCATAAACTTCCTAGAGAAGAAGTTATCAAGAATCTTATGAGTAATGGCTTACATAAACTATGAATGTGCACATAATAAGCTGATCAGTTCTATAATCATGGAGGAAAACCATCTTTGTGGTTTGAGACAAGATCACTAAATGCACAATTTTGAATTGACACTGACTGCTTGATGGTTTGGTTTGACAAGTACCTTTTCAGTGCTATCGGAATTGACATGATTATCACATCTCACACCTCGAAAATACAGCTCCCCACCAGAAAATTGTTTACCCAAGCAGACATTCAAACTAATCTCTGAGTCATCCACATGGAACCCTAAAATCAAGAAGCAAGTTTTTTTTAGATATTACCACCAAATTGGTGGCACCAATCCAAATCTAACTACCAAGGAAGAGACCATTACAAAGCTTCCCAGTACTTACCAAGATCAACATCCCTATCTTTTCCATATTCAACAATAAAGCCATGGTGAGAATCTAAAGAGGATCCAGAGACTTCCGGGAACAGAACTGCCACAAGATTTGAACCAAGCCCATCAGCGAATATATCACAAAAAAAAAAAAAAACTTGCAGTCAAAATTAGAATCTTAACCTTTAGATATAGGACTTATAAAGTCATCAACTAACTTCTGGAGCATGCTATCAAAGCCAAAATCATCAAGGACAACACCAAATTTGTTCATCGTATTAGGTCTCATTATTGTGGATCTTGTATCGTAAACCCATTTCTCCATATGTTCAACCTGAAAAATTAGTTAGAAATTGTGATAAGAAGAACAAAGACGACTACTAGAAACAAAAAAACGATAACTTTAAAGTCATATCTACCTCAGCTAGTAACATTTCACAAAACCTTGGGTTAAGCATTTCAAAAGTGAAAATCCCAGGAGATTGCTCAACCATTATGCTTCTAAAGCTATGCTCTGTCTTCCGACTAACAGCTCTAAGAAACGAAGGCGCGAAGAAACTTGTAGGGTCAAGATTATAGATCTCTCCATGCAGACGCTGCAAAATCAGATTAACAACAAAGCAAAAAGATTCAAATGACCAATTCAAGATTAAGAAAATTTCGAGAAAGGAAATTTACCCGGTAAGAAGACAAGATTTTCTCCCTGTATTCCCTATGCCTCACAATCTGAAAATGAGATACAAATTCAAGCTCAGTTTCACAGAATTAGAAGCTCAAAAGTATCAAGAATTAGATAAAGGAGTAAACTTTACCCGGATTCGCTCAGTGTCAGGTGAGTATTGTAGAAGAAGGTCTCTCATGAAACTAGCCTTGTCGATGCGAGTGGAATTGAGGAGCTCTTCGGGTAAGTAACGCTCAAGGGAGCTGAACAGAGCCGGACAAAACTCCAAAGGTAGATCTTCATAGTTCTCTGGCTCATGCTCTGCGTTAGGGATTCTCCGAAGTTTGTATCTTGCTGCGTCGCCGATTTCGGAAGAGACTCGCGCTTGCTGCTGCTGCTGCTGTTGCTGCTCGGATTGTTTTCCGGAAGAATCGAGAGCCATAGATCTAAGCCGACTTTGATTGCACATTCAGGTCATGAAAGCGATACGCATTCTAGGGTTTAGGTTTTGTTGATGAGTGAAAAGAGAGAGAGACGATGATGGTTTGTTTGGGGGGTTAGGGTTTCGGATTTTTATAGAATCTCCCCAAAGTAAAAAAAATGTGGGACTACCACTGTCAATAGTTTCTTACCATTTTTAGAAACGTTGAATTTTTGTTGCTTATTATTTGGCTCTGTAAATTTAAAAGGAAACTACAAAATTAAGATAATAATGTTGCTCATTTTCATTTGCATTTGCTCCAACATAAATAAAAACATTTCTCGCATCATGATTTTGTACATAAATGATTCAGTAAAGAGGAACGTGAATGAGAGGCAACAATGCTTACAAAAGAGAGAGAACTATGAATTCTAGTTTTTACCTAAAAGATGCTTAGAGTCTATAGAGAAACAGAGCTTTGTACTTTTGCCTTTTTCTTCCCAAAAACGAAATTATATGTTTTTCACATTTTCTCTATTCCCAAAAATGTTCCAAAGAATTAAACAATTACACAGGAAATCTTCTTCACTGAGTGTGAAACTTCCTTTTGAAAACACCATTCATTATGTGTCATCTTTATTCCTATTCTCTTTGCCTCTGCTGTGTAATAATAGCCATACTTGCAGGTAAGAATGAGTTAAGCTAAAACAATGAGCTTCTTCAACAAACATTGGTTCGATTCTGGCACTAGCTCTGAGTATGTTTCCCCTGCAGAAGAAACTGCATTACACACAGATAATGCAGTAAACCTTGTGAAAGCTGAGAGAAGAGTTTGCATATATACCAATCAAGCTGACCGATCAACTCAGTTGCGCATAGTAATAGCAAAATTGACCATATGCACACTCAGGGACAAAACCGGCCAGCTCCAAGAAAAAATATGATCAATGGTAATCACCACCTATCGCTTCCTTGTTAACTGAGTAATAACTTCTCAAGGAACTCTACCTCTCGTGAAGCGTGGTCTTTGTCCAAATGCTTGAACAAGGCATTATATGTGTAAGCATCTGGCTCAATCTCTTTATCTAGCATCTCTTTATACAATTTGACAACCTCTTCCCATTTACCGAGCTCACAGTTCTTGTTTATAAGCATAGTGTAGCTATATTTATTCGGTGAAATCCCCTCTTCTTCCATCTTGTGTAAGTATCTGTAAGCTTCATCTATCTCACCAGCTTTGCACACACCATGTAAAAGAGCATTGTACGTCATGACATTGGGATGAACTCCTCTCTTTTTCATCTCCGTGTAGTACTGGAAGGCTTGTTCTAGCCTTCCCGCTTTTGCATGACCATGAATCAACACAAAGTAGGTAATCAAAGAGGGAAATAACCTTTTCCTCAGCATTTCATCATACAAGTCTCTGGCCATCTTAAACCGGCCCTTCTCCAAATAAGCGCGAATAACCGTGGTGTAAGTAACATGATCTGGGACAAGACCAACTCTAAAAATCTTACGCTGAAACTCAATTGCTTTTTCTAGATTCCCAACCTTGCAGATTCCATCTATACGAACGTTATAGATGGTCAGATCTGGAGCATGATGATCCTTTACTACCATCTCTTCGTACAGACGAAACACTTTTTCTGAATCTCCAAGCCGCAGTTCACCCACAGTCCTTGTAGTGTATGCATATCTATCAGGTTTAATCCCATTCCTCAGCATCTCATCATAAATTTCAGTAGCCATGGAAAGATTCCCATTCTTAACAAATCCTTTTACAAGAGTCGTGTAAGTCTTCATATCAGGAAATATCATTTGGCCGGTCATCTCTTCTTTTAACCGCTGAGCACCTTCCAAGTTCCCTGACTCACAAAAACCATCTATTAGAGTATTGTAGGTGACAATACTGGGACGGATATTCCCCACTCTCAAGTCATCAAACAAGAGAGAAGCCTCAACAATCTTCCCCATCTTGATGTATCCATGCATCAGAGTGTTATAAGAGATAACATCAGGAGCATTCATACCAGATAACAACCGTCTGGCCTCATCTATTCTTCCAAACTCGCAGAGAGCGCGTATAAATATATTATACGTAGATGTGGTTGGAGAAATACCCGCTTCGAGCATTTCGTCCCTAACTCCCAAAGCTTCATCAAACAAGCCTTGTTTGCAATACCCTTCAATCAACGGATTAAAAGAATAAGCTGTAACAGGGAATCCAGATCTCCGCATATCTCCATGAAACCGCCTGGCTTCCTCCATTTTACCATTCTTGGAAAATCCATTGATCAGTATATTGTAAGTCACCTCACTAAACTCAATATTTCTTCTCTCCATTTCTGACCAAATCTTGGCGACTTGCTGCAAATCACCAGCCTTGAAACAAGAATCCAACATTGTGTTAAAGGTGATAACCGTTGGCATAATCCCATGGTCAACCATCGTCCCATAGACCTCTCTACCTATATTCATCTTCCTTGAATCCCTAAGAACCCTCAAAACAATGTTACAATTTCTAACACTAGGTAAGAACCCTTTCCTAATCATCTTCTCAAAACTCAACAAACACTGCTCCGCCATTGATTTCTTAGTGTAAACCCAAAGCAACAGATCCAAAAGCTTGAGAGCAATCAGCTTATCAAAGCACCCATCAATCAAAAGATCATCAATTTCGTGCAAACCAAGATCGATACTCCTCTCAGCAACAAAATAAGCTTCACGCATCAAATCATTCGCAGCTAAAATCTCAAGCATCGCAGCGAAGACTTGCCGTGACTGCTTAACATCGCTCTGCCGTTGAAGCCACTTGAAAAACCGATACGCCATTTCGGGCTTTACCCGAATCATATTGAGAACTCTAATAAGCAAATCTGGATCAGTGAAGAGGAGACGAAACTGATTAGAGGACCAATTGCGATTAGGTTTATCCCCTTGGGAGCTCAAAATGAGATTAGCGTAATAAGACTCGAGATTAGATGAAGAAGACGATGACGCAGCAGCGCAATGAGGAAGAGTAGAGAATCGAAAGAGGAAGCGTGAGATGTTATAGTTGTTGTTGACAGAAACAGAGAAGAAAGATCTCGAAGCTCTGAGACAGAGACGGAGACATAGGATCATTGAGGAAACAGAGAGGAACACATAGGAACCAAAGTGAATTGAAAATTTCTGGGTTTTTTCCAAAGATCCGAGAGAAGGAAGGAGGAGCGGCCATTAATTTTCCACGAAGCCTTCTTCCATCATCTCTCCTTCCGTGGTGCGTCGACGATCATCTCCCCGGAGCTTAACAAAATAAGGGTTTATCTCAATGTTCTCTTAACCGGACCGGTTTAACCGTCACCCAATCTCCCATCTTGTTTGGTTTTATGAAAAAACCACAGTTAAAACCGTTAAATCCGGTTCTGTACTCTACTTTTCGTTCTGAAGTCAACATGAAAACCATGGTCCTGATGACCGGTTGAACCACGACATAGAAATGAAACCGGTTTTGTCAATGGAATTCGGTTATGAAAAACATTTTCATGTGATACTTTACCTACTTGTCCTTCTCACGGTCTCACCAAAGTCTTACTAGCGAACAATCACATGATCATGTCATGCCTATAGAAAGTTCGAAATCTATTCTCAATATCTAATTTCCCAAAATGAAATTCCTGTTTTTTAAAGTAGGTAAGATAGAAACAAAATCTAAGTTACATATCTATAAATTTAGGAAACGTAAGCAACACATTGAAAAATATATATTACATGAATGCTAAAGACACATGCCACTTTCCGACAGAAGTAACTAAAAAAACTCAATTGCAAAATCCAAACTTTTCTAATTGCCAAGAGTAACATTCTGCATTTCAACAACTACTTCAGCTTCACATCTTTTTTCCAATTCAGTTTCAATGTGTTTCATCGAGTTTCGCAGCTTTCCGCAAGCTCCCGAAAAGGCGTCTGAATAACTCTTCAAATCTTTAACTTCAGCCTCAACTTCGTCGAGATTTCTCTGTAGTATCTTCACCGTTTGCCTCATTTTGTTTATCTCCTGCGGTGGATAAACGCAAGCTCCAAGCTCATCAATTTGTACTCCAGTTCCTTGACACAGCTTCAGCAACTTCTCAAGCGAATCAACGAACGTGCTATCATCCTTAGGATTCTCTAGCTTAATCATCCCGGTGATAACTCGGATGAGTTCTTTTATCACAGTGATCATCTCAGACACAATCTCAGCAACCATTTGAGCAATTTCCATTTCTTCAGGAGACAAATCATTGCCTAAATCGTCATCATCATCATCTGAGATATTATTATCACCAGATGCCTCATATTCAGGTGAAGGACAAGCTGGCTTCACTTCTTTCATCTCCCTAAGAACATCTTTCATGGAAACCGCAACCTGTGTAATACCCCTACCAATCGCGATGATGTTTGTCGCAGGAACCTTCTTGAAACTGGAGCATGCCTCCCAAACTACTCCTGAAAGCTGTGGAATAGATGGCTTCTTGTCCTTTTCATATGATCCCTCTAGTTTACAGATACAAAAACAAAACACCACGCAGAATCATCCACAGTTAAGCACTCACTAGAAGTATGTTGAAAGCAAATCAAAACTGTGGCTACACTAAGCTTTGTTCAATAGTAAAAAAGATTGCTGAATAATGGGAGAAAAGTATAAAACTTTCCACTATTACCGTATAAGGAGACAGAACCCTGCAACAATCTGAAACTGGAATCAACGATTTGCTTAACAGAAACGTGTATGATTGAAGAAAGTGTAGGTCCAGCACCAACTGTACTTCCATGGCAACAAAGCAAAAAGCCTTGAAGAGCATTGAAGTAAGACTCCATTGTCTCCTTAAGTGATTCAGCTTTTGGTGTTTCTCCAGTCCATAGCATTCCAACTATTAAGAGTAAGTAGTAACCCAATCAAGCACAAATTGAGAAGAAGAAATCACCAAAAAGGAATCGAGAAAGTAACAGTGAAAGCAAGTTTTTTTAACCTATGGTGGCTTGTTTAGAGAGGAGATCAGACATCTGAAGAACATCGCTCCAGTTAACTTTCTCCTCTGTAGTAGACGCTGATCGATCGAACAACTGCACAAGTTTAGCATAAACCGTGTCTATATTATGATTTCAATTCATCGCAAAGACATTAGACAAACACAAAATCGGCAAGAAGAAACGTACCTGGAGAGTATCGTAGATGGTGTTGAGATGGGAAATCAGAAATTGATTCACATCCTCTCTTTTTGATTTCCCCATTTTCGTCTTCCTTCAAAATTCTTGACGCCTCTAGTGCTGCTAAGCTAAGGGTTTTGCGGAAGCTATACAACGCTTTCTAACGACGTCGTTTATTACTTACGAGACTAAAGATATTACGGAAAAGCCCTTCGAGAATTTGGATTTTTAAGTTAAAACTTCAACTCTCTGTGGTAAGTATTAACCGATCCAAAAATTGCATAGAATCTGAGAGCTTTGACTTGTTTTATTGGCTGACAAGTTCTATCAAAGTTGTTTTTATATGGTTTTGGTTCAAAAGAAGTGATGATTTTTACATAATAACCTGAAAACAAAAATACTGTTCAGTCTGTTCTGATGGATTTTGTGAATTAGCTTAGGTTATTGTGATGATGTGGGTTTAACAGCTTCGGTCTGATCATGGTTTTGACAAAACTGGTCCTATTGAGGTCCGGCTCAAAAGTGAACCAGAAACCAGATTCAGCCCCATACGAGACAAGGGTTGGCTGGTCGGTACAACCTCCTTAGCTGACAGCAATTTCCATGTCTCAATTCTATCCAGTTGGTGAGTGTGACAGAAGACCAAGCAGAGCCAGGTTTAACAAGAAACGCTTATGAAACATCAAGTAACTATCAACGAAAGATCAGAGACTAATGAACTTGGAAGAGGTGAAGCAGTCTCCTTAACCTATAAGAGACAGTGTCTATGTACAAAGCAATGAAGAAATTCCAATGAAGAAGATCATAACATACAATTTTAAAACCAAGAATCTGGAATTAGAAACTTTAGAATTTCAAATATGTACAAGATCAGAACTTTGAAGTTAAGAAAGATGATCAATTTACAAAGATGATGAAACGAAACAAAGTAACAACCTTTTTCTAACCGCCATGACCATTCAACCTTGTATGTTAGTTAAATCGGAGGCACCAGCATCAGAATCTTGCTTCACCACCGGAGATTCCACATCACGGCGACCAAAATTGGTCGGCGCGTCAGGTCCAATCAGCTGAATTGCGGCGTTATCGTAAGCAAGAGCAGCTTCCTCGGCGGTATCGAAAGTCCCAAGCCAGACACGATCAGGTCTTCCCTTGCGATTTCCACCACCACCACCGTGAGCTCTACCGCATCTAATCTCAGCCGCCCACTTCCCCCACGGCCTTTGCCTCACACCGCGGAACTTCTTCTTCATCTCCGTCCCAGTCGCAGCAAGAAATTTCGCCGGGATTCTAATCTTAAACCGCGTCTTTCTGACCTCGGCGGAATCGGAAGGGTCGATGACGATCTCCTTGACGAGCCTCTTTCCTCGGCGACGCGACGACGGCGGCAATTCGTCTTCGCTGCTGGAAGAATCGGTCGCCTCCATGTCGGTGAAAGATATCCTGACAATTCGCTTCATCCTCGCCGGGAAATTTGAGAATTGACGGCGGAGAGGGTTGGTGTTAGTTAGGGTTTGTATCCGCCCCCTTAAAAAGGAGTCATCGGAACTCTGAATTTTTGAAAACAAAGGATTTGACCTTTATTCCATTAGAATCTCGTTAGGCTTGGCTTGGGCGTTAATCCAGTTTTAAGTTTTAACCGACTTTACAGAATCCTATCTTATATAATCGGTGCGTAATGAGTAACTAAGTCGGTTATATTATTAAGGTTTTGAAAAAATGTTACGGACCGAATGGATTAAATTGTTAGTATATTAAATTATTTTATTTTAGATGGATCAGATTTATATTTTTATAAAATAGTATACAAATTATAATTGATCTGCCGTTTTATTTTATTTTTTCATTTTTTTTGTTTGTACTATTACAGACTAAGGACTATAACCACTTATGAATAATATATAAAATTCGATTTTATTCGTTAAAACGGTTATTATGTCTATCCGCCATAATTATTGGAAGTCTAAATTAAAAATAAATTCTAAAAAATGGAATTTTGATATTTATTGCAAGATCTTATCTATTTAAGTTCTTTTTCTTTGATAATGGGCTATTCAAATTTTTAGCTAAGTTACAGTTTGCCTAAATTAAAGCTTGATTTTTTTACCATTGTGAAAAAGAATTTATTTAGTGATTGGTAAAAAAGTGGATATTTTACATTATATACATTGATATTTTTTACATTTTTCTATATAAAAAAGGTCAGCATGTTACATATTAAAATTAAAAATAATCTAATAAATATGATCATAAGAACGATTAATTTTATAAAACTAACATTTGTCTAGAAATATGCTTTGATATTCGGATTTCCATTTGTGAGCAAGAAAAATATGTCCAAATTATTTGTGCCTTTGTGGTTTAGTTTTGAATTGGGTTGGGTTTGCTCTAGTCTGGCTCGCTGAAAACATAACTTCAGGTTGCCCAAAACGTCCTTCATAACATTTTGGGCCTTAAAACTTCTGCAAGGCTTTAGTGATTCCATGACTATTTTCTGGAGAGGGTATATGCTTAATTAGGGAATGGTACTTACTTATAACTTTATAAGTTTACAATTCTACGAAGGTTTTTTTTATTTAAGTTATATATTTTCTATACTATAATTTTCATTCATCAATGTATTTACACTCGTTTGTTCTTTTAACTCGGAATTACATAAGCACATAATTAAGTAACGTAGGTCATTTGATTGATATTCTGACTAAGTGGTCATCCATCAATGACAATTTAAATCCACATGATTAGAGTGTGTATTTGATTAATTGGCATTGAACCGTGTCTAAAATCTGTATCTTTTCTAAAACTCAAATTTAGTATAACTGTCTGATTGCAACATTTTCTCTGTTGATGGCCAACTAAAATATGTATGGACATCTAACTTATGTGGCCATTCTCATGGACTCTATTAAAACCTATATATGTTTAATTATTTTTATATCTTATAAAGATGGTATAATTGGTACCCAATAGTAGTTGCTAACTTGCTTAACCCTATTTTTATTTTTATTTTGATAATTTATTTTAACAATATGTAATATGCGTGTTTGAATTTAGATATATAGGAAGACAATAATAACAATAACACGAATTACAAAAGCTGCAAGTCTTGATTAGTCCTAAATCTTAATCAACAAGAAAACGTACTACCCACTCTGTAAATCAATCTATCAATAAATTAACGTAAAACAGATGAGGTCATGTTTATAAGATGTGTAAGACTGGGTTTGAACAAGTTTTAATTATGACGTTTTTCCTCAACGATCGTGATTTGAACTATAACTTTACTTACAACGATAATAATAATAACATTGTGTCGTTTTCTTATATCTTATATATAATATTGATACGACTGAAATATTTATTATTCGTCTCCACAAGTTACTGGACTATTAAAAAATGCGTCTCCACAAGATGCGTTGCACCACCAAATAGAAACAGAAGATAAAACCGAACGTGTAAAAGGGACGTTTACCAAAATATCAACCAAATCTGCCCCAAACCCCGTTTTTCCAATTAGGTTTAATAAACTTATTATTAAGCATATAAAGTAAATTATAAAAAGATAAATGAACTAATCAACAATAATAAAATCATTTGGATCGAAATGTTCTCAATGATTGACATTTGAAAAGATATACAAACTAAAAATATAGAGGAACTAGTAAAATTTGTAGTAGCGTTTATATCTTGGTGTCATGGTGTGTTAGAAATTGATAAGTGATAACATTGATACTGAGTCGACCATATGGACAAGTCAATTCGTCTATATGGTGTAGTCCTGAAACTACATATTGACATTGTTACAATTTACAAACGAAAAACTATAAATATTTAAATGCAATAAGATCTTTGGATGAATTGCTATGACAAAAGCAATCGCGATATAATAGGAAGAAAAAAAAATGTATAATGCATGCATCTCCTGCATTGGTTGATAAATTTCCAGATATGTATTTTAATTTTCAATATTAAGCGGAAGGTGGGCTCCATTTTGTTTCTATATGTAATGTTTCAATTATTTTGTATACGTGTGGGTCGCAAAATGCCTCTTGCGTGGTACACCAAATTAGTATTGATCCTAAGAGAAAATTAAAGTCAAAGTGCAGTGTATTATATTCTGATCAATATGGTTTGCCTTTACACATATCCAATTCATACTAAATAGCAATTATCATTAAAATAATGCACAACAAGGAAACACAAATGCTAACATATAGTATTATTGTTACACTTCATAGTCCTTACTCCTAATTGCACGTTTGCAAGATAATTGGAAATCCAGAACCAACCAACAAAAATAATTTTGTCAGCAAGTAAAACACAGCCTGTCTCCAGTTCCAACTTAAATTATTCTCCTCCAGATTATATACGTTTCAATTCGTAATTTTAAACTATATATCAGCTGAACTTGTTTTTTTTTTTGGGGGTCAAATCTATTAGCTGATTAATTTACGTAAAAACATATAAATAAGTATTAAATTATTAGTCAGATTTATCTGGTTTAGTTATTGAGGGATGTTTTGAAATTTCTTTTTAATCGCCTGATTTAGTTAATGGTTTTTTTTATTTTGTGTTTTCCGCCAATTGTAAACATACACATTTTATACCATTCTTTGAGTAGAAAAAAAATACATAAATTGAAGTAATAGTATTTAATTCTATAATTACCTTTTTCTATAGTCAAATTTTGTACACAACACAAATAATTAACCATTAAGAAAAGAAGAAAATGACCTGATGAGAGAAAGGAACATTAGAAACGTCCTCGTTGTCCGCCGTGAAATATTTTGGAGGAGCACATCAATTTATCTATAGAGTCTAGATTAGAGGGACACCTCCAAGTTTAAACAATTATCGTTACACCTACTCGTACGTATTAATTAATTTATGCTCAATTCATCAATAAATAAATCAATATGTGTTTCCTAATACAATTCTTGGAACATTTATATTCACCACCCCAAACTTCCCCTATATATAGACACAACACCATTCGATCCATCACTAGCTTTCACACACACACACACAAACACATCTCTCTCTGCTCGCTTGTGGTAGCAAAGATGGGAGCTCTTGATTTTCTCTCTGAGTACCTCTCTGACTATTTCTACGTCTCAATAAGAAAACGAAAGAAGCGTAAAGTCATGCAGGTAACTACAATCCCTGAACGACGCCGTTTAATTAGCTCTTCGTTTCGTCGTCTATTAATTGCGTAACTTTTTTTTTGTGGTTGATACGAGCAGACGGTGAATATAAAGGTCAAGATAGACTGTGACGGATGCGAACGCAAAATCAAGAACGCTGTTTCCTCCATCAAAGGTTTGATTCTCAACCTCAACCTCAAGTTCCTCTAGTCAAAAACTACTCTATCGCCTTTCGTATTTATTAGGGCAAAAATTAATTATGCTACAAGTAAATTATTACCCACACGAAACTATGCATACCACATAAAAGAAAAAACTCCAAACTTTGACTCTCTACCTTAAAAATAAACACGAATATGTAATCTGACATGTCGTATTCCAAAAACACAATTCCCTTTCCAAATCAGCCAAACACGGCCTTACTAATATATACACAACACTCGTTTTATTTTATTTTTCTTTGAAGGAGCAAAATCTGTGGAAGTTAATAGAAAGATGCACAAAGTGACAGTGAGTGGTTACGTAGATCCGAAGAAAGTTCTGAGAAAAGTACAGAGCACTGGAAAGAAGAAAGCTGAGCTGTGGCCGTATGTTCCGTACACAATGGTGGCTTATCCGTACGCCGCTGGATCCTACGACAAGAGAGCCCCACCGGGTTTTGTGAGGAAGTCGGAGCAGGCTCAGGCGCAGCCGGGAGGTACGGACGATAAGCTCATGTCCCTTTTCAGTGACGAGAACCCTAACGCCTGCACCGTTATGTGAATAAGTTTATGGCGACCGGCGTTGTAATGAATTAGTAATGTTATAAGTTTTTTATTAAGTTTGTAGTGGAAAACCTTTTTTGGTATTGTATAGAGATCAGAAGCAAAGCAACTCATAGTAGTTACTATAATACTATGTATTAATTTCATACTCTGCGTTTAATACTAGTGGCTTTAAATTAGGAAAAAATTTTGTTGTTTCGGAAGGCATGCAAAAAAAACTAAGATAATTATGTTGGAAGCATTCAATTGAGATTTACCTTATCTATGCCTAATTTGTCTTTTTGGGTTTTTAATTTGGATAAACCAAACTGATTTGATGATAGTCAGAAGAAAAAAAAAAGGCTGAGGTTTTGTTTTCCAATATCCAGAAACCTAAACTAATCGAGTAAACAGATAATAATGAGATATGGAATTTTCATTTATTTGAAAATCAAAGATAAATTCGATGATAAACCGGATCTAAAATTTTTAACTGAAACGGTATTAAATCATTTTTTTTGTTTATCTATTTGGTTTGATTTTGATTACTAATACTAATAGTCTAATACCTCAGAAGAAGAAAAACAAACAACCTGAATTAGAATAGAAACCTAAAGATTAAACAATACGCATGAACTATGAAATGTTTTATTCGTTCGGTTGAGCAGTCGTTCACGGTGACATTCTTCTAATCTTCTTTTATATATTCCGTGATTAAAGGATTTAGTATGGCGGTGGTTGTTTCCAAAAATATCATACATAAAAAAATATAGTACTAGAATACTAGTAGTATCAAATTCAAATTCATATTCTATCGAGTAAAATAAGTATTTTAGACCAATATTTTGTCAGTGGATACTAGTAAAAGAGTTTTGTGGAGGCAGTGGTTAATAAAAAGTTGAAAGATTCTATGACGCCGGTGAAATTCTTGGCAAGTGAAAAGCCAAACATCAAAAATTATATTCCATCTAAGTCCTTCTGTTGCACAACTAAGACACGTGTAAGATCGGACGGTAAATATTTATTCGCAGGGGTCCCATTGTATCTCTGCGTAATTAATGGTACGTTCCTCGGTGGAAGTAGACATGTCGCTGATGATGTCTTTCGATAAGATAAGATATTTGTTAGTCGATCAAGTATTTAATATAAAGTAAATAATTCAATATGCAATTGTTTATCCTTTTCTGTGCTCTCAAAATAAATTTATTAAAATTTGGAGCATTGCATATTTTGCCGACCACCAGTAAGAGGACAAGTTTTGTTGTGAATAAATGTTATTAGTTGTGTTTCTTATAATATTACGTGGTTGGTTAAGAGAAGACTTAATAAAATGATATATATATATATATATCGGACTTTCAATCTAAATTTTTAAACTAATAAAAGACATTCCGAGTTGACAAAATAAAATAACACATATACACATATTAATGTGAGTATACTGTATATCTGTATGCTGAGTAATATTCTCTCAAAATCAAATTCGATGTAGCATAGAACACGTATATGATGAACAATTTTAAATACATAATTTTTTGTTGTTGTCAACGAGAACTTAAAATGTACTCTCTAAAAAGAATAAGGAACAAAATATTTGATAATACGATCAGAGGACATGTAAGTACATCATCTGTCGGATGATGACATAATTAATTATTAATTACGACCCTAACATTTTTCTGAAAATCTATTATGTCATGTGAAATGTGAAAAGAAACAAAACAACTGGACGGATGAGAGGTAATACAGCAAACGCGTGGCGTCGAGACTTGAAGACTTGGGAATTAAGAGTCAACGTTTTCTTGATGCTGATAAAATATTTCGAGCAGGTAAGGCCCAGGGTTTAGGAACTATTTTTGAATTGCCACATGTACGGTGTTTGGGACTTAAAACGGCTAAATCAGTCGACTTGAAACACTAATCACGGCCGGAAACGGAGGATAATTATGTGCAGTTTACATCAAGAGCTAATACTATATGAAATCTTGGTTATCGATCTAACATATCATGTGACCACACATGTTAGTATGAATTTTGGTAACTAGATTTTTCGTATAAAGGAACATATATTGGACTATTGGAAGTGGCAACTCCCAAATCTAAAGTGAATCTATCACATACAGTTTGATATTGTATGAAAATCTATAGTGAATCTATCCCATACAGTTTGATATATGAAAGTTTTATAGCTTTTTTGTTTTTTCACTTTTCGTGTGTATAAAATGCCGTAGAGTGTGACTTCTCGAGTTTTTTAATTAGTTGATTTTCAGACAAAATCAAGATGATAGCTGCTGTATAGATCGCATGATTAGTTTGAGTTTTGAAATTTACTTTGAGTGAAGAAAAAAACATTATTTAAAATAACAAAATATAATGTAACCACATCATATTTGATCATCAAGTATCGTTTGCAAACTGAGATTAGACCAAGTAGAAAATCCATCAAGTGGTAATTACATCCCATTACGATTCTTTTACTCTTATGTGGGATAAAAACATGTGATTTCCTATGTAGATTGGGAAAGAAATTCGAGAGAGTTTTTTAACAAGAAGAATAAAGAAATTCGACTGAAATGGGTCAAAGGACCAACATTGAGCAGACGATGATTCATTCATGGGCCAATATGAGATGTGCCCCATTTACATTTTCGGCCCATACAAGATTGATCTACAAGACAGAAATGTACACATATCCTGAGGTTACGTTGTCGTAACATTGCATATTTTTCTCTTAAAAAAGAAAAACAGTGTCCAAATCCAGAGTGTTGGATAAGTAAGAGAAAGAGAGAAAAGAAAAAAAAAAAGAAAGAAAGTTGCATCATTGCATGCGGGATTTATTTAATAAAAAAGTATTGGACAAAAATATGTTGAAATAGATAAATAACAGAGTACGATGAACAATCATATATTTTGCACATAGTTTTTTTTTTTTTTTATAATAAAAATTGATAAGTATTTGGAATAAAAGGACACACCCAGTGGGCCTCGAACCCACAATCGCTTGATTAGAAGTCAGGCGCCTTATCCATTAGGCACATAGTTAAATGACAAAATTGATTCTCTTAAAATTTATATTTGATAGTATAGACGTTTATATAGAAAATGATATTTTATGAAATATAAAAAATAATGAGTTTTCACTCTTATTGAATGAAAAGAAATGTTATATTTTCAGAAAAAAAATGTTTATGTGACCATATTGTTATTTCTCATACTATTATTATAAGAAAAGAAAAAAAAAGCAACTGAAAAAAGAAAGAGAAGAGGTTGGGGAAAGAAAGTGAGAAGCTCGAGAAGAGTGTGGGAGAAGGCAAACCCCAAACACTGACTAGACATAGACCCTTGGGCCCGACTCTTCATGCATGCACTCTTCTGACAATATATCTATATTGCTTTCTATTTTATTTTATTTAAATTTCATTGATATTTATGATATATACTTGTTTTATTGGAAGCACTATAGTAAATAATGCTTTAAATATAATAACGTCCAATTCAAAATGCTTGTTGAATGTTTTGTTCGAATGCAATTTAAACTCGAATATTCAGAATTTAATGAGGAAATGGTTAGGTCGCTGTTCCTTTTAGGTGTCAGTCTCACTCACTCACTAACATCGTTTCAAATTTCAGAGCAAAAAGTGTCTAAACCCAAAGCCTCCACTCAATTGCCTACTTCAAAAACTGAGCTTTTTTTCTTTCTTTCAAAAGTTATCAAAAACCCACACAATATCCAAAACACTTTCTTTACATCTTTTCTCTTCTTCTCTTAAGCCATGACTAAAGATGAAGACTTTAAGCTCCTAAAGATCCAGGTCATTGAAAGACTTTCCCCACTATTTATTCTCTTCTTATTTACATTACATTAATCTTTACATTGTGTGTTAATGGTTCTGTTCAAAAACACAGACATTTTCCCTCAGAGTTAACATTCATTGCGAGGGTTGTAACCAAAAAGTCAAGAAACTTCTCCAGAGGATCGAAGGTTTCTCTTCTCGCTCTCTTTCATAGTATTATATTTCACATGTGGCACATGCAAACACTTCTACTTTACTTATCTTTGATTCTTGGTGGATACATTGTACGGTTTTGACCAAAACAGGAGTTTGCCTCGTGAAGATAGAGGCAGAACATCAAAAGGTGACTGTTTCAGGGTCAGTTGACGCAGCTACACTCATCAACAAGCTCGTTAAAGCCGGAAAACACGCGGAGCTATGGTCTCCAAACCCCAACCATCAGCCTCAGAAGCCCAAGACTGATGATGTCATCAAGAACACCACTCAAAAGAGTCAGAAGCAAGGCTCGGCCAAAAGTAGTCTTGAAGCCTTCAAGCCCAAGAACGGCCCTAAAGGTGCGGCCACTGTCACGCAGGAGGAAGAAGATGACGGCGTTGAAGAAGATGGAGAGGTTCAGTATCCGAAACCGGCGAATCAGCAACAACAAACCGTCGTCAACTCCAAGAAAAACGCTGGAGGAGTTTCGTTGAACTGTGGAAGCAACGTAGTCAACGCTTCCAAGAAAGTCAACCAAAAACAAAACAGCCAAAACCAGAATACTCAACAAGTAATGACGGCTATGAGAATGAGAAACGCCGGGAAAATGAGCTCTGGTGTTGAACCCAACGAAATAGGAGCTCTCATGGGTCTCGCTGGTTTTAACGGCGCAACAAACGCCGTGAATAACCCCACAAATGTGATTCAACAACTTCAAACTCCACCATTAAGCAACATAAACGGCGTTACTAATCACAACCTAAACAATGGTAATGGAGCAGGAAGCATGATGATGAACATGAATGGATACAACAATCATCATCCAATGAACATGCAGAGTAGGCAAATGATCCATTATCATCAGCCTCAACAAATGATGTACCAAAGATCAGCTTTCGTTCCAGCATCAAGCAATGGGTATTATTACAATTATACCCCTAATCCCTACAGTTATTATCCTTATTACCCTTGCCAAACTGAGCAGCAGGACCGAAGTAGTCATTCATCTGCTACAAACATGTCTAGTGATGAAGACTCTTGCAATAACAACAGCTGCAATATCATGTAATTGTGGTTGCTTGACAAGGAAGGTATCTTTCTGCTTGTGAAATCTTTTTTTTTTTTAATGTTAATGTCTAATGTGGTATATTCATAATGTTTCGTTTCTCCTTTTTATCGACTGGGTGTTTTTTTTGGGCGTGTGGCGTGTAGCCATTTTGGACTGACAAGAATCTGTGTTAGTTGATATATAAATCCCAGAATGTTATCGATGTCTCTTGTGACATGTTTTGCTTTATTGTTTTGTTTGCATTAGTGTAATTAATGACATTCAAGAAATATGGTTAGTGCGTTACGAGTATTTCTAGAGAGGAGTATTTAGAGCGATTGATTTTTTCTTTTGTCGCAATGTGGTTTGTGTGTATCTCTCGAAAAGATATTCTCTCTCTATCTACTCAAAAGTTATTCCACCTGCTAGCTGCTTCTCGGTAGGTGTCTCGTTATACGAGTCACCTAATTTATTTAATGCGATATGATTCGAAATTTTAAATTGGACTAGTTAAAATAATGTCGTAGCCAGTCTTGCATCAATCAACTTTCTGTATTAAAATTTGAGATTTACACGACACGAATATGGGATTTTTTTTGTATTTTTTTGGTCGATCTTATTATACTCGTATCATATTGTCAATTTGTCATGTCTTGGGCTGCATGAATTTCGTATAATGTTTGGGCTAGGAAAATAAAAAAACTAGCCCAACTTAGTTTTCAGAAAAAATTAGCTGGGCAATGTTAAATTGTTGATAGCCAACCACACAATATTCCACCAATCAGACGACAAAAATGTGCAAACAAAAGGGAAAAACATCTTCAATCGTATTTTTGGGCGAAGATTTTCTCATTATAAAACACTTGAATATACCGTATACTGAAGTTTAAGGTTTGTAATGGTTATAAAAACACTTTAAATACCTTATAACTTATAGCATTGACTTGTCTAGACTAGCGTGACTGCATTCACCACATTTTGTTGCCTTATCATCGTACCAAAACAAGAACACATCGTTGTTTTTTAATCGCCACAAGGTCCACAACCATTTAAGACCTTAGCTTGCAGAAATTATGGTTCATATTAAATGGATGAAACTAACACCATATATTCACGTATATAAATGGAAATTTTGCATAGTAACCTGATATCTTTTTATGATCAGAAAATCCCAAATTAGATGGTCTCTTTCACTCTAAGTTTTCTAGCCATAAATACTTTTTTATCCGAAAATTTTAATATTCATGAAAATAGTGGAACCAAACTGCAAGAGAATTCCTTACTATGCTCAATATTTGCAATGATTTAGTTATGATTTCTCACAAAAATCGGGTTTTCAAATTTATACATGAAATCAATTTCGTTTTATCTTTAAGTTGGTCTAATCTACTCCAATACGTAAAGAAAAATAGTATCAATAATAAATAAACATGTTGCTGATGATGTTCGGTCCGTTTGCATGCTTATGTTTATATAATAATGTGGTTAGCACACTTATTATGGATTACCAAATGGACACTTAGATATAAGAAAGTTCGAGGTTAGGATAGTGGACCCATCTCTCAAATTCTTTTCACACTTGAGTTCTTACTTTTTGCGACACGAGCCGTGGGATGTTTGCCTTTGTTTTATCATCGAAATCTGTCTTACAGATTTCAAAATAATCGAGAGACCTGCCTGTGTGTTAGTTAGTTTCTGATAAAGTTGTTCAAAAATCAGATTAAGTATAAATTTTCGAATCAATATTTCTTTCCCATCCCCTCAAGTTAACTTGGTGCTTTGCTAACGCGTCTAGGATAGTATTATCAAGATCCTATCAAGAAAAATTAGTGTGACATTGGTCTATTAAGGTATAAACTTTGCGAGGTGTAAAGCAATAATCTGAGATATTTTTGCGACGTCATAAAATCTGAACACATATTTATATCCCTTGAGAAATTTGTTTATATTATTTATCATAGCTACTTTTTCCTTTGGTGATAATTTTTATTATTAAAGCCTTTATTTTGTATTAGTGTTCGCTTTCTCTGCTTTTCAACGGATGCCATTGGATTGATAGTATACGTCGCTTACTAGCTATTTCACCTCTGAAGCTCACACGAATTGATATCTATTTTAAAATTTAATTGATATTCTGATTTCCTATAAGAGTCTTAAAGACTCGGAACTGATTGCTAACCGACAACCAAACTAAGGAGTTTAAGATCTACTATTGTTGATCACGAAGACTATGCTAAGCTATAAAGATGAATTATTCAAGTTAGGCTCTCATTTATCATTAATTTTTCTTCACTAGTCATTAAGTCTTGCATATTATATGCAACTTTCATTAAATGCATAACTTCGATAAATCCGGTACTAACGACTAATGACAAAGAAAAAAGAGACTCAAGAGTGAAATCTCATAAAATAATATAAAGACAAACAAAAAATCCCAAAAATAAACACATTGAAAAGAAACGTCACTGAATAATAAAAAAGAAAAATGCCATTTGCACATCATGCAACCATTTGACAAAAAAAAAGTGATACAAAATTAGATTAAGATAGATTCAAAATGTGACCATCCTATAACAAGACTCAGAGGTGTGAACCAGAGAGCACCACGTTCTCTCAAACACGCACACACACTCCTATATATATGCTCTAATTTGATGATCAAGAACTTAATTTCTCTCATCCGAAGTTAATAATTTACTCATACACACACTTGATTAGAGTTGTCAGAAATGGAATCTCTATTGTGCCGTCGGAGAAGGATGAAAAGAGTCATGGTGCTAATAATAACGTTGACATGGCTCGGTGGCACGTATGGAGAGCTCGACGAACAACTATTCGAAGTAGGAAAGCTTAAGATGTTCATTGACGACCTTCCAGATATGCCTAGACTCCATGGCTTTAACTCTGTTCACGGGATCCTCAAACCTACTTCTCTTCAAATCGGCATGTTCTCCACTAAATGGGTATTATTCTTTCCCTCATTCAATCATCTTTTTCAGAAGATTCTTCTTGATTGGTGAGAATAATCGTATTACACTTGTTTACGGCTAATCATTCAAGAAAAAAAAAGAGATAAGATTCTTCAGGGAAAATGCTCAATTTATTCCTCAAGTATTTGAAATTATCACATTTATCTCCAACTATTATAAGAACAGAATAAATCCCCAAGTTTAGTTTGACTTTGCAAAATTAGATTTTACTAATGTCAACGTTAAATAATAATTAGAAATCGTTAACCAAGTTAAATCTAATTTTCAGAGCTCTATATATCACATCTTCTCCATCGTGAGTCGTAACTTTTCTCCAAAGTAAAACCCCCAGCAAACCCTAAATCGATTGGAAGAAGGAAAGCAAAAATCTGTAAATTGAAAATCATGATTGGAAAAAGACACAAGTTTCAAGTTAGAAGACAAGCAGAAATCGAAAGGTATAATTTGTTTTTCTTTTCGAAAATTGTTTAAAATCATTAGGTGATTAGTCATCTGCACATCATTGACGTGCTACATTGACATACATGTGCTGGTGTATGTTGAGTTTATTAGTAATGTGCGCATTATTAATTTTGAAAGACTATTGATTAATAGATATTTTTGTAGGGCACTGAATGAAGATTGCAATATGGGTGATGAAGACATATATAGTAGAACTTGATCCTAAAAAAATTGTGCGTGGAAAAGAGAAGGAATCTGACAATAACGTAGGTGTTGATGAAGATGATTGTGAAGTTATTATTGAAGATATGGGTGGATATAAAGAGACTGAACTAGATTTGGCTGACAATATAGAGTTAGAGCTAGCAGATAATACCTTTGTTGATGTAGAAATCTGTGAAAACTTAGAAGACCAATTTGGAGATGCTGCCTTTGAAGATGGAGATAGTAAATCTGATGATAGTGGAGATTAACCGTCCGGCGCCGGAAATATAGATTCCGTATCATAAACGCAAGTAACGCCAGATTCTTTAAATTCTTCTTCTCCAACGGTCTTGATTTCACCGTCGTGGGTTCTGATTCAGCGTATCTATCGAAACCGGTGACTACCAAATGGATTCTCTTATCTCCGTCGGAAATCGTAGACGTCGTCGTTGATTTCTCGAAATCGTCGTCGAGAACGGCGGTGTTGGTCAACGATGCACCGTATCCTTATCCTAGTGGTGACCCTGTCAACGAAGAAAATAGCAAGGTTATGAAATTTATCGTCAACAACGAACCAGAGTATGACACGACCAATAAGCTTATTGATTACCCGCAAGCTGACGTGTCAAATGCCGTCCTCACGCGTTACATTGCTATGTACGAGTACGTGAGCGACTCGGACGAGCCAACTCATTTATACGTCAATGGTTTGCCTTATAACGCTCCGGTCACGGAAACTCCAAAATCAGGGACCACCGAGGTGTGGGAAGTGATAAATTTAACGGAGGATAACCATCCGTTACACATTCATCTCGGACTGTTTAAAGTGGTGGAGCAAAGGGCGTTACTAGCGTCGGGATTGGAGGAGTTCAAGGAGTGTTGACTTTTGAAACCGAAATTAGAAATCATAAGTATTTTCTACTGTTGAGTTCCATGATGCTAGATCATTATTAATACAAGGTTATGAATTAACGCACCAAATATTATTCAACTATTTTGTATCCATGATAATCCAGTAAAACTTTTTTTTTTTCAATATAAGAATTAAATCTATACAACAAAAACCTTTTCCAAGATTCATATTTCATATGTTTTCCGTTTATTGAATTTGTTTTATAGACTATCCAAATGTTTTCTACTTTTTGTTGACCACAAAAAGACTTATGGGATTATGAATCAGTGGAACTCTAAATCCACTATGTGACATATTGCTTCACATGTTATTATTACTACTACGAGGCGAATAAATTTGTAAGAAAAACCTTTTTGAACAGGTGAAAGATGTGGCTATCTTCAAAATGTATCTACTGTCTAGGCCACGTAGTTAATTTGCAACCCAAACAACTGTGACAGAATATCAATCTGAAGCTTTTTTTTAAAAAAAGTCACCAACTGAAACTGATAGATTCAAACTGAATATTCTCAGCCGAACCAATAGAACAAATCTTTGCAACCTCTTGTCTCATCTTCCTCGGACCACACACAAGAACTCCCACGCTCGAACCCTTTAAACCAACTAGAAGCTCTGCTTTCGCACAATGAACAGAATGAGAAATTAGAAAAAAGTAATTTACTGTATAGACTGATACATGTATGAAAATGTTATAAAAAAATCTTAAATAGACTTACTATTAAGATTAGGCCTTTCTCCGTAATGAATCTTGGTGGATTCCGATAACAACTGCTGTGGCGAGCTCTCGATAATCAATGGAGAAAAAACATCGACGTTTCGGTCATGTTTCGTATCATACTTATTTTTGTTACACAACATAGCGACCGTAGACGTAGCCACCACGCTAACGGAGATCGCTAGAAGATAAATGAGAGATTTATAAGCCGAGGTGTACTTTTTCGAGCTTTGATCGATTGAGTAAATGTGATATCTTGTGATGATTGCGATGATGATAATAAAGATCATGAATGAAGAAGAGAGGATGGTTGCGAGACAGAGCCATGAGTAAGGTCCGAGGATTGGTGAGATGGGTTGGTCTGAGAGATATGGTTTGAAACCGAGGGTTTTGTTGATATTCATATTGCAAGTTGATTCTTTCTCTCTGGTGACGAAGGCTTTGATTTGGATATCTACAAACGAGGAGATCTCGGTGGAGATCGGTAAGATTAATTTGAGCATGGAGAGGTCAGAAGAGTTCTTGAACGCGCAGATTAGAGTCATTTTCGGGATTTTACAAGTGTTCGTTGAACTCATGTAGAGTAGGTCGCGGATGATGGAGATGAACGGTGTAATCCCACTGCCTCCACTCACCATCACCAGAGATTCATGCCTATTCTTTAACGAATCAGTGTTACTTGTATTGCAAGAAACCGAATGTTGAACTTCTCTATTTTGGGGATTTAGGTTAATTACCGTAGGAAATCAGTGGAAGCAGGGCCGTAGGGTCCTTCAACGGAAACATCCAAGTGGTCAATCTGATCAGAAGAAGAAAGCATCTTGTAAAGTTTAGTGGACCATTTGCCTTGGCTCTTGATCATAACACTTAGCTTCTCTGGTTCAAGTTTGCTACTCGAAGTTATCGTAAACGGATGCCACTGCAGCTTCGAAATACTCGGTATGTTTACGAACAATATACTCGTCGGGTTATACATCAACACTGTATTAACAATTTTTAGAATATGATTCTTGAGTAGGTAATCGATTGAAGAAGGAAAAAAACAAGAGGGATCGTTGTTAAAACTCACTAGGGTTTTTGGAGAAATTGAGCTCGATGGTGTCACAAGGAATAACACGAGCAAAGAGTAGCTTGACATTGTTGCGAGACTGGAGAAATCTCAAGAAACGATCGACGATGAAGATGTAGAAACCGGGAAATGAAATCAACGAGTAAGAGATGCCAACGTGGAGGATAAAGAAGAGCATGAAGACCATGTAGAGATAATGAGTATAGAAGAAGACTTCAAAGAATCTCCTTCTTATCGTTGGGAATGTTGTGGCCCACATCGCAAGTCCAGCCACCAGAGCTACCTCTCCGGCTAAATTCGAGATACCGGTCCTATCCCACTCCAACGTCTGTTCACACGAACAATTTAAGGATGAGCATAAAAAGTTAAAAAAACCAAAAAAAATATTTAGGTTCATTATTTCGTACCAAACAAGCTAAAATCAAAGTCTAATTTAGTGTAACCAAACAAAACTAGCTTCAATAAATCAACAAATAAGGATGAGCTAGCATAAAAAGTTAAAAACCAAACCAAAAATACACTTATAGTCAAACTGGTTCATTATTTCGTACCAAACAAGCTAAAATCAAAGTCGAATTTAATATAAATAAATTAAACCAAAATTTTGTCAAACAAAGCTATCCGAACTCAAAAAATTGGTTATATACTTCTGACGTAACGTCTCCAAGCCAAAAATCGAAAAAAAAAAAAAAAACAAATTAACTTAACCGAATCGGATTGAATAATCGGAAATACCCACACCTACACACAGTATCGATGAATAATGTCAAAATAAACAAAAATGATATAAACCTTTAAATCCTAAAACTTATATACTAACCTGAGAGACTTGATTTGTGGATATCCAGTAGATAAAATAACAAAGACCGTGGCTGGTGAATAAGGTCATGACCAAGTGACCGAGCCATATATGGTACTTGATGCTTGACTCCAACGTAAGCCCAACTGCAGCCAGCAACGACGAGCCACGCGCCACCGGATAGAACAAGAACCCCAAGCATATGTTCCCAGCTAGAGCTAACCTGACTGCTATTGAATCCAGCCTCGCTTGCCATCTTTTCAGTTTTGCCAGAAAACAAACACAAAAGCCAACCTTTTCTTTTGTCATATAGCTAATTAGCTTATAGTACATGTTAAATGCCATTTTGTAATTAAAGATTATACAAAAACATATCTCATAATTTCTTCATAAAATGCCAAACTGTTGAAGATATGATATGAGTGATTCAGAGAATTACGGGTAAATCAAAATTTATTTATATATTTAAGTTTCCTATTGAATTTTGACTAAAGTTGCACTCTAATAGTAAGGACCCACAAATATAGTTTCATTCAATAAAATTTTCATCTAAACTTAATTGTTTTTCATCATATCACAATATCACAATATCACAATATTACAAAAAAGCATTTCTACACGATCATTATAAACTATATCGTGTATGAATATTTATACAATACATATAAAATAATTACGTTAGTCGCCAAAAAAAAAATCTATCACGAAAACTTACAAGTTCTCTCCATGGATTGGTGCTGATTGCGGAGTGATGGTGACAAAAGTATAGTAAAAGTAATTCGATAAGCTCCAAAGCAGAAGAGCCATGAACATTGTCAAGAACATAACCTCAGTCACTGTCACTATTCCTAATGCTCCCTTCACTAACATTGGTCTTCTCAATGCTCGAAACTTGTCTTTCTTCTTCCTCTCCACTCCACTTTTTAATTTACAGAAAAGAAAGAATGTAATATTATGATAATTAGAATAGTCAGTTGGTAGTTTAAGTGTTTAATTTACCTATTAAATTGGTCAACACTCGTTTGTTTCTTCGAGTGAAGGTAAATAGATCCCAGAAAAGCCAGTAGAATCATTGGGAACATGTAAACCAAAAGGTTCACTCCTAATAAAAGAAAAACCAGTAAGTATACATAATTGATATTTGTATAAACTAACAGAAAAATAGATTAGATCTATGACGACTTATAAAGAAATTGATGTGAAAATACCTGGTTTCCCAAAATATATTGATTTGCCGAGCTTGGCACGCATGGATATCAACCAGATTTTCTTGTAAGTAGACGTTGGCATCATGATCCAAATCACCATAGTCCCCATTAAAATCACCATCGCTAAGACCTTAATCACCTTCTTAATCACTTCCTTATTCATTTCTCCTAATACATCCATATTATTAATTACAAGAGATGAGATTCCAAGATATAAGAAGAAAAAAACAAAGCGAAAGGGACTTTGCAATGAAAATTATAACACTTAAAGCGAGTAGAATATTATAACATTTGACTTGGGCGAGTAGATTGCATAGGAATATAATTGTAGAAGCTTATGTATCCACGCGCCACCACAAGCCAACCATGTTGAATCTTTACAAAGGCTTGTGGTCCCACTTCGCATGACATGGCTTCATCTCGCCACGTCACCAACCTAACTATTCGTCTCTCCCCATTTCCTAATAAATAAATAATTATAGACCAAAAAAATTTAATTAATTAATGAATAGATCATCTCGCCAAAACTCAAAGGTGTTGTTTTTGCCTTGCCACATCAGCAAAAATAATGAAGAAAATAATTAACCAGTTAGATCAAGCCACATCATCAAACTAGTGAAAGCGAAAACGTTGCCTCAGTTTTCACTTCTCATCAAATCGGCAGTGACCACTCGGGCTCACAATAGTCTCATGTTCTGTTTCAAATTCGTGATAGAAGTATAAGGAACATCATCACCGCCATCTCCAGTTGGCCTTATTTCGTGGATCTATTTTGCATTTGGCTATAATCTAGTCTAGTTCACGGTTTAAAATAATTAACATTTAACCCCAAAAAATTCATTATAAGCAATTAGCATGTGGGATACTTGCATATCAAAACTTACTGCAAATCTTCTTTCCCCTCTTATGCAGGCTTACATGTTCAACAGTTCAAGTATGATTATTCTAACTATCAATGATCAATGTAATTGATGATTCTACTTTGGAGATCAATGGAAAACAGGCCACACTTTGTCAGCAAGAGGTAATGTCTCAAAATGTTGACTCATATACATCTCTATAGACATGGTCAAATTATGAATCAATTGTCATGCCTTTTTATTGATAAGGTAATAATGTCTCCCGTTACATGGTTACAAGAATCCCTCAACAAGAAACGAAGAGTAATACAGAGAGCATGAAGATGCTTGTTCGGTTTTTGAGACTGTTATAACAGCTCCTCACGAGTGGGCTTCTTAAGCTTAATGGGGTTCGTATCTTCAAACAGCTTATCATGTGGGTTTCATTAATTCCAGATTCTGAGAGACAAAAAGAAAAGCAGAAGAATAGTGCAATATAACTCTTTCAAAAGAAAAAAAAAACTAATCAGACGTTATAAAATGAAACCCACCGAAAATGTAAGATACTTTACTTATAGAAATTCCAAAATTTAGTATTGGGCTGTGTAGAAAGAACCATTTTTTTCTGAATTTGTTAAATTTTTGCCTTTTGGACATGAAATCAGAAACCAGAAGAAAGTCTACTCTAAAATGAATTCCGTTGAGTTCTGTAATAAGCCTTTTTTTTGTCCCGGTCGAAACCAAGTTAAGATGCATTTAGTTAAAACGCAAAAATGTTTTGTGTGCAGCTAGCTTTAATCTACTAGTCTTTTTCTTATAGATTATTTGAATTACGTGGAATACCGAACCATTCACTCACTGATGCACCTTCTTCGAGCCTGCTAAGTTCCAATAGATTTTAGCTAACATCTTATGAAGGTTTAATTTGATAAGAAACTTAAATAAATATGGAGTTTAAATGTACAGTCATTAGAATTTAGAGCAACATATGAAAATTTCCCTAAATGGGATCAAACTACACCACACTTAGTTGAAGCAACACATTCTTTAATTTAACGACTTCAACTGTTTAAATCTTAAATATACACGAGCTAAAAAGAAAAGGTTCAACTATACAAATCAACACTTCTCTTTTTATTGCAAAAAACAATTCTACACGATATGGTTGATGTACGAATTGTCACGTAGGGTCTATTACAACTTTGTAAGTGAAGTCCTCCATTGGCTGGCTTTGAGTTATCATTGTGTCTGGAGCATAAATATTTTCGATTTCATTAAATATTTCTTGTTGTCATTTGTCGATTGTTCTCTCTTTTTTTCTTTTTCTTATAGCTTTCAGGGTACGATTTTGTTATTGCGTTTAATACGGCACAGTACTACGGCCTAAGCTGATGTCTTCGTCCATGCCCGCTTTGACACGGATATAATCTTTGAGATGAGTTATGATACAAGCATCTACCCACAATTTCTAGCTCCACGACCACATTCTCTTTGAGATCAACTATATATTTACCATTATGCATAATCGGAGAGCATTCTCTAATTTATAACCACTCCATGTAATTTTCACATGTCAATTACACCGAAGAGCTAGAAGAACCACTGTCTCTTTTGGATTGCAATGATTCTACTAATAACTTGGTGGTTATTCCAGAGAGGCTCCAAAATACCAAGTACACAATTAGAAACATACAAGGAACTTGTCATTGTACTGATCATAGACTTGACTCTTATATACGCACTTACACAATAAGACCAACTAATTTCTATGTTGGGGAACTCTTATCAAGCGAGATGGATAGAGTTTCTGACAGGAACAAAGCATTTGAGGATAAATTGATTGAAGTTTGAGCAAAATAATTTTACAGAAACCGTAGAATAATATATACCAATCAATGATTGATGATGATAATCTTTTAAAAATTTCATGATTGCTTCCGGCCAGAATAAACAGTTAACTAATTTTAACATTGTGGTCCAAAAGATTTATTAGATTGACCCATTTTGTTTATATATTATTAAAACCAATTACAACTTTTTTTAAAAAGAGATGATAATGTAAAGTCGGCTTTACAACGAAGCAGGCAAAGAAAATGTAATGGTGCTCGATCACTCTTATATGTATAATAAAAGCGTGTGTGTGGTTCGTTTCAATTATATGTTTTGGTTGCATTATAAATCATAATATTCCAAAGCCAACTGTATCCCCCTTGTTTTGTTCTCTTCTTCTCTTACATCTACCACCGCCAATCTCGCTTTCTTTTTTTCTCATTTATTTATTTTTCTACTCATTCCTTTATTAACCGTTTTAATAAATAAGTCATTGTTAGACCAAAAAAAAAAAAAATCGCTGGACTACAGGACTAGCAATCTGAAAAAGTCTTAATAAAAAAACCTTGCTTTTTTAGAAATTAAAGAAAACTCAATTTTCGGATTGAAAGTTTTGTTTTAGAGTTTAGAATTATAATTATATGTATAAATTTTCAGGAGCTCTTTTGGTAATTGGTGTACTACACCATTACTAGAAAACATTTTGAAAATATATTTGTATTCTATTATTAATGAAGATTTTATCATTAATTTATAACAAGCAAATTTAATTGCACTAGAATGATATATGGTACACGGTTAAACACTATACTAATTAAAAAATTGTTTATCTTAACACACAAAATTACGATGAATAATTCCATTTACATTATGTTAAAATTTTCTGAAAACATTATCTCGAATAATTCGTGTAAGACAATTAAAAAAATAAAATCAAACCTCATATTTTGTGTTAGAAGCATAAAATTAGTCAACCCCTAAACTAATTTTGTTGTTGTTGCAATTCTCAAAATTTAGAGTTTAGAATATGGAAATTTAAATTTAAATTATTTTGTTAAATTGTTTTAAATAATAGATTATTTTTAAAAGAGTAGAGAAAGAAAAAGTGGACCAAGACGTAGGGTCCCTGCAAAACGGTGCCGTAACAGCGACCTCTCTCTTGACAAAATGGTCGCGTGGATAAATAAAAGCGATGTGAGTCGCTTCTGAGTAAGAGCGAATCCCCAAGTTCATTTATTCTTTTTTTTTTTTTTTTTTTTTTCCGATCGACGGAGATTGATCGGCGTAATGGCCGGAGGAATCATCTCACCCGCCTCTCTACTCATCCTCATCGCCGATATCGTGGAGATTCCACTCAACGTCGGTGTGTTCAAGAAGGATTGCTCGGATCTCACTCGACGAGTCTGTCTCTTAACGCATTTGGTAGAGGAGATTAGAGATTCTACGCCGATCGATTCCGCCGCTTCATCTTCATCGGAAAATGATTGGTGGTCTGATCTTGTCTTCGGACTTCAAGCCGCGAAGCGTCTTCTCTCCACAGCTACTCGATTCCAAGCTCGCGATTCCTCTGTAAGCAATCTAATGCCTTATACGATTCCTTTCAAAATTACGAATCGCACATTGTTGTTGTTCTTCTTCAATCTACAATTTGTTCCTCATTAAATTCCCAGATTCGTAATATCTATTAGGATTACTGGTTTAGTATCGGTCAAGTGCATTGATTATTGTCCGGTTATCTCCGGTTTAGCTAAAGCTTTGATTATTTTCTGGATTTGAAGGATGGTGCTGCAAAGAGAATCTCTTTCCAGTTCCAATGCATTACATGGAAGCTAGAGAAAGCATTGAGCAATCTTCCATACGATCTTTATGATATCTCTGACGAAGTTAGAGAACAGGTAAAAAATTCGTGTACGAATTGCAACAATCTTTGCATGATTAAATGGAAGAGATGAGTTCTTAATGTTTGTTTTGAATTGTATTAGGTGGAACTAGCGAGATCACAATTGAGAAGAGCAATGCAGAGATATGGATCATTGAATTCGAACAAGTTCTCTCGTGGGTTATCTGAGCCAATGGAGAGAGATGGTTTTAGCAATATTATAAAGATCAAAGCTGAGGAGAAGCTTGAGAGTGTCTCAGAAACACTTCATTTAGTGGAAGAAGAGGAGAAACAAGATTCGCCGCCTCTGCTGCGGAAAAGTTCTTCCATTTCTTTGGCATTTTATTTGTCCAAGGATGCTGATACTGATAGATTAGACAAAATGGTCAACAAGAACACTGGTGAATCGAAGAAATCTGATAAACTCACGATTCCGGTTGATTTTCTTTGTCCGGTATCTCTGGAACTGATGAAGGATCCTGTTATTGTCGCCACAGGACAGGTCTGGTTTTGAGATTTTGTAGTGGTTTTGAGATTTTACTGTTGTTGCTTGGTTTATTGATATTGTGTCTCTCTTCAATGGCAGACTTACGAGAGGGCGTACATACAGAGATGGATAGACTGTGGGAATCTAACGTGTCCAAAGACTCAGCAGAAACTCGAAAACTTTACTCTTACGCCAAACTATGTTCTCAGAAGTCTCATCTCTCGGTGGTGCACTGAACACAACATTGAGCAACCTGCAGGTTGCATCAATGGTAGGACAAAAAACCATGGAGACATGTCGGTAATTCGGGCTTTGGTTCACAGACTCTCTAGCCGGTCCATAGAGGATCGAAGGAATGCTGTTTCTGAAATCCGATCTCTGTCAAAGAGAAGCACGGACAATCGCATTCTGATTGCAGAAGCAGGAGCAATCCCTATTCTGGTGAACCTTTTGACCTCAGAGGATGTTGCTACTCAGGAAAACGCAATCACATCTGTTCTCAACCTCTCTATATATGACAACAACAAAGAGCTGATAATGTTTGCTGGTGCAGTCACCTCCATTGTTCAAGTCCTTAGAGCCGGAACCATGGAAGCAAGAGAAAACGCTGCAGCGACACTCTTTAGCCTTTCGTTAGCCGATGAGAACAAGATCATAATAGGCGGATCGGGTGCAATACCTGCCTTAGTGGATCTGCTTGAGAACGGAACCCCGAGAGGGAAGAAAGACGCAGCTACAGCATTGTTCAATCTCTGCATTTATCAAGGAAACAAAGGAAGAGCGGTTAGAGCCGGTATAGTAACTGCATTGATCAAGATGCTCAGTGACTTGAGTAGCCATCGGATGGTTGATGAAGCTTTGACAATTCTCTCGGTTCTTGCTGGTAATCAAGATGCTAAATCCGCGATATTAAAAGCGAATACTTTACCCGCATTGATAGGTATTCTGCAAACGGATCAAGCGAGAAACCGAGAGAACGCAGCAGCGATATTGCTTTCGCTGTGTAAAAGAGACACTGAGAAACTGATCTCAATCGGTAGACTCGGCGCAGTTGTGCCATTGATGGATCTATCGAACAATGGGACAGAGAGAGGCAAAAGGAAAGCCATGTCTTTGTTAGAGCTTCTCCGCAAAGCATGCCAATAATAATTAGTGGTCTGACACAATAAAAAAGGTTCGTAAAGCTCTGGTTTTTTTATGAGTTTCTTAAACTATGTTAATATTTTGTTCAATTGATTTGATTTTTTTTTGGGATTACTAATTCCATTTGTGGAACCGAATTTGGAGATGGTGAGCCAAAAAGGGTTTTCGAGAATCGAACTCTGTTTTGCTTGCTGTGTATTTATTTGTTACATTTGTAATAAAAATGCTGAAGAAATAATAAGCATTGAATTTATTCTTTTTGTTTCTGATTCATGATGAGTTTACATTATTGCTCTATCTCAACTCAACTTTAGCCTTTATGATTCAACAGATGGAGGACTCGGTTCACGTGAATTAGTTGCTCTTCTAATCAAATACCTTAGAAGAGAAGCAACAGTTACAAATAAAATTTAAAATAAATGATTAGGTACATTATTCGTTAAATGTCAAATATTAACTTGCTTCGGTAGGCAACAAGAGGGCCAAATGTTCTAATAAATCGGCGTGATTCTCGGAAGAGTCAATTTCTTTCTTCGCTGGAAGTATCAAAACTTTCAAACAACATTACCTCATATATTTCGGTATTTCACATAATGTTCATAAGTGAAAGAAAATGACATATTCCAAATTTAATGATTGAAATGAAAATTATATTTTGGGGGGGGGGGGGGGTTTGTTTGAAAGTTTCTTCGAGACCGAAAGCGAAATGAGTCATATTAGTCTTCTAATTGATTTGAGTTGTTGTTGAAAAAAAATGGTTAATTATTATCTCCATCCACCCATAAATCCAGCATTTTTAATTGGGGGTAGTTAGCTTGGGAAACAAGAAATCAGAAAGTCAGCTGAAGACAGTACGGCGAAGGTCAACGACTTTGGTCTGAAGTAGCGAAGCATTTGGGGATCGGAACCAAACACTTTGAGCCTAACAACAACAACAACTTGGGAATCCCAATGGCTTTATTTGATAGTTTAAGCAATATCCATGTTGCATCTTACCATGTACAAACTACAAAGAGAGTTAAAGGTTTGCTTCTTACACAATCAAAGTGAGATCATCCTGAATCTAATGCTGTCTCTGATATCATCTCTCGATAAACGAACAAGGAAGATAGATCAGTGTAGTAGCGAAAACCTGAAGCTACTACAAAAGTCACAACTCACAAGTGGTCGAAACTACCAAAGTCACAACTCACAAGTGTCTACAAAATAAATTTTATGATCCTCCAAAGGCTATATACTAATTATTAATCTAAGTCCATATTTTATAAGGCCCGCTTACAGATAAATTCTATATGCTTAGTCTTCTATTACGAGCCAAGGCCTCAAAAAATGAAAAACCATTCGCATAACCCGGATCCTTCCCGGTTGTGCAGGTCTAACTTTTCGCCTTTAGAATATTATCCAACTTTGTCATATATTCTATGAACCGGCATCTAAATAATGTACTACTATTTAGTATATGATTACTGAATCTATAGTCATTTTTTCGAGCAAATATGGACTCAGATTCTCCTTGGCCACAAAAACTATTTTCATCGGTAAAATATTTTTAAGAAAATAGTCGACGCTGTGAAATCTTCTGTCCCAAAATAATTATTCATTTTTTTTTTCTTTTCCATACGATACCATAAGAAATATTTTCCTGCTACACAGCTACCTCCTCTTTTATGTGGTTGAACAACTAAAGCAAAGTTCCCTTAGAAAGCACTTACTTACGCTTTAAGCAACTACACGCACTCGCATATACAGTATACGATTATACTGCCAATTTAACTTTTATTTAATATTGGTTGAAAAAGCTTTAACTATACATAATTTTTTTTTTTTGATAATCAAGGAGTTCTCGGTATTAGGTCCATAATTTCCTTCTTAGTGCCAAACCAACACTTGAATTCATCAATTAAATGTATTTGTCATGCCACTAGACCAAGGGCTACTTGGTAACTATACATAGATTTCGAATGGTTGTTGCAGACGGAGTGGTCTAAATTATCAGCGAACTAAACCATCCTAATTTTAGAACAGTTTACAGTCTGCTGCGATTTTAATTTATCTTTTTATAAAAGCATACCGCAGTTAATCCGCAACGGTTTTTTTTTATTTTTTTTCTTTACACCAGACTATAACTTATGAATAATAAAAATAATAGTTTAATTCACAAATGATTTTGTCTACTCCGACTACTGCATCTATTCAAAGCCATAATGTTTCAAGATAAACCATTTAATAAAAGCAAAAATCTAACTAACTAGTGAACTATAATGGAGAACTAATATAGTAGGAAATTACATACAGCTAACTGGACCACTATTTATCTCATACATTTGTATATTAAATGTATGGTTTATGCTTTTGATTTTGGTGGTGGGGGACGACGGTGGAATTTTAATCGCTAAATTAATTCCACAACTTCTTTAAAAAATCATGACGTGAAAAATCACAATAGTGCATTTGGGGCCCACCTCACATGAAAATTCCGAACCCTTGGACCGACGAGTACTCCTTAACTAACCGGATTCTCAATTTCTTATTGTAGACTTGTAGTTTGAGTCTTTCAGATTAGAATTAATTATAATTTCATTAAAAACTAAAAAGACTAGAAACTTATCGAAATAATAATGTCTAGACTATTTAACAAGTCTATGAGTCCCATGCACTTGGCTTACGTAACGAGAACGCATTCATCATCACCTCACATCTCATTTTCACGTCTCCTCTTAACTCTTTTAAGCTTAATCTCCATATACACAAACTCTCTTTTTTACAATCTCTTTGATCAAATCGAAACTCGCCGATCACAACATGCGTGGAAATTCTTACCGCCGGGGATCCGACGTAGCCGTCGTCTTCTTCACGGTGATGATCACGTTGCTGACGTGTCCAATAATCACCAACGCTTCATCATCATCAGATTCTTCTTCAGCCATCAGGAAGCTCGATGAGGTCGATCCAATAAAGTGCTCTCCTAGCTGCATCACATACCCTCCTCCGCCGTCTCCTCCACCACCGTCTCCGCCACCACCTGCTTGTCCTCCTCCGCCGGCTCTTCCACCACCGTCGCCGAAGAAATACGGACCTAACTGCCCACCGCCTCCGCCGGCTAATTTCTTGTATATAACGGGTCCGCCGGGAAATCTCTACCCTGTTGATCAAGAATTCGGAGCGGCTGCCGGAAAAAGTTATACGGTGGTGAAGCTCTCAGGTATAGTCGCGTTTGGGATTATGGGTTTCTTGATTCTTTGAAACATGATCGGAGAATAAAATATTTGAAGATCTGTTGGTATGTTCAGATACTTTTTTAATTAGTTGTTGAAGAACGTTATTGATCGTTGATTAATAATCTTTCTAGCTAGGATTATTATATGTTTCATCATATTTTCCTATATCCAAATTCATAATGGTTTTTTAACCAAATTAATAAGGTACGTAGACCAAATTTATGTTCAAGGAAATATGTAAATTCTAGAAATGTATTTTCTTTATCTGATATGTTCTCTATTCAACTTGTTATTGAATTGATTCTCGAAACTATAAAGTTTTTTTTGTGCGGAATAATTTTACAGAAAAGCAAATTGTTCTTAACAAATGGAAAGTTAAAAAGGCGAATTTTCGAAAATATTTTTGTCCTTTTTAGCTTTCCTCTTCACGCTTCTAACCCATTGTTATTTATAATCATAAATAATTTAAGAAAAGTCAATATGTTTCAACTAAAGTAAAGTAATTTTAAATGAGATGAGCTGTTAAAAAAAAAAGTACTCTAAATGAAGTTAATAAATAGAGAGACTTGATGAAACTTTCTTATGTGAATTGATAAACTATTATAATCACTTAATCAGTAGTTAGAAAATATCATGTTCAATCTGGATAAATTGATACATCCAATCCGAACGAATTAAAACAATTGATATGAAAACTGAACCATATTTTAATATGATTTAAATGTATATATATATATATATATATATACGGAAAATCGAATTTTACTTAAAATCAAACTGAAAAGGAAAAATGATTTTAAGAAAAAATGTGTGGAGCTGCCAAGAAGGTAGTAAAGTTTGAGGAAAGATCAAATATATTTGATTAATAATTGAATTTAAATTTAAAAGAAACTGTACCAAAAAAATAGAATTAAAATGTCGAAACCAAATCAAACTGAACCGAAATTCAGATTAAATCATTTTGGAAAGCAGAAAAAGTGTAACAATTTTAAGATAGAAAGAGACACGTGTGGACATCAAAAGTAAAATGATACGTGTTGATGGTAAGAGAGAGATCAAGAATGGTGAGATCAACTTGGGTTTCAACAACGATAGGTCCCGCAACGCCGACCTCAGACATGACATGTGAATCTGTTTCGCCTAACGCTAGTGTCTACGGTTCTACCAAATCTCTCTCACCTACGTTTTTACTTTTTTTTTTTCTTTTTCTTTTTTCAACGCTACTGATTATACATACCGAGTATTTACGTAAATCATATATTTACCAAAACAAATGTGGTATCTAAATTTACTCTCTTTTTTTTGTGTGTGTATTTTTACGTCTTCTACTATGAGATATGCGTATTCGACTTAAAACCAAATATCGGTATCCTTTTTCATTTATCTTTCTTTTAAAAGAAAACGAAGGGGAAACTAAATTTGCCAAATTAGTAATGAAAAATATGAAACGGAATCAATGAAAGGAGTTATTCGCTCATTTTTTTTTTTTAAATATTTTCTTAGAGGTTGCAATTGTTATAGACTTTATAAGGTATGAAATAATTGTGCACCACACAGCTGTGCTTATGCTATTATACTAGTTTCATGCAAGCTCCCTTTGAAATGTATATAATGTACTCTGTTTTTTTGTTTTACTTTTTTAACGTCTGATTGTCATTAACTACCGCACCGTCTTTTACAATTTTGAGGGGGTTTATTTCGATATTACTTTATTCTACTATTTTTGGGTTAAGATTATACGTTGCATTAACTTATTACTTTCCCCGCCTATAATAAAATTACCGCTTTGATATAGTTTAAAACATGGCTGCCTTTTAAAAAAAATATGATTATATATACATTACTGTGTTTTCTTTTAATCTGTGGGAGATGCCTAAACTACTACAGTAGAGCCATGTAATATAAATTAGGATTGAACCCTTAATCTGGTGGCAATGTTTTTAAAACCAGACCGAATATCGATTCACCATTGTTACTGAATAACTGGTTAGACCGGTTCAACCAGTTAAACTGAATTTTTAATATTTTATTTATTTATTACATATGCAATGGATAACTTAATTAAAATATAAAATTAATAAAATACATTCTTAAAATCTTCAATATCTCTCAGTGTATCTTGTTCGTTCATTGAATATTTTGTCTCCATTAAACTAGAAAAAATAAACTAAATATATATAAATACAATTATATATAATCACTAACACAAATTAGGAAACAAAGAAAAAATCAGAAACATATAAGAAAATAATTGATGAAGCATTCAAGTGACACACACTTCCATTCTACTTATAGAAAATAGTGGGTTGACTGTATAAACTCTTCTCAAATATACCACCTCAAACAAGATTCTTTCGAACTTGTTGGCTCTTCGTTTGCCAACCCATAAAGTTTTCAAACTTCATTATATATCACGACTTCTTATTTCTTTCACAATTATCCAAATTTAATTAAAATCACAATTTCGATTAGTTAAGCATAAAATTACGTTTTACTGTACCGCGTTTACACATAAAATCGATCTTACTGTACCACAAAGCTCAATCTAATGTTACTCTATCTTTGATTATATTCATTCCATGATGTAAATTAAACAAAAATTCAATAGATTTTATGGTTAACTAATTAAAATTGTGGCGTAAACGCAGTACAATAAAAACGCGATTTTATGATTATTTAATCAAAATTGTGATTTTAATTGAATTTGGGTAATTGTGGAGAAAATAAGAGATCGTGATATATAATGAAGTTTGAAAACTTTTTGGGTTGGCAAACGAAGAATCAACAAGTTTGGGAGGATTCCGTTTGAGGTGGTACACTTGAAGGAGGTTTATACAGACAATCCAAAAATAGTTGAATGTTTTTACTTGTTTTCTACAAGTAAATAGAATACCAGAAAAGTGACATTGATAGTTTAGGACCATTGGTGTTTTTTAATTGAAAAATAGAAAAGAAACATAGCAATAAGTAGACGGGTAGGTTTAATTAAATTGAATAACTTATCATTTAAATAATACCCTTAATTGAAAAAATAGAAAAGAAACATAGCAATAAGTAGACGGATAGGTTTAATTAAATTGAATACCTTATCATTAAATAATATCCTAAAAATCAAAATTTTGTTTAAAATTAGATAAATCGGTCTTTAATGACACCGGATCATCAGTTTTACTGGATTTTGGACGGATTTTTTGATTTTGTTCACATCCGATTTTTAACTATACCCGAATTCGGTTTAGATATCAATTCCTAATCGGATTGATCTAACAGGCTGGTCTGGTCCGGTTTTAAAAATCTTGCCTAGTGGGATGATAGAAGCAATATACACGTGGGTCTTAAAGATTAGCGTGAGATTGTCTTTAAAAAATAAATAGCGTGAGATTCGACATTTTTGTGTTTCTTTTTTCTTTTAACTCTTCGTTCTTATGGGTAGAATTATTAATTTATTTTTCAGCGAAAAAAAATCATTTTTTGATATCATCTACAAAAAAACCTTGAAAAAAAAATAAATAGCTATGATGTGTTACCTATAAAACCTTCAAAATCACTCAACGTTTAGCCCTTTACAGATATACTCACGAATTTTCCTCAAAAATAAAATCACAAGAATATATATATATATATACATATATATATATATATACATTATCCTTCATTTTGTTTTAGTCCATCATGAACGAAAATAATTCATCTTGATTAATCAAGCTATGCTAAAACAAATTTCTTTTTCTTTAGATAAAACATGATGGTTTACTAAAACATTTACACATGAATTTAAACTAGTCAAAGATTTGAATATGAAATTGTATATATGAACAAGTTTTAATAAAAAAAATAGGTTTATTTTTTTTCTTAGAAAAAAAATTGTTTTTTTTTTCTTTTAACTCTTCGTTCTTATGAGTAGAATTATTAATTTATTTTTCAGCGGAAAAAAATCATTTGTTGATATCATCTACAAAAAAACCTTGAAAATAAAATAAATAGCTATGATGTGTTACCTATAAAACCTTCAAAATCACTCAACGTTTAGCCCTTTACAGATATACTCACGAATTTTCCTCAAAAATAAAATCACAAGAACCATTTTCTTATAATTTGATTCTTTTAGTATTCAATTATTTATTAATGAGAATTTTACGTGAAGCATCAATAAAACTTCTGGAAACAGATGCTAGTATGTATCCATCTTTCTTTTGGAGGTTAAAATATCATACATTTGTCGACCACTTTAAGCATCTATGACGCATTAATTTCTTTAGAGGACATAATTAGGTCATTATAGTGGTTGATGTGTAGAATATTCAGCTAAGATTTGTCGTCTAACAAAATGGCTTTTATAAAATGATGATTGCAGTTTATCTCTCTTTTTAATAGCTAAGCATGCATGTTCTTCAACTATTCAGAGTCAATAATATTCGAATAATTAACCAAAACATCAGTACATAAAGCACCGAAAAGCCCGTTTCTCAGTATAATCAAATCAAGATCCAAGAAAAATTACATACGGCCAAGTTTATCTAAACTAATCGAATATTTTACATAAGTTTAACATGCTAACTAAAGAAGTCAACACTAGTACAATGCCAAGTTGCCAATCCGCAATTAACCAAGGAAATTCTATTAACAAACAATGATTAAGAGGGACTAACATCGAATACTATAAGCATAAATTAACACTAATGATTAATGTGATTAAGGAAGATGACTAGTTAGCAAACCATTAGTTCCAATAATTCACAAGACAAATGTCTTCTAGCTAGAGTCCACTCCTTCCAACTAAGCTTTTTCCATAAACTTATCTTATCAATTTACTTTCTCGCGCTTACACTTACCCAAAAATCTTAATTTGTGTTACATTTAATTTAAATTAAAAAGAACCATTCTTTCAACAAGAAAGGTAAAACAAAAAAAGAAAAGAACATGAACACAAACGATCATGGCCTTCTCCTCTTGAACTTATGCTTCATCTTTTCTCTTCTTTACTTCCCGTACTTAGCTATATCCGAGACGCCGTGTCCGTATCCGTGTTATCCACCGCCTATTGGCGGTGGCTCCTCCACGCCTTCCATGACTCAACCATCACCATATCCTCCTCCAGCCACAAACTACCCTTCTACGGCAGGGAATTTACCAAATTACCCTCCTCCGGCTGGGGATATACCAAACTACCCTTCCCCACCGTACATCGGTGGTGGTAGCGGTAGTGGCAGCAGCTTCTATGGCCCTCCACCGCCTGACGCTATCTTGCCTTACTTCCCCTACTACTTTAGAAAACCTCCTCACCAAACGGATCAAACGTCGTCGTCTTCACTCGTGGCAGTTCAAGGAAAATTAACGGTGAGGATCGTAGCCGTGTCAAATCTTGTGGTGGTTGGAGTTCTCGGTAACATTATGTCTATAACTTAACTAGTAACTATGTAACTCTTGTCTTGTGGAAGCTTTTCGTATATTATATAAGAAATATTGTAATACTTTAGAATATACTGCAGCGGAACTAAAGCAGAAACAAAAAATGTTGATTTAGGAGGCTAAGAAGACTATTCGTAGTATATCTTTTATCATCACTCATTATATTAATACGGTAAAACATATTTGCATCTTAAAAGTTACATCATATAATGATTTGTCGCGATCCTTGAATGAGGATAAGCACAACCAATGCCAATAACGTCACTTTTCGTGGGTGACTTCGTAGTGGAACACAATGGAGGTTAACGAATGGACAAAACCATTAGTGATAGTATTAGATTATGTGGAAACTCATGTAAGCAGAAAAGGATAGTTAGGCCGCCTCTAATTAAACTATTTGGAAATCAAAATTAAATTTACTGTTATAAGAAAATTAGTTTTTTTTTTTTGGCACAAAAAATATCGTTTATAGTTATTTTGTTTAATAAATAATGTCATTTCCCATTTTTAATGTATTTTTTTAAACCAAATTTATAAGTGGTATATTTAATATATATTTGCATACTTAAAATACTAGTTTGTGAAATGTGTCAAAATAACATGTTTAGTGAGACAGAGATTTCACAAAAAAAAAAAGAGTAATATAATTTAATTATGAAATCTGTATCTAAAATAAAAGGTATGTACTCTAAACAATTACCGGATAGTAGTTACAGTAATAAGCTTTTAGAAATTTATTACTGGAACGTAAGGTAACATAGGTTTTGATTCTGATTGTTTATTTGTACTGCGCTCTACGCAAACGTAAACCCAAAGGTGTAATTTAGGTCATAGTTACTGAAGTTGAATCTAAAGAACAAAAGCAGAGACGGTAACTTGCTCACAAAGCAACCTCAACTGCAGATCACCTAACCGCTAAACACCTTCTGTTCGTGTTGTTTCTGGCGGTTTGGTCACTGGTCTTAGGTCGAACTCCGTTTATATTCCTCTGTATATCCGTCTTCTGTTTGTTAATATTGAGCCATAATTACCATGGGTTCATGTTCTTGACTAGAGAGATGGGTGGTGAAATTTTCAAAGCTGAATCTCTGTTTACATCTCTGTTTGAATCTCTTGCAAAAATCGACTTTTCTCTGGATCATGTAGTAACTGTTTACATCTCTGTTTGAAGCTGAGTTAGCTACTTCACTCTCTCTCTCTCTCTCTCTCTCTCTCTCTCTCTCTCTTTGTTGCATTTGCTATTGTAACAAACAATTGGTTGTGTCATCCTACAGGCAAAATGCGTCCGAGATATGAATGCCATCTCACCCATGGAAGTTGATGAACTTGACTATGAAAAGATAATTGATGCTTATGGGACGATTGATGCAAAGAAGCGTGAAGTTCTCATGACCATCATGAGAAAGAAGCTTGAAGTTCCAAAGATATATGATATTGCAAATCAGGTTAGAGTGTTGATGATAACCACTTTGTCAGAACCAATCCGCAAGAATTGTATAGACTTAATATTGGATTTCTTGGTTCACTATACACTTTCTGAGAAATGCATAGAAGGACATGTTAACACACCTTTATCTTGTAACTCAAAACATGTTTTAGACTTGCAATTTATCTAATTTATGTCGCAGACTCAAATCATGTGTGAATTCTAATCTTTTAAAGCTACGGGTTCTGAACCTAGAAAACATAAAATAAGATTACAGAACCTACAACAATACCAAATTCATAGTTTTACTGTCATAATTTCAAAGTTACAAAAGAAGATATGATTCTTAAGTACCAAAGCATTTAGTGTCTCGGTAATCTCTGAAATCTCCTTCACTAACACACATATTCTGCTTCCATTCGCTGTCACAAATGCAAAAAAGATTCAGATTCCTTCATTTTGCGTAGTCAACGGAAGCTTGGGGAATTAATTTGTACGCAAGAAAATTTGGGGAATTAATTTGTGACATTGTTGAAGAATTAAATGGTCATTTTCCTTGGATTGAAATCCCTATTTTTTGGTCTCTTCTCTCTTTTTATGCAGTCGCCGGTGAAAAATAACAAAAAATTGGTGACGCTAAAAGATGACTGAAAGTTCCATCATTTCTCTTGCAACATGTGTATACGATTTGTCTTTGATACAATAGACGCAGCTTTTTAAAGATTATTGGTTACAGTTACAGTCAGTCTCTCAGATATGAAGTTTTATTTGCATTTTTTTACACCGCCTTAACAAAACAAAGAGACCACCAAATCTCTGTTGAATAATTTATTTTCCTATGAAAATAACTACTTATTGTGGAAATAGCTCTAAGCCGTCAATACTCAATACTATCAAACATTCAAAACTTTGCAGTTTTACTTGATTTTTTACAGTACCACCTTATCGCCAATCGAACATCGTTGTCACATTATTGATCATTTGCAAAATACTACCCGGTTAACAATGTCGGATCTCCATATATAAATAATTAAATATTTATTTAAGAAGTATAGTTAATTAAAAAACAGAGCTTGGAAATAATTAAGTTAACCCAACATTTGTAGCGAAATGCCTTAAATACGAACAACACGATAGCCCGTTGTCACGGCCCAATTTCAGCCCAAGTCCAAAATACAAGAAGCCTTCCTCTTGAAGCTTGTGGGATATTCTAGAATCTTGTAGAGTCTTGTAAATAGTGTAGAGAAGTATGGAGAATTCTAGAGGATTAATCTCCACCGTTAGATCGAATTAATCTCCACCGTTGATTTGTGGAGCCAACTTGTATAAATAGGGGTGGAAACCTCATTTGTAATGATCTAAGCATTCATAAGCAATACAAGTTCTTCTCTAATACTTTCTCTCTCTAAGTTCGTTGAGTTTCTCTCTCTAAGGACCAAGGTCCAAGTTCGGAGCTAGGCTGACTTAGCATCTACAAGGGATAGAAAGCGCTAAGGCCGCACGGTTTGGATTCAAGGGGGAATCAGCCCGTGACAAGTGGTATCATAGCAAGTTTCGACCAAGGGATTAAGGGAAGAACGATTGAGGGATTATGGCTTCAAACGAGGATGGAAGTGTTGCCCACATTCAAGAGAGTTCAGAACGTGGTAGGGAGCCCACAAACGTTCGGGGTTCCAAGAAAACCCGTGACAAGAGCATGTCTCGGGAAACCTTGGGTCGTATTGTGGGTAACCTTGGTGAACAACTTGAGTCGTTGGCTGGAACTTTCAAGATCCTTGAGGACCACGTGATGGGAGAGTTGGATTCAGTAAAAGAGTCTATCTCCGACGTTGAGGGGTGTAACAACACGTTGGAAGAGCAAATGACAGCCTTGCGTGAAGAGGTCATGACAAGGTTGGCTGGTTTAGAGGCGGATATGGCACTATGCAGGAGGGCTGCTGCCAATGGGGGACAAGGTGCTCCACTTGGGGGAGAGCATCGAGTGGAAGTCCCAAAACCGTCCAAGTTCAATGGGGCTCGTGATGCCAAGGAAGTCGAGAACTTCTTGTGGCAGTGCGAGCAATACTTTGGTAATCTTAACCTTATGGATGAGATGGCAAAGGTCAAAGCTGCCGCGTCCTACTTGTCCGATACGGCGATGCTTTGGTGGCGTAGGAAACATGCCGACATTGAAAGGGGAGCTGTTCGGGTTGAGACTTGGGATGACTTCAAGAGGGAGCTTAAGCGGCAATTCTATCCAGAGAATGTCGTGTACGAGGCCCGAAAAAAGTTAAGGGAACTTCGCCAGAAAGGTACTATTCGGGACTATGTTAAGGAATTCACTAACATTATGCTGCAGATTCCTAACATGACCGATGAGGATTTGGTGTTCTATTTCACCGATGGTCTACAAAACTGGGCCAAGCAAGAGTTACAACGAAGAAATGTTCAGACCGTCGATGAGGCCATTGCGGTAGCTGAGTCCTTGAATGATTACCGCAAGGATGGTCCCTCAGATTCTTCAAGGAGGAAGGATAAGGAGAGGGTCGGTACTAAAGGTGGGGGAGAGAGGCGTGACTATGGCCGACCTCCACGTCCAGAACGGTCCGAAAAGTTCTCAAAACGGGAAGATTATGAGGCAAAGAAGAAGGCTTATGCGCCGAAGGGTGGTTGTTTTGTGTGCAAAGGGCCACACACCATGAGGGACTGCCCAAAGTTAGGATCGCTCTCGGCGATCATTGAGCAACATGAGGCCGAGACTCATGAGGAAGATTCGGCCAAGATGGGATCCTTGCAGCTCTTGAACGCGTTGAAGGCTAGCCAAGGAGCTAAGACCATGAGCAAGGGGCTTATGTACGTTGAAGCTCAAGTTAATGGGAAAATGACCCGAGTAATGGTTGATACGGGAGCCACCCATAACTTCATGGCTGAAGATGAAGCTAGAAAACTCGGGATAAAGTGGGATAAGCGGGAAGGTTGGATGAAGACGGTGAACGCCAAGGCTCAACCAGTTGCGGGTACCATTGATGGAATACAAATGAAGCTAGGAGATTGGATTGGGCCGGTCAACTTTTTAGATAGTAAGCTATCCCATGCGCAACTCTTGAGTTGGTTTGCATCATGGAGAGGATCCCTTGCATGATCCTAACTCGCAGGAAAGGAGGGAAAGTCCTGCAGCTTGTCCAAGGGTGTAAAAAGGGTGAGCCTACCTTTTTGGCTGTAATGAAGGTAGAAGGTGAAGGTGGATACATTCCACCAGCAATCCAGGCGGTACAATCTTTGATAGAAAATGAGGGCCACGGAAGCAACCATCCAAAGACGCCTTACCGGTTGGCACCTTCGATGAAAACTGTTGGCGGGAAGCTTAGACCATCCAAAGCTCCTTATGGTGCATCGGTTTTTTTTTTAAGAAAAACACGATGGTTCGTTGAGAATTTTGGGGATTACCGGGCGTTGAACAAGGTAACCATCAAAAACCGTTACCCGATTCCTTTGATCGTTGATATCTTTGATAGGCTTGGCGGAGCTAAGGTCTATACCAAGATGGACCTCCAGAAGGGTTATTATCAGGTCCGGATTGCTGAAGGAGATGAGCCGAAGACTGCATGCATAACTCGGTATGGGTCGTTCGAGTGGCTTGTGATGCCTTTCGGCCTCACGAACGCCCCAGCCACGTTTTGCACCCTGATGAACCAGATCCTTCAGCCCTACTTGGATCGATTCGTGGTGGCTTACTTGGATGACATCGTCATCTATAGTAATTCGATAGAGGAACACGTTGAACACTTGCGGACAGTCTTCAAGGTCCTTCGAGAAAATGAGCTGTTTGTGAAGAGGGAAAAGTGCACGTTTGCCACAGAAGAAGTCCAATTCTTGGGGCACGTCATTGGGCATGGTCGGTTAAAGATGGATGATGCCAAGATCAAAGTGATCACGGAGTGGGAGGCTCCAACAAAGGTGACGGAATTGAGATCGTTTCTTGGGTTAGCGAACTATTACCGCCGGTTCATCAAGGGATATTCGAAGAAAGCTGCTCCCTTGACAGAATTATTGAAGAAGGCGAGACCTTGGGAGTGGTCTCCACATTGCCAACAAGCATTTGAGGAATTGAAGGCCGCGGTGAGTCAAGAACCCGTTCTTGTGTTTACCCGATTTTAAATTGCCGTTCGAGTTACACACGGATGCCTCGGATTTTGCCATTGGGGGAGTCTTGATGCAGGAAGGCCATCCCATCACCTTTGAGAGTCGGAAGCTGAAGGAGATGACTGCGGTGGTTCATTGCCTAAGGGTATGGAGACATTACTTATTGGTGTCACACTTTGTGATCAAGACCGACAATGTGGCCACGAGCTATTTGCAAACACAGAAGAAGTTATCTCCCAAACAGGCTCGTTGGCAAGACTTTCTGGCTGAGTTCGATTACACCTTGGAGTATAAACCGGGGAAGGCGAATGTGGTTGCTGATGCACTAAGTCGAAAGGCCGAGCTGGCGGCAATGAGCATGGCTGAGGGAAATATCTTGGGGAGGATCAAAGAAAGGTTGGGACGTGATCCTATTGCCCAAGAATTAATGAAATTAGCTGGAGAAGGCAAAACTCACCGATTTTGGGTAGAGGATGGGTTGCTCTTCACCAAGGGTCGAAGGCTCTATATTCCGAAGTGGGAAAGCCTTCGTCGAGATGTGGTTCGGGAGTGCCATGATACTCGGTGGGCTGGGCATCCAGGTCAGAAATGTACCTTAACCTTAGTGGGAGCGGCTTACTTTTGGCCTCGGATGCGAGATACCGTAGAGCTATACGTGAAAACCTGCTTGGTTTGCCAGCAGGACAAGACGGAGAATAAGCGGTCGGCAGGTTTGCTGAAGCCCTTGCCGATTCCAGAGAAACCTTGGAAATCAGTTTCACTTGACTTCATCAGCGCCTTGCCTAAGTCCGAAGGGTTTGGGTCCATTATGGTGATCGTGGACCGGTTCTCTAAGTACGGAACATTCGTGGCTTGTACTCGGAATGCCACGGCCGAAGAAGCGGCAAGGGCGTTCTTCAAGAACGTTGTGAAATATTGGGGATTACCAAGGAATATTGTGAGCGATCGAGATCCTCGATTTACCAGGCACTTGTGGTCGGAGTTGTTCAAGCTGCTCGGAACCGAGTTGAGTTTCTCCACGAGCTTTCACCCTCAATCAGATGGGCAGACGGAACGGGTGAACGCTTTGTTGGAGTGTTACCTTAGACACTTCGTGAGTGCAAATCAGACGGACTGGCCCAAGTTGCTGGACATTGCCCAGTTCTCATACAATTTACAACGGAGTGAGTCGACTGGACGAAGTCCCTTCGAGCTTGCGACGGGGCAACATCCTCTAACACCACACACTTTGGCGAATCCAAGTTCAGAAGGGAAGAGTCCAGGAACGGTGAAGATGGCCAAAGCATGGGAGGAACATGCTGATTTGGCCCGAGTTTGTTTGGAAAAGTCCTGGAAACGAATGAAGAAGTGGGCTGACGAGAAACGTCGGTTTTCCGAGTATTCGGTGGGAGACTTGGTGTTTGTGAAACTCCTTCCTCAACAGTTCAAAGCATTACGGAGTTTACACAAGGGACTAGTCCGGAGATATGAAGGTCCCTTCGAAGTGATTGCGAAGGTGTGGAAGGTATCTTACCGGCTGGAGTTACCGGAAACACTTAAGATCCACCCGGTGTTCCATGTGAGTATGCTGAAGCCTTATCACCGAGATGATTTGGATCTAAATCGGGGAGTATCGAAGCGAGCACCACCCGTGGTGACTAAGTCATATGATAGGGAGATTGGCGAAGTGCTCGGGAAAAAGGAAGTGCGGAAGAGGGGTGTACCGCGCCAAACCCATTTTCTGATCAAGTGGAAGGACTTACCGGAGTCTGAAGCAACTTGGGAGCCTGAGGCGGATTTGTGATAGTTCCGGGAGAAACTGGCGGAGTACATGACGACGAGGACGTCTCCTAATTAGGTGGGGGAGGATGTCACAGCCCAATTTCAGCCCAAGTCCAAAATACAAAGAGCCTTCTTCTTGAAGCTTGTGGGATATTCTAGAATCTTGTAGAGTCTTGTAAATAGTGTAGAGAAGTATGGAGAATTCTAGAGGATTAATCTCCACCGTTAGATCGAATTAATCTCCACCATTGATTTGTGGAGCCAACTTGTATAAATAGGGGTGGAAACCTCATTTGTAATGATCTAAGCATTCATAAGCAATACAAGTTCTTCTCTAATACTTTCTCTCTCTAAGTTCGTTGAGTTTCTCTCTCTAAGGATCAAGGTCCAAGTTCGGAGCTAGGCTGACTTAGCATCTACAAGGGGTAGAAAGCGCTAAGACCGCACGGTTTGGATTCAAGGGGGAATCAGCCCGTGACACCGTGCACTCTTCGTTTTCTTATCCACGTCCTCCGTCTGTCACCAGTTTCTTCTTGTCCGCTACAATGTTTAAATTTTCATCAAGAAAACCCCACAATTCGAAAGATTTAGAAATCTCACGTTTTCAGACATTAAAACTTGCCTTTCGTTGCTTCTTCCTTGCCCTTCGTTGCCTCTTCCTTGCCTTAACTCCGGCTTCAACCGCTGGTGCTGTAATCATGGGTCCATCATCTACACACGTGTCCACCACCCGCATCTGCTTGAAAACCAAATGCGCACATCCAGTAAAAAAAAAAAAAAAAAAAAACATGGGGGTCAAATTTAGGCAAACAAAACTACAAGTGAGAAAGGGAAACTACGAGCTTGTTTGACTCAAAAACAGTTAGACAATGACAAAACGTATTGATAGAACAAGTCCATCCGGTTTGGATGGGATGCTTAATTACCTTGGCTTCATGTTCTTTACTAGAGAGATGGGTGGTGAAATTTTCAAAGCCTTTGCCAAGAATACCATCGCATACTGAGCAAACCCAGGAGGCATGTTCACCCGTTTCACTGCACTTATCCTCCTCAATTGTCTTTGAACCTGTGGAATAAAAAAAAGTAGCTAGTTCAGCAACAGATTTGCTAGATATTTCAACAACACTGAGCAAGGACAAACACACACCTTCCTTAAGAAAGTATTTCCATAGGTTCTCTGAATAAGGAGGCTCATATGGAAACAGGCTCAGAATTTCGTATCCCAACTCTCGTAGTTTGCAAACACCTTTGGCCAAGGCTTCTGAATAGGGCACTATGAGCATCATAGTAGCCGGAGGTGGATTCAAACCGGACCACGCATAAATAATGTCTGCATAATCTGTTTCAGAAACAAAAGACTTGAGACTCTCTTTTCATCAAGGAAGGAAAATATACACTGCTGTAGAAAGGTAAAAAGATGAAAAGATATTAACTGGAGGCGACGTGATTAAGAACGATTCCAGTGGACGAGACCGCTCGCAGGACGTCATCAGGGACTTCTGTTAATAGGCCAATGGCATTGATGGTGGGAGGACTAGTGTAGCCTAAATCCCCTAAATACTGTTTAATACAAGGACCAACCCAACCAACATCACAGTCTGGGGGAACAGGATAACTCTTGATGTCCCAAAAGACCGATGTTACACCCGGTACCCCCAGGTTTATCTGGATAGGCAACATCATTCAAGATAACATGGGGTCAAATTTAGGTAAACTAAACTAGAAGTGAGAAAGGGAAAACACATGTGGTAAGAGGTTGTTTGGATCAAAACTGGTTAGACAATGACAAAACGTATTGATACAACAAGTCCGGCTGGTTTGGTTGCTTAATTACCTCGGACTCGGGATCATGTTGTTGACTAGAGAGATGGGTGGTGAAATTTTCAAAGCCTATGCCAGAAATATCTTTGCAATCTGTGCAAATCCAGGAGGCATGTTCACCCGTTTCACTGCACTTATCCTCATCAAGTGTCCCTGAATCTGTGGAAAAAAAAAAAGAGTAGCTAGCTCAGCAACAGATTGGCTGGATATTTCAAAAACACTGTGAGAGAGGACAAACACACACCTTCCAGAAGAAAGTTTTCCCAGAGGGACTCTGAATAAGAAGAACCATATGGAAACGGCTCAATAATGTTGTACCCCCACTCTTGTAGAGAGGCAACAGCTTTGACAAAGGCTTCCGAATAGGGGCATATGACCATCAGATTAGCTGGAGATGAATTGGAATAGGTCCACCTATAGATATAGCGGATAATGTCTTCGGAATCTGTTTCAGAAAAGACTTGAGACTCTCTATTCATCAAGGAAGGAAAATATACATAACTGTAGAAAGGCAAAAGGATGAGAAAATATTAACTGTAATTAAGAACGACTCCAGTGGACGAGACAGCTCGCAGGACGTCATGAGGGACATCTGTTAGTACGCCAAAGGCATTGATGGTGAGAGGACCAGAGTAGCCTAAATACTCCAAATGCTGTTTAATACAGGGACCGACCCGACGAGCATCACAGTCAGGGGGAACAGGACACGTCTTGATGTCCCAAAAGACGGATGTAACAGCCACAGCGTACTCGTCTATCTGGGTAGCCTTCATCATTCAAGTGCATATGGTAAGAGATAGTTTGACTCTTGATATAACAAGTGGGCTAGGATGGTTAATTACCTTGTCCTTATGTTGTTGACTAGAGAGATGGGTGGTGAAATTTTCAAAGCCTTGGCAAAGAAAATCACAGCATAGTGAGCAAAGCCAGGAGGCAGGTTCAGATTCACCGCTGCTGCTGAACTCATCCTCCTTAAGTGCACCTGGAATTTCAACAAGAGATTTGTTTGGTGATTATTTCAACAAGAGATTTGTTTGGTGGTTATTTCAACGGACAAACACACACCTTAGAGAAGAAAGTGTTTCCAGAGGGATTCTGCATTAGGAGAATCATATGGAAACAGCTGAAAAATATTATATCCCAAAGAAGGTAGGTAGGGTTGAATTTGAGGGAAGATTGAGGGATTGGAGGATATGAGCATCATATTAACTGGAGGTGGATCAACCTCGGCCCAATCATATATAGCTCCCAAAATGCCTTTGTAATCTGTTTCAGAAAACTAAAGACTTAAAAAAAAAAGAAGACTCAAATATATTCATCAAGGAAAATATCCAGGCATAACAAGTTACTAACTAACCCAAGGGGACGTGATTAAGAATGATTCCAGTGGAAGAGACCGCTCGCAGGACGTCCTTAGGGACGTCTGTTAGTAGGCCAACGGCAATGACGGTGAGAGGACCAGAGTAGCCTAAATTCTTCAAACATCGTTTAATACACGGACCGACCAGACGTGCATCAGAGTCAGGGGGAACCGGACACGTCTTGATATCCCAAATGACCGATGTTCCACCCACTGCCTGCTGCTGCGTCGCCTTCTTCATCATTCAAGACTTTAAACCTAAGGGAAATCAAATTCAAAATTGGGGAAATCAAAAATCGATCGCAAATACAACTTTTGCAGGGTTCTATGCAATGACTCGATGATGAATTTCTTAAATTGGAGAATTTAAACGTCGCGTGTTGCCAAACAAAACAATAATTAAAAAAAAAAAAAGCACCAACGCCGCGTTATATATATAGGGAGGCTAGATTGGGTTTAGAATGGGCTTCGTTTTAATGGGCCTATAGTTTGTATGAATCGGCCTAATATGGAATGGGTTTTTGTCCAAAAGAGGCCGAACAGAGAAAGCTTCAATGTCCGTAGTAGCAACTAACATGAACACGATCACTCACTTGTCAACAACCTGTAAAATCCTAAATCTGCAATCACCCATTTGCTTCCATCGTAAACCCTTCTCAACTCTGTTTCAATGGAGTTGCAAGACTGCTCGTAAATCTCTCATCTGTATGCATCTTTGTGATTCTGGGTTTCAAGAATTTCTCTTGGTATATATATGATCTGGAAAGTCTACCAAATTCCATGATTAGTGGATCTCTACTATGACTTTTGTATGATTAAAGTTGTACAATTTTATAACACAAGCTCTGGTTAAGGTCACCAAGAAAATGAGAAACTAAAAAGCAAACAAACATAAATCTTTCTTGGCAGTGATTGTGGAGCCAACCTCAAAGACTGAGGGAGTGAGGGTACATTGATAATGGAAATTTGATGATGTGAATCATATCCTTCTTCGAGTTGGAGGGATAGAATGTGCCAATGCATTAGCTCGATTTTAAAATTTGTAGCTACCACATTCGTTGTAAACACTATCTGTTTCGATCCGGTCAAGTTTAACCAGTTTATTTCACGACCTTGAGCTACGAAAGGATCAAAATAATAAAACATCTTGGAGAAAAAAAATCAGAAAGATGGAGAAAAATAAAATCTTGGACACAACACAATAACATTGTCCTTTATGCTTTCTCCACGAGGAAAGCATCAAATATTTCTTTCATATAAAGCAAATGATATCATACGAACTGAACAGAGATACAGTAGGAAACCCATACAGATTACAAATAGTCTAAAGCTCGTCTCATCCAAAACCGGAATTTATAAGCTTTTTATGAAACAACCACAAGTTCACCAAGCGAGGAAAAAACAAAGAAATGATGATGAACTGAGGCTAGAAGGACTTCCAATTTTCTGACCTTTTCTTGGGGCTTTCATCTGAAGAGACTTTGAAGGGACCCGTGGAACCAAATGGGTCTGCATCATCAAACGACCATTGTAACAGGGATAACCCCCCAGACCTGCAAACTTCAACTGTTGAAGAGGTCATCGCGTAAATTCTGTGTTACCGCATCCTGTAAGTGGTAAGTTACCGCTCATTTTCTGGAGATGGTATGCTTATTATAGGGATTAGGGAGTAGTACTTACTTATACGTTTACAATTATACGAAGGTTGTTTATTTAAGTTATTATCTTTTCTAAAACTCGAATTTAGAATAACTGTCTGATTGCAACATTTTCTCTGTTGATAATATGTATGGACATCTATAAACCAATATTCGGACATAGGAAAACAAAAGGGACAAACAAAGATAACCTTTAAAAGTGGAACCGAACCGGTTTATTAATCGAAGTGGTAAGTTACCGCTCATTTTCTGGAGATGGTATGCTTATTATAGGGATTAGGGAGTAGTACTTACTTATACGTTTACAATTATACGAAGGTTGTTTATTTAAGTTATTATCTTTTCTAAAACTCGAATTTAGAATAACTGTCTGATTGCAACATTTTCTCTGTTGATAATATGTATGGACATCTATAAACCAATATTCGGACATAGGAAAACAAAAGGGACAAACAAAGATAACCTTTAAAAGTGGAACCGAACCGGTTTATTAATCGAACCGCATTATGAACCGGTCCGATTAACCTAATCGGTGTGGATTACAAAAAAAGGTTTTATATAAGTAACACTCGTGCTAAAACCCAACACTATATATTCTCTCCTCTAAACCTTTGCGCGGCACTCTCTGTCTCAAACTCATTCCAAGCAAGCTAGCTTCTTCGAGTGTCCTCTTTAGACCAATCTCGATTTCGCATCTGTTGATTTCGTTTTCTAAGTTTTGCATTTGTTTATTTTCCAAAGGTTTGTGTCTATCTCCAAATTGCAAAATTGTTTAGTCTCTGGATCTAATTTGTCAAAAGTTTTGTAATCAAAATTTTATCTTTTTTCGACATTGGTGGTGTTTAGGAACCGCGAAGAGCTCGCTCAAGGGAGTTGTTGAAACCCTAACAGTTTCCACAACATTCTCTGATCCGCCCGTGAGATCATGAGAAGGTCAAGCAACAAAGTTATAGTCTTTAGTTTTCAACTTTGCTTAATTATCTGTTAAAAGTTATGATGGTTGAATGATGAAAAGTTTAATGGCAGTTTTAATGATTCTGTGAACCTAAAATTTCACAAGTCAAGGCTTTTATTGTTAACTCCGTGCAGAGAAGCATTGTTGTAGTCATCTTGGTGCTCGATTACACATATACAGTTCATTGAGATATTAAAATTTGGTTCCTTTGGTTGGTTAAATGTAGGAACTGAATACAGCAGCAGATTTTATTTTATTTTATTTTATGAAGAGGTGTTGCCCTGTGTTCAGACTCTGCCGTTGATTATATTGCAAAAAGAACTAATCTTCTCAAAACTTGTCTCTGGATTACATATGAAAGCAATATTGTCTCTAGAAGCCTTTCTCAGGTTTGCTATTTTTCACTCATTCTTTAATCCTGGATTCATCTTCTGGTGGATCATTTTCATGGTTCGATTTTGTTTCTCAAGATGAACTTCAAAACATCATCTTCTTCTGTATAGAAGTTTATATAAGTTTTCTCTTTTTGCAGTTTGATTGCTGCTTTGTCGAGAGATCTCTTGGAGGACTTTCTTCCGTAAGTACTTTTCAAACTTTCTATTCTTTTCAGCTGCACAATATTAGAATGAGGATCAGAATTCTTAGTCACTCGATGCTGTTGTACTTTTCTATTGTTAGAGTATTCCAAACATTGGACGTAGCATACTCTGAAAACAGAGTATATATAGCTTAGGTGGAAAAAAAATTCTTTGAAACTACTTATGGGACTCTGGAAAATCTAGTTTTTCACATTTGTTTCTGGTCATCTGTGAGCTGATTAGTTTCATCACGTTATGCATAGCTTACAAAATTTTATAGATAATTTGTGTCCCTTCCTTTTCTTGTATTTACATACACTAATCATATGGCCAGAAAGAGTCACTTGCCTGAATTTTGATTACTGTCATCTCACATGTATACATGACAGTGCCAGACGACTAGGAGCTTCACTTGCGGTTTCTTTGATAAGTTCTTGTCTATGTTCTAACCTATTGCTTTTGTATGTTTCTTTTATAGCTTTCTTCCACGGATTGTTAACTCCTTAGTGACTCTCCTGAAAAATGGTGGTCAGAAAAAGCCAGAGATTATTGAGCAGGTTGATGCTGTTCTGTAACATATTTCACACTCAGGGTGATGCTTTATGTATTATTTTTGCTGAAATTTTGGTCCTTTTCTTTCATGATATTCAAATCATGGTTTGACATAATGGGAGACCTGCAGAAGTATCTCATATGTGACATCGAAGGTATTCTAAGGTAAGTACAGAATTCCAACCTAATCAAGAATATATGATTTCTTGCAATGAATCTGAAGAAAATTTTATAAATAGGTTATTGTGGTTGGTAAACCTTTTACTGTTTATGCCGTTTTGTTCTCTTGTTCTTCTTTTAGGCCTTATGGATAGAACGAGAAGGTTATCTGTTACTAGCAGCTTGACTAAGCCTAATAGAGTGTTAATTAGTTTATTTTCTTTTCTTGTTAGAATCGCTGTTGGGCAGTTTGAGGATTGCGCATAATTTTTCTGTTACTTATTGGGTCATATACATCTGTGCTATGGTTTATATTGTAGTTTTCTTCCGATAAGGACAAATACATGATGTAAATGTTGTTAAATCTAACAGTGAAGGGTTTTCTTCATCCTATATATTTCAATTTTTTTGAAACTTATCTCTGATAAAGGGATACATTGGAGCTGAGGTATTATCCCCAAGACAATATCAGCAAAGTTATGTCATCTTCAATATCAATATTGTTGAGGAGCGCACGGGTTGATCAACGTGAAAAAGATGATGAATTGCTTGTCATTTCTTTTGCATGTCTATGTTAGGGGCAGTCCAGTTGATTCTTCTCTCCTGAACATTACAGGGATCAAGAGGATCCTTTCTGAAGTTTCAGATCCACAGAAAAGAGCTGGAGGAGTTGGTGTACTGTATTATGTTATGAGGGGTACTGAGGCAAAGCTCCATTCAAAAGCTAGCTGTGTTATAAGGGGTACTGAGGCAAAGCTCCATTCAAAGCTGGCTGTGTTTTGAGGTTCTTGCTGAAAGATTCAACATTATCTTTATGTGATAATTTTCCTCAAGGCAAGTCCTCTTTCTATAGAAATGTTAGAATTTTAAATTTAATTGTCTTGTGTGTTTTCTCTACTTCTCAGTTCTCACTAATATTTAGTTGATTTATCTTCCTATTGGTTTAAATTCTTACTGGATAGGGGTAATATTTAGGGAATGGGAAGTCGGTATGGTTGAGTTTCGTTGATTGGCTAATCCGTTTCTATTATTTAAGGAATTAAATGGTATAATAAGCTGTTTTCTATTGTTTGGCTCTTATAATTTAGAGCCACTGCTTATCCACTTCTTTCTTTTTGAAGAATGATGCAAAGTTATTTGGTGGGGAGGTGAGAATCTTTGTTAACTGTTTTTGCTGGAGTGATAAAATTCTTTTATTTCGTAGTGGTTGTTAACTTAACTATGACAAGAATATTGAATTTATATCCTGAAGCTGCTTTACATGGTTTATATTGTTGCGGCTGATATTATGTACCATCGACAAACCCATGCCTGTCAGTGAAATGGAATCCATTTCTTCGCAACGGGCTCCTAGTTTTTCCTTGAAGAGTTCAAGGTATTTGTCTATGGTTGATCTGTTTTATACAATGTCAATTCTTTTTTTTATTAACACTGACGATGTTATTTTTTCAGTTTGCTGACTTTTTTTGCGGGAGCTGATACAGAAGGATCAATCAATAGTTAAAGCCTTTACAAATAATATATTAAGGCAAGTCTCATGTCGTAGTTCTTTCTCATTACCTTCTCCTTGAATCTGCCTATCTTTCATGTCTTAGCGACTAAGTTCTATATTGCAGTGCAATCAACAATATGATTTTGGGGTCTTCTGAGGAGGTTATTCCTCTATTACTATCATTGTGTGATAGACAACAAACAAGTCATGAAAAGCTGAACATCATAGATGACACGTCTGAGAGTGGATATGAGAGAATTCGTGAGTTACTGGAAGAGAATATTAAGAAGATTCAAAAGAATATAGAGAACACTGGATTAGCTCAAATTGATGAAGCCGAGTTGGCTACCGTCTGGGGAGTTGTCAACTGTTACCCTTATTTTAAAGTGGATTCATCATTACTGATTTGCCTTAAGTTAAGAATACTCTCAGACAGCATTTGGCAGTCCCAGTTGGTAAGTCTTACTTAATTGCATCATTAACACTTTTTTGCATGTTACTTTGTATTAGTTTGTGCTTGTTTTGCCCTCGAAGATGCCATTCAAGTTTTGTGCTTCCACTACACAGATTCTTATTTATCAGTCTCTTTGCTTTAAGTTTTCAGATTCTTATTGTGGAAATTGAGTTGTTCTTGATTGTGATCCTATTTCGTGGAATTTATCATAATGTTGCTACATTCTATTTCAGTAAACACTTTAAGTGCTCCAGAGTTGATGTGGCAGAGCTTACTTGGTACTTCTTTGAGGTCATTTCACAAACTCTGTTCTCCTGGAGGAATCAACCACAATGATCTTGAGGAAGCTTTGTGTCTTGCTATATATTACAAGTCATGTGTACAAAGTGCTGTCTTCTGTGGCCGACTATTTGGATTTTGTGTACAGGTGAGTTTGTATGTTTTGGTTATTAATTAGTTATTTCTCCATGTTTGATGACTCTTTGATGCGGATCCATTTTAAATTATAGGCCTCTATTAGCTAATGATAATAGCTCTAAGGCATATCCAGAATTTCGAGCAAATAGGGCTGAAGATGCTTTTGACATCTTTCTGAAAATCTGCGTCACTCAATCAAAGACGTCCTGTCTTTTGGCTCTTAAGGATTTTGTGCCATTTTGAAACTTTGTCTTCTAACCCTTCTTCTAGAAGAAATTGAAAACTGAAAAGACTCCAAAGTCTCTTCCTAAAGCGAATGTGAGTAGATATTCTTCTTCTGTACTCTAAAGAATTTTTTCCCCCCAAACCAGAATTTTTGACTGGCAGTAGCAACTATATAATGGTTACCTCTGCGCTTATTATGTTATAACTAATTTAATAAAAAAAAAAAACTCCTTCAAATTACCAGGTTCTTCAGTTGTTGCATACAGTCGAAGAGTCCCCTCTTACAGCATCGACTGCAACGGAGTTAGGCAGTTTGATTACTAGAATACAAATGGATCTCTCTACTTGCAGGATACACGAGGCATATGTGCTGCTTGTATTCAACGGAATGATAGGACTATTTCATAATCGATTTTCTGAAATATGGGTGCCAGCATCTGAGTGCCTTGCAGTTCTTCTGAAGAAACACACAGGACATTGTGGAATGATTTTGTTCGTTATTTGGGCCAGTGCCAAATAAAATTTAAAGCACCACACAATCATTCTGAGAGCGAAAACTGCAGCATCTCAGAGAAATATACTGGTAGGTTTTTCGCAATATTAGTAAATAAAAGCTATTTTACCTGCTCAGATCATTTGGTTAGTTTTATATTTGTTCATTTCAAATATCATTTTGGCATTTTGTAGCATCTCTATTCTTTTCTTTCATCTGATAATATTTTCTTTCTTTCTATTTTGATGCATCTATTTTGTTATTCTTTTCCATATACAGATTTGATTGGGCGTTTCAACTCATTCCTATTTCCGCCATCTGATAGCACACCTATTGCAACAGTGGTATCTCTGTTGCTCCAGACCTTACAAAAAGTTCTCACTGTTGCTCAGTCCCGGGCTTCTGAAATTCTCCCTTTGTTATTGGAATTTCTTGTCCCGAGAGGTAATCATATCTCTATCTTTTGCTATTAAAGAGTAATTTAATTCAGCTGCTCTCATCAAGTATTTCTCTCTACCTTGCAGCGTGGGATTATTTAATGCCGGAGCTTGTAAACGGTTACTTATACAATGGTTGACTTTGCTGAAGTTGATGAAGAATCCAAGGTCCTCTCGTTTGAGTCAATTTGTTAACGAAGTTCTGCAGTATAGGTTGGCGCCAAACTACCTGATATGATAATCCTGGACGATAATGATGCTGAAATACAAATGAATGTCCTAGAGTGCCTTCTGTTGTGGAATGACTACTTACTCCCACACCGCAAGCATTTGGAGAACTTGATCAAATCAGACGAATTGAGGGAACAGCTCACCACTTGGTACTTTTCAAAAGACATTGAAGAAGCTCACAGACCTCATCTTGTTTCTCTTGTAATTCGCATTCTTATGCCAAAAGTTACGAAATTAAAGAATTCTGCCTTGCGTAAGGTACATATTACATACCTTTTTTAGTTTCCTTCATTGTGCCAGTTTAGTGTTTCACTTGGGTCCTAATAATTTTTTCTTTCTTTTTCTTGGCAGCATACAGAAAGTATCCGTCACCGAAAAGCGGTTCTTTGCTTTATAGCTCAGCTGGATGTTAATGAAATTTCCCTGTTCTTTGCATTGTTGATGAAGCCTTTAAGCATCATATCTGAGGAAGCAATGGACTTGTTCTGTAGCTCAGTAAAAAGCTCTCTGGATTGTTTCCAAAGGGCGAATTTCCTGAAATATTTCAATGCTAAAACTATTTCAACGTTATCCAGGGAGAAGAAATCTGGGTTTCTTCATGTCATCGAGCACATCCTGGTAGTTTGTGATGAGTTCCATGTCCGACCATTTCTAGACGTTTTAATGGGATGTGTTGTTCGGATATTGGTAAGCTATGCTCCAAGTATCGATGAAGAAATGAACATTGATAAAGAGATTGTATCAACAAATCACGACCAGGTAAAATTTTTATTGGTGTTGTTTGCTCTCTTTCCCTATAGTTTTTATGCAGGCTACATCCATGCGGACAAAACGTTCATTTTTCGCTCATTTCCTTTATCTGGAATCCTCCTATTGTCTGACATTTTTTCCCCGGCTTTTGTGTAGGCTGGCACTTCTTTGAAGCAGTTTAAAGAGTTTAGATCCTTATGCCTGAAGATTTTGCTCATGTCCTTTACAAGTATGAGGACTGTGATTTTGGCTCTGGGTTCTGGGACCTTTTCTTTTCAGCAGTGAATCCCTTAATTAAGAGTTTTAAGCAAGAGGGTTCTAGTAGTGACAAACCAAGCTCATTATTGAAATGCTTCTTGTCAATGAATAAAAGCCGCAATCTCGTGACCTTCTTATGTCGGGAAGAGTTTCTTATTCCAGACATTTTTTCAATTCTAACAGTCACCACCACAGCTTCAAAAGCTATAAATTAAATTATTTGGAAATCAAAATTAAATTTAATGTTATAAGAAAATTAGGTTTTTTTTTTTTTGCACAAAAAATATCGTTTATAGTTATTTTGTTTAATAAATAATGTCATTTCCCATTTTTAATGTAATTTTTTAAACCAAATCTATAAGTGGTATATTTAATATATATTTGCATATTTAAAATACTAGTTTTTGAAATGTGTCAAAATAACATGTTTAGTGAGACAGAGATTTCACAAAAAAAAGAGTTATATAATTTAATTTTGAAATCTGTATCTAAAATAAAAGGTATGTACCCTAAACAATTACCGGATAGTAATTACAGTAATAAGCTTTTAGAAATTTATAACTGGAACAGTGAAACATAAGGTAACATAGGTTTAAACCCAAAGGTGCAATTTAGGTCATAGTTACTGAAGTTGAATCTAAAGAACAAAAGCAGAGACGGTAAATTGCTCACAAAGCAACCTCAACTGCAGATCACCTAACCGCTAAACGCCTTCTGTTCGTGTTGTTTCTGGCGGTTTGGTCACTGGTCTTAGGTCGAAGTCCATTTATATTCCTCTGTATATCCGTCTTCTGTTTGTTAATATTGAGCCATAATTACCATGGGTTCATGTTCTTGACTAGAGAGATGGGTGGTGAAATTTTCAAAGCTGAATCTCTGTTTACATCTCTGTTTGAATATCTTGCAAAATCGACTTTTTTCTGGATCATGTAGTAAGTGTTTACATCTCTGTTTGAAGCTGAGTTAGCTACTTCTCTCTCTCTCTCTCTCTTTTTGTTGCATTTGCTATTGTAACAAACAATTGGTTGTGTCATCCTACAGGCAAAATGCGTCCGAGATATGAATACCATCTCACCCATGGAAGTTGATGAACTTGACTATGAAAAGATAATTGATGCTTATGGGACGATTGATGCAGATTTCTTTCATAAATCCTCGGAGCAGCACGTGATGATAATACTCTCGCAGAGTTTGTACAACATATCATCAGAAGAACTTACATTAAAGGATAGTGCACGTAACCTCTTGTGCTCTTTCGTTGACTTTTCAGCCTCAATACTTTCTCAGGAGGCTTCAGTTCACTCTGACATTGGCAAAGAGGTTGTAAAATCTGATGCAAGCTGGGCAGGAAATCGTATATTGTAGATTTTGAAACACATTGGAGATGCAATAAACAGAGGAATTTCTAGTGGAAAGGTACAGTAACCCTTTTAAGTCTTGCATAAATATATGTATTGGAAGAATAAAAATGAAAATCACATTGGACACTCTGGGATCTCTTCTTTGAACTTAATATTCTCAGAAACGAATTATTCTGCTGCAGGGGGAGACTCTTTTGATACGCAAAATGGTGGTAAAACTTCCAGATGCCGGAAATCTTGCTGCGTTCAGACCTTTATGCTCAGAAGACGCCGAAGTATATTTCTTCATAAACATTTTTAGCATTCAGGTAAGTGATTTCAATTCATTCCTATTTCCGCCATCTGATAGCACACCTTGTTGTGTTTGTTAAGTTCATCTTGTTGTGTCATGTAGCTTTGTTTTTATCATCTGGCTCCTTGATTCCACAGTTAACATTGGTGTTGTGGTCCCACTTCTGATTTTTTTTTTTTGAGACCTTGTTTGACCCTTTGAGGATGAAGCAGCATGTCACTTATGAAAGATAATAGAAACCTTACGATGATTTATCTCTTTTGAATGTTTTATAGGCACACCGTAGAGCAAAGGCAATTAAACGTTTCACAAATGTGATCAAAGATAGCAGTCTTCCTGAGGTGATGATCTCTTTGAGTTTCTTAGATTTGGCAATACATTTTTCTTTACTTTCATAGAATTATGACCAATTGCTGTTGGAGTTGCAGGGAGAAGTGAAAAAATTTTGGTCTCAGTATTTTTCAATATGTTGCTTGATGGAAAAGATGGAAAAGGTAAAAATGTCCAAGATACATGCAAAGAAGCCCTTGCAGCTGTATCTGCTCATATGAGTTGGACGTTGTACTATGCTCTGTTGAATCGGTGTTTCCATGAGATGACCTCACATACCAATAAGAGAGAACTTATGCTGCAGCTTATCGGCTTAATTTTGAATAACTTTGATTTTTTAAACGATGGGTACACACAGGAGGCTGCTGATATTAGTACTTGCATTGAGAAAACCGTGTTCCCGAAGATACAGAAGCTGATGAGTTCTGACTATGACAGTGTAAATGTTTACAGCTACGTGGCTGCCGTGAGGATTCTAAAGCTACTCCCCAAAGAGATAATGGACCCATATCTAGACTCAATAGTTCTTAAAATTTTCGGATTTTTGAGGAACAAGGATGAGAAAATACGTGAGAAAGCCAGAAAATGCTTTGGCTGCTTGTTTGAAGGCACTTTGGCTGGAGTACTTGCAATTGGTTGTCAAAACATTGGATAGAGAAAGGAAAATAAATACATTTTGGTTCTCTTAGACCTGGTTAATGAGATTTAATTCATTAAGAATAACCCTAGTCATGTGTAAAAAACAAGAAGTTTTTATGTGAGTTATATTAGTATATAGTAGAGACTTAAGATGCAATGATTAACGAGCTACTTCTCAGAAGTCTACTATAACAATGACTTACAAGTAATGGCTGAGAGCATTACCTCTAAATCTTTTCCAAAAGTTAAATCAAGAAACTGATTGAACATCTTCTCTATCATCACCATACCACGTTCTATTAGAAACCTAATGTATCTTCCATCTTGTGGATAGTGATGCACTTGCCTTCTAATAGAACGTGGTATGGTGATGAGTAAGGTTTGTAGAGTAGGACATCTTGCTCGTATAGAGCGCATCGATTCCAGCATAGTTACCATCAGCTGTAATGAGGATCAAAACCCCTTGTGAACACCGATCTGACCAATTCTTCATTCGCTCAATGATCTCATTATCTGCAGCTTGTTTATAGTCTGAAAAAAAAAATACAACAAAATCAAATAAGGGAAACAACAATCGAAAATAAACAGTGGTTAACAAACTGAGATGATACTTTTTCCTATATACGTAAATCTAACACCATTTTGTACGAGCTTTGAACAAACCTTTCATGAACTCTTTCTTCATTGAAATTCCCAACCACAGCCTTGATGGCAAAGCTACCACAATAGCCAATAGAATGAAGGAACTGAATAATGCAAGGTACAATCAAATCAGCATCATGTCTTCTAGGAACATTTACTGATTCGATGTCCCACAAAGCATATAAAACGTTCTTCATTGCTGCTACAAAACAAGAAGCTGGAAATTAAACTAAATCATACAATTCATATTGAAAATAGATACAAAACCCACAAAACGGGAAGCTCAGTTCATATTGTTTTTCAAAAGATAATGGTTTCATAAATATGAAACAAACCCGCTGGAAATCAAAACCAATGCATACATTTCATTTCAATAGACAATGGTTTCATAAATATGAAACAAACTCGCTGGAAATCAAACCAATGCATACATACAGTTCATATTATTCGAACGAAGATTCCATGCTATCTAGGTACACTGAGCACCGAAATGCCCGTTTATAAGTAAAATCAAATCAAGATCCAAGAAAATTACATATTACATAGTGTGAGGTCCATTATATACGACCAAATTTATCTAAACTAATCAAATATTTTAAACAACTATAACAATATGTTATTAAAGAAGTCAACACTAATCCAATGCAAATCCACAATTAACAAAGTAAATTCTATAACAATGATTAAGACGAACTAAAACATCGAATAATCAGCGATAAATTAAGACAAATAATTAATGGGATTAAGGAAGATGACTAGTTAGCAAACCATTAGTTCCAATAATTCACAAGACAAGTGTCCTCTCTAGCTAGAGTCCACTCCTTCCAACTAAGCTTTTTCCATAAGCTTATCTTATCAATTTACTTTCTCGCGCTTACACTTACCCAAAAATCTTAATTTGTGTTACATCATTTAAATTAAAAAGAACCATTCTTTCATCAAGAAAGGTAAAACTAAAAAAGAAAAGAACATGAACACAAACGATCATGGCCTTCTCCTCTTGAACTTATGCTTCATCTTTTCTCTTTTTTACTTCCCGTACTTAGCTATATCCGAGACGCCGTGTCCGTATCCGTGTTATCCACCGCCTATTGGCGGTGGCTCCTCCACGCCTTCCATGACTCAACCATCACCATATCCTCCTCCAGCCACAAACTACCCTTCTCCGTCAGGGAATTTACCAAATTACCCTCCTCCGGCTGGGGATCTACCAAACTACCCTTCCCCACCGTACATCGGTGGTGGTAGCGGTAGTGGCAGCAGCTTCTATAGCCCTCCACCGCCTGACGCTATCTTGCCTTACTTCCCCTACTACTTTAGAAAACCTCCCCACCAAACGGATCAAACGTCGTCGTCTTCACTCGTGGCTGTTCCAGGAAAATTAACGGTGAGGATCGTAGCCGTGGCAAATCTTGTGGTGGTTGGAGTTCTCGGTAACATTATGTCTATAACTTAACTAGTAACTATGTAACTCTTGTCTTGTGGAAGCTTTTCGTATGTTATATAAGAAATATTGTGATACTTTAGAATATACTGCAGCGGAACTAAAGCATAAACAAAAAATGTTGATTTAGCAGGCTAAGAAGACTATTCGTAGTATATCTTTTATCATCACTCATTATATTAATACGGTAAAACATATTTGCATCTTAAAAGTTACATCATATAATGATTTGTCACGATCGTTGAATGAGGATAAGCACAACCAATGCCAATAACGTCACTTTTCGTGGGTGACTTCGTGGTGGACAACAATGGAGGTTAACGAATGGTCAAAACCATTAGTGATAGTATTAGATTATGTGGAAACTCATATAAGCAGAAAAGGATAGTTAGGCCGCCTCGAATTAAACTATTTGGAAATCAAAATTAAATTTAATGTTATAAGAAAATTAGGTTTTTTTTTTTGCACAAAAAATATCGTTTATAGTTATTTTGTTTAATAAATAATGTCATTTCCCATTTTTAATGTAATTTTTTAAACCAAATTTATAAGTGGTATATTTAATATATATTTGCATATTTAAAATACTAGTTTGTGAAATGTGTCAAAAATAACATGTTTAGTGAGACAGAGATTTCACACAAAAAAAAAGAGTAATATAATTTAATTTTGAAATCTGTATCTAAAATAAAAGGTATGTACTCTAAACAATTACCGGATAGTAATTACAGTAATAAGCTTTTAGAAATTTATAACTGGAACAGTGGAATATAAGGTAACATAGGTTTTGATTCTGATTGTTTATTTGTACTGCGCTCTACGCAAACGTAAACCCAAAGGTGCAATTTAGGTCATAGTAACTAATTACAGCTGAAGTTGAATCTTAAGAACAAAAGCAGAGACGGTAAATTGCTCACAAAGCAACCTCAACCGCAGATCACCTAACCGCTAAACTCCTTCTGTTCGTGTTGTTTCTCGCGGTTTGATCGCTGGTCTTTGGTCGAACTCCATTTAGATTCCTCTGTATATCCGCCTTATATTTGTTAACATTGAGCTTACTCTTGGCCATTCCATTAGCCAATGACGGATCACAAGTAGCTTTAAATGAGAGATCATCTCTTGGCTTTGCCTGACCTGTTGACGTGCGTTGAGGTCTAGCTTGTGCGCTTTTAGGCATTGGTCTTGCTTTAAAATCGGGAGCTTTACGCATTACAGCTTCAACCTTTTCCTGCAGCATCAGAAAATGTTAATCCCTCATAAGCTCAAAATACAACACTCAAAATTTTGGAACAGAGTAAACAGAGAGATATGTTATCTATGTTTATATACCTCTTTCTTCTTTTCGGCTCGTTGGTTACTTCTCAAACTGAAACCATTAGTAGTTGTTCTCTTTTCTCTTGTAGCCACCATTGGAGTTAAGCTCTCAGTTTTATTTGAAGTTGTTGGAGCTTGAGATGAAATGGTTTTCACAATCTTCTTAGGCTTCAATTCCTTTGGTCTGCCACCAAAAAAAACAAATAGACCGTTTAAGAGTGGTGATAACACAAACATAAAGTTACATGAAAAGAGAGTTATAACGCTACCGCTTAGTGTCAATACTGGTTTTAGTATTGCAACTTGGAGGAGATGCCTTTGTTATGGCAACATGCTTCTTAGTAAAAGCTTTGGTCGCTGCAGAACTCTGGACATTCTTCAAAGGCTTAGATCTAGTTATTGACGAAGAAGATATCGTTTCTTTTTCATCCTCACTGTGACCAACTTCAATTTTCTCCAAAGCAACATAAAGAGAAGTATGATGATCATCATCAGAATTCACAAGAATGTCGTCATAGCTCACACAAGAATCACCGAATTGACTCGTGTTCTCCCACAAATTCTCATCTTTCTCAGTACAAGTTTGATGATGAGCAACTTCTCCCCATGTTTGAGCTTCTACAGAACTCGGAAACCGGATTCCTTTCTTCTTGAAATGAGCCTCAAAATGAGCTCTCATTTGAATAACAGAGCCTGGTTTAGAGAATTTCTCAGCTTCTTCTAGATATCTGTTGTGAGAGAAGCATGATCTCTTCTCCCATGATAATGATTCTTTCTCGAATCTTCCAAATGATACTGATCCTGAGTGAATAGAATTCGCCTGCAGTGCTCATTCAGAAGCAAATGGAAGGTTATACTGTTTCAAACACAATTTTTGCTTTTGTGTTTACATTGCAAAAAAAAGTTGAAAATAAAATCATATTTTCGAAATATAAAACATGTATATTTTTGGAAAATGCAAACGCATAAAGAAAGTTCTATACATAATACATTTACATCTAACAATAATTTTAATTAACTCAACATAAACTTTTATTGAAGCTTAAAAACATATGCATAATTAACTAGATTTTTTTTTTGTGAATGTCAAGCTTAATAGAAGGATTCGGGTTCCTTACATTCAATCTTAATTCTTAACTTAATCAGTATCAATGGCTCCATAAGAACAAAGCAAGAACGAAAGCAAGCCCATGAAAAGATTATTAAGTTAAATTGAACATGTAATCTGGAAACGGAAAAAAGAATAAATTTGCATTACCAAAAGGCTTAGGCTAAACGGTTCTTGAATCTCTCCCGCCATCATAAAATCTAGTAAAGTGTTCGAGCAGATTAGTGTCCAGAGAATTTAATAATTTTCTGTCACTCAAGCAAAAACACACCTCAAGAACCCGTATTTTGGAACAGAGAGCATGAGAAACATAGAGTAGTGTTTTGGAAATTATGAAGTAAGATGGAGCACAAATGAGGAACTATACAAGAGTAGTATGTAAATAAAGCGACCAATTTCAGATTTGGAAAAGAAAGCTGACTAATCAATAATCTTGTTCATGGTCATGTCATGTCATGTCATGTGACATGTGCTTTCTCTGTTTCTTTGTGTTGTCTTGTTCTCGAACGGAAGCTTCTCACGTTCTCCGTTATCACGGCCGTTTAATTAGGAGGGTCATGATCAACGGTCGAGAGTCTCAAATGTGATAATGATTATTCCTAACCGTTCGATTATTGTCTGATCATATTTATCTTTTGGATATTTTCAACAAAACTCGAAACGGGAGTACCTCCACGTGGGTAAATTACATAGCGCTTTCGACATGTTCAAGTGTTGCCAAATCTAACGGACCGTTAGATCTATTTATACAACTAAATATATAGTTTTTCTAACAACATTTAGATGCCGATTTGAATTTGGATGGTGCTAAAATAATGTTTAGTAATGAATAGACATGCGATTGAGATATTGGTCAAATTAACATTAATGCTGAATGACTTTAAGGTTAAATATGACGTATATTTCTGCCATCTTTTCTTGTTTTTCCATAGAGGTTTGTAAATCTGATGAACCTTTTTAATATGAAAAATATATATATACATTTAGGATTACGTCCTATACCAATACCATGGAGAGTAACTAAGAAAACATAATAATTGATACTTCACAATCCAAAGCATGTGATAACATTAATAAGCAATGTCGTATTTGGTAAGAGACAATACCATGGCAATTGCATGTGGCTTCTCCCGCGGTTGAATGAATAAGTCATAAGTCGTATTCCATATTTAGCTCATTTGCATGTGATTTTCACTCTAGGGCTCTTCTCTTTCGTAGAAGCCCCTTGCATAATGGTAGACCACCCTTGAACAATTTTTCTTGATGACGATGACACGGTGTATGTACTCTTAAATTCCGCTGGTTTGTTTTTGCCTAATAAATTTTTCGCGTTGTTCTACTAAATCGGTGATCAAGTGATTCAGATCTGTCTAAGCCTTTTTTATTTATTTTAAGGTTGGATCTGACATTTCATTAACATATGTCCTCTTTATGTATAAGTCGGTGAGTGTACTACAGAAATGGTTGGATGCATAAATATTTTTCTTGGCTCACTTTGTATAACGCCAGGTTTAATTAAAGGTTCTTACATCGGTCCGCGGGACAGTCCTTTCCTTCAAAAGCATACCATTTCTAAACTTTTCCGCATTTGTAATAATTTCAAACTAACTCTGCTTATATGTGTTCATGTATGCACAACTCCTCAAAAATATGAAGAAAACGAACTTAAAAAAAAAAAAAAAAAAGACTAAAATATAACGTACAGTTTTAACTTATCAATTTTTTTGGGCCACCGATGTCTCAACGGTCACTTCTGTTTTTTCTTTACCATCCGAATCCAAAAGCTTCTGTTGAAACGTATCCTGGATCTTCGTTACACCCTTCTCCACCGGTCCCATAGCTTGGTTTATCGTAAGAACCACATCTTTGACGACGTGTTGGCCACCATCAATAACTATGTCTTGTACACTCTCCTTAATGCTTGTGCCAGATGCTTCAACATGAGTCTCCATCGTCTCAACAAGACCACCTTCATCTAGTTTCACTTCCGTCTTGCTCGTTTCAGATGTGATTTTACCACACTCTGATATCGGAATGTAGTGGTAAGGTTCAGCTGGGAAAACAAAGAGATGAGCCACCGCTGCAATCGCCATCTGCCAATGTTTACCAACAAATCTTGAATATTGTCACGCCTCTAAATTTCAAAAGAAGCTCATATATATAGCATATGTGGGGGTTTTTAGCTACCTCAATGCAAATGAGGAAATCTTGCAACGCGTTTTGGAATCTTCCTTCTTTTGGAAGTATACCGTAATAACAAAGTAACGCGATTCCGAAGCCTTGCCACCAAGTGGCAAAGACTATAGCCTTAAAGCTAATGAACTTGGCTAATGGTTTTATTTCTTTAAGCCGTTCATGAGTAACGTTATAGAACTGCACTAAGCAAAACAGAGCCCACATCTGGCTGAAGTTTAGTACCACCACTATGTATGGATACCTACACAATCAAAGATTCTTTACTTTTTTGTCTTTCCATCTGATGAAAATAAATATATGATACAATAGTGTTCACATACCCGTAATACCATTTGAATTCACCATCACCGTAGACACCAAGAAGCTCCAACAAAAATGTCAAGAAAGCACAAAAGGTTTTGAGAATCATCTGAGACAATTATCACAAAAAACTTCAAAAACACGCAATTGGGTTGTAAGAAGAAGCCGATTCACTTGACTTACATATTGGACGAGACCAAACTTCTCTATAACAAAGAGCTCTGGTCCCAAGACATATGGTTCACACAAGAATTTCCAAAATGAATTCTTCTTCTTTTTGCTCTCATCATTTGTTCCATCTTCTAATAACGGTTTGTTTGATTCATTTTCGAGGTATTCAACAACTCTTCTTTCACCACCTGCGAGCTTCCGTATATCATCTTGGTTTAAAGATGATAACAAATATTAACGGGACAAGAGAAAAAGCACACATAGCTCACCTAGACATGCGACCAAGTAGCTTCCAAAGGAATACAAAGCAAAAGCCTCATAGCAGTTTCTCAAAATGTCACAAGGCAACGATAATTTCGAATTGGACAAGGAAATGATCTATTAAACCAAACCCAGATTAATTAAAAATACAACAAGATTAACAAACTCCGGAAAGGGAAAGAAGAGGCTTACCGATTCAGTTGCATAAACTGGCACCATAAACAAAACAGGAACAATCCATTTTTGCTCCTGTTATTACACTCACCTCATCAAGAATTAATTAAATTTTAAGCAATACGCAGAAGAAAATAGAGAGTGCAGATTCGTTTTGTACGTACAGCAGGATTGGTGTAGAAACGGAGATGCTGGAGGATAGAGAAAACGGAGAGACAAATTGCAACGGCGGCGAAGGATCCTCCGATGAGACAAGCCGGCCAATGTAGATCTCTGTACGTACTTGTTGTCTCCGTTACACTCATTCTTTCAAAATCATACACCCATTTTGTAATAGATTAGGCAAAAACATTATCATTTTGTTTCTGTTTTTTAGCTTCTATCTCAACGTCGTTTTAAGGTTGTAACGTCCACGTGGCTAACGTTGGCAGACGCCACAGTTGCGTTATATGACACGTGTTACATATACTGTATCTATAAATTTTCTTGATATTTTAGTAGAATAGACCACACAGAACTGGCAGATTCTGAAAAAATGAAATAACTTGAAAAAAATAAACGTGGGCCGAAAGAAAAGTATATCGAGAAACCGAGACTGGTCATATATATATTGATGTAACGATATTAGACGAGTAAGAATGGCAAATAATACCCACTCACAAGACCAGTCCATAAAACTTATGATGGGCTTTTACTGTCTTAAATGTATCAAATGCAGTGACTGCATCGGATAATAATAATACAATATGAAATCAGATATCGATTTCTCGATTGATATGTGTGTAGATTAAATTTATATTGTTTGTGCAAGATCATGGCTACTCAGATCATGAGTTTGTTATTTAGCATTGTAAATTTTCGTATACTTTTTTTTTTACTCCAAATTACTTGGTAAAATATCAAATACGAAGGAAAATTTTCTCTGACAAACAACATAATTTACACTTTTGAACGAGAAACTGTTACGTTTTTCTTAAAGGCATCATCAATGTATTTTGGCAAATTTTCTGTTTTTTTTTTCGACAAAGAAAAACAGAGAGGAAGAACAGCGTTGGAATGGGTATAAATGTATAATACGGAAAAGAGTGTGAAAGTCCCATTAACCAATAGTTCAGCTGTCGGGAAATTCGAACCGGTGGTCCGTAGTTTCGCCGACACCCACCATCACCTGTCATTTTTTCTCTTTATTTTCTTTATCAAAACATATTATATTTTCTCTTTTTGGTAATAGAAAGCTTAAAACGATTTATATTAGAATAGCAATAATTATTTATGGTGGCATACCACGAGAGAATGCAGCCACGCACACGAGGACACCACCATTCCCTATCAATCCTAATCATTTTTATTTCATTTATTTATCTAACCTTTTCTTTATGTAACCATTTATTTATCTAACTTAACTCCACTTATGCAATTCATTGACATCTACTGTTCTACCAGCTTTGCTTACTCTTTAGTCTTGTTCTTGTTTTTTTTTTTTTTTGATAAAATAGTCTTGCTCTTGTTGGAATTCATGTTTGCAAGAATTCATATTTTATGTTAAAAATATATATTTTTAATAATTTAAAAAGGAAAAATATCATAGTTAGGAACATTTAAAACTCAAGTTATGATGACAAAAAAAAACCTCCAAGTTCGAAATTTGTTCGTGGATAAATTATTATAAGTAGTACGTTTAGTTTATTTCTTTGTGCCCATATTTCATATTTTACATAAATTATATGTATAGAGATGCATGATTGGGAAGTTCATTCATAAAAGATCACATGTGAAATGGATTAGTACTTCAACATAACAATCGACAACGTTGCTTTCTTCTTTTGGGTCCATTTCTTTGTTACTACGCGATTTCAAATGCATGCACACGATCCATTGTTGATAGTTGATACATATAGCTCTCAATTATTCGATTTCATTATCAAGGAGGAGTATATCGTCCGTGCTGTCCACGGTCCACCCCATATGAAACCCATAGGATGTTGCAGCGTGGAGGAAGAACTTAGGGGATTCTATGGCCCGATCGATTTTGATATATCAATTTACAGTGAACCTTTTTGAAGCCTAAATCAATTTTGATATAAGAATGCAAATGACTTGGGGTAAAATCCAATGAAGAGAGTGTCACAACTCGCAAAAAGACAAATGAGAGGATGGTCTATAATATAGAGAGCACATGAGATGATGGAGTGGGACGAGAGAATAATAGAGGCAATAGACAGAAAGAAGAAGCAGACGAAGCTAACAAGCAAGAAGCAGACACTTTTAAGTATTGGCTCTTTCCTTTTACTCATGAGTACAAATACACTGTAGCTAGGCAGTCACTCACACAGTCATACTTCAACATACATGCATCATCATGTATGGCTATGATTTTTTCGGTTGTGAAACTAGATAATCAAGAAAATGAAATAATGAAATAATTACGGAGTGGATTGACGAAATTATTTATTTAGAAAAACTTAACTAATTAGACCAAAATCGAATTAAAAAAATAATTGTTCCTTTATAGAATACCAACCCATGTCATTAAGACAATCCCCTTTCCATCCGTTTATGTGACGACTATACCGATGAATATTTCTGATTACGTAAGACGTTTTCGATGATAACAATAAATAAAATATTTTCATACGTCGTATTGAAATTTATGGTGCACAGAGTTCACTACAGCTTTTGTGCGATGAATGTTGTTCCTAAGATAACGAAATATGCTAATCTCGAGGATTAACCTAAATAGCTATAATTTCAATGGCAGGTTAAATCCGTGATTGAAGACTATTTGTTGGAAGACTTTTTTTCGATTTTCTAGAAGGAATAGTACAAGAATTGGGTATGTTCCCTTCAACTTCGACAGCCAATTCAATGGATCTTTAAATTGGTCACATATTTTCGGAACCCAACGATCGACCACCCACCAGTAATAAAACTTAGGGATGTACCAAGTATCTATAATTAATTAATTATCTATTCCCTACCATTACTTGTTTCTATTTCAACCGAAAATTGTGAATTTTCATAGTGAATCTAAATTCAAAAACCAAAAACAATTAATGTTGGTGTTCCTCGCCATAACTGACTGAACTCTTGTTTGATTACAACTTGAATCGAACTTGAGAGATATATAGAAAGCGATAAATAAAATATTAAAAGAATTCAAAAGGATTTGTTTATAGAATTTAAATAGTCTGGGCTGGTCCTTAGTTCACCGAAAAATCAGGAGTAATAGCCGGAGACTCTATTTAACATATTGACGATTACACAACATAATAATTTTTACGTTACCTAAAAATGGGTCATTTTCAATTGTTTTCCTATATTTGAGAACACACCTGGAAATACGGATATTTTAGAGTAAGAAAACACTAAAAGCAGTAAAGCACATTACACACACTAAAAAAGCAACTATTACTTTTCTTCAATTTTTGCTTTTGACTTTTAAGTAACTTTTTGCCTGTTATTTAACTTTATATTTTTATTTTTATATATGTAGATTGCATTACATCATGCTACGACGGCACAATGGTTTGATTGCAAAAGCGCCTAACCTATTTCTTCCCACACCAATGAGACAGTCTCGTTATGGCAACTAAGTCTCTAAATGGTAACTAGAGCTTTGTCAAGTTGTGCACTTGTCTACTCTAACCAGCATTCAAACTTATAGTAGACAGTCATTAAAAAAAAAGAAAAAAACTATTTCACCATCCAAATTAGAAAAACAAATATTATGTCTAACATAAAAGTAGTGAAAGTTAAAGGGAAAGATGTTTTGGACTCACTTTCCCCCTTATTATTATTTTAATGAAGAGCCGAATTGTCAGAATATAAAACCATCTTCTTTCTTGCTCTTATTCGAATATATTATAATATGGAAAACTCTAACAAATAACCACCTCACTTTTTCTTTCCATGTTTCACACTGATTTTCTTCATTTTATATTTCTTGATGTTACATTATTAGATATAGTCATATATGTCACGAAACAACAGCAAAAATGGAAAAAGCCTCCCATTAATTAGTGTATTTTTGCGCCTAATTGCTCATGTTTTTTTTAATCAATTTAGTATGGTTATTAAACAGTCCTTACTTTTGTGAGAACAATGTATACGTAGATGATATAGGAAAATATACAAAAACACACTTTCTGCTAAAGAAAAAATCTACACACAGTAACAAAGAAACTGAATACCTAACCTAGTTATAAAGACACTGAAAGTGAAAAGAAAATAATGGAAATCAAATAGTATATGATAAAAGATTTTATCCTTAATTATTGTAAAAAAATCAAAAACAAAAAAAAGCAAGGTAAAAGGCCTTTGGATCCTCAAATCAAATCTTAGTCCTCTGTTTATCCTCTGTTTTGTCCGGTTTCCCGTGTTTTGCTCCCCTTGTCTCTCTCAATGTCATCCTCTTTTTATCAAACAATCTCTAGAAAAAATATAGACAAGAAAAGGGTTCTTGGATCCTCAAAATCAAATCATAGGTCCCTAAGTTTACTAAACCCTCTTGTGTCACATTACATTCTCTAGTTTTGTTCCACCATCTTGTAACTCTCTTGTTTCTCTTTCTCCTCTTCAGTCACTGAGCTTATAGCCCAAGAAGAATGTAGTAAACTAGTGTGATAGGTAGCGCGATAAGCATTCCGAATATCACTCTGCAATATCAATTAACATAAGATATCTTATGTATATGAAAAGTTTTACTCTTGATTAGATATAAAACCACTTACCCTGTACTCAAGATTGCGGGATGAACATTGTATTCCTTTGCAAACACAAACGGCACGATTCCTTGAGGCAATGCAGCCTACAAAACATACCACAAGATTTGATCAAATGGCTTGTTATAATGAACTAAAGCAGAGATTGTTAACAACAAGCCAAATATTTTAATTTACTTGAACAATGGCCACACGCAATAGATCTCCGCGTAATCCGATAGATATTGCTGCTACGGCCATTACTGCTGGTCCTGTGAAGAACCTCACCGCCATTGCAAAAGTCGCCGTCGAATTTCCGCAAGCAATTAATTTGGGTTGCAATGCCATGAACAAACCTTCACCATTTTTAACACATTCACTTGATAAGTTTCCACTAAAAACAATAAATGATGATGATGCATACAATATATAAATGTAAATCTTAACCAATAATGATGCATACAATGTACATTGTAAGTCCAATCAACTTCCACTTAAATATGGGGACCACGACAACAATCAAGAACACGAGCTATGTCCTTCCATCACCACCACTTATATACTACGATGTCGCAATCATTAACCCTACCTGTCGGATCAGGTCCATACCGTAACGGGCTACCCCAAGAAAATCTTAAAAAATGCCAACCATTTTCCACTATTCGAATCTTCAACTATAAAAAATGCAACATTTTCCGTACGATTACGTATGCTGTGACAGTTTAATAGGCCTAACAAAAAACAGTGTAAGAAGATGACTCACCTAAACTGAACATTGCCATACCAAGACCAGCATCAGAGAGAATCGAGATTGACTGTTGAATGATTTTAGGCATTGCCACATTCCACCTTCATAATCCAAATATCCTTAGTTAATCATTACTCGATATAATATAATTTCATAATGATAATGATTGATTTTTGATTAGTTTACCGGTAAGCGACCAAAGCCCAAATAAGACCAATGAGACTAGAGTAAGTGTTTGGATTCCTTATCAGTTTCCTCCACACCATTATAAGTATCAGCCTAGTCATCACACTCGCCGGTGGCATATGTTTAACCGCCGCAGTTTCACCGGTTTCGATTGCTTCTTTAGGGTTTAGCTCCGCCGTGGAGTTACATCGAAGTTTGGGTAGCCCTTCCTTTACTTTCTCCGACTCTTCCTCGCCGCCAAATTCATCAGCTACTGTCACATTACAGAATTAAAAAAATAAAATATCATTTGAGATTTCTGTTCAATTTGTTCCAAAGAAATAAAAAAAAAAAGTTAAAAAAAAAAAACCTTTGGTTTCACCGTTGTGAGGAGGATCAGAGATTAACATTCGAATCTCTTTAGCTCCGGTTTGTTCGTTACCTCCATTATCAACCTGAAAGCCCGCTCTATCCGAAACGGGTGACCCGTTGGATCCCCAAACGAACATATGAAGCTCCTTCGCGTCATTACTATTCGATTTTCCAACGGTATGATTATTCTCTTTCTGGATTTTACTTTTATTGGTAAACTCCGGATTCGGAGCTGGGTACGACCCGGGAGCTGTTCCCGGGTAATACCCGAATCTAGGAGACGAAACCATAGCACAATTCTCCTCAAAATTCGAAGGTCTAGGAGTGGGCCCTCTGGACGACTGAACTGAATACATATCCGCCGGGCCAAAATTCGAAAGCCGGCCACCCGGAAATCCCATCATTGAATAAAAATCAGAATGATTAAAATTAGAACCTCTCGGAGTTGTACTAAGACTATAAATCTCAGCTCCGGTGAGATTCGACGGACGAGGAGTCATATTAGCACCACCACCACCAACAAAAGATCTCCGAGAAGCGTTTGATTTCCTCACCGTAACATGAAGCTTCCCGTCATCTCCGATCTCAGCATCAGTCTCTAAAAAATCATGACCGTCTAACGAAACGACGTCGGATTCAACTTTGAAAGAAACGATCGAAGCACCAGTCTCCGGGAATTGCTCCATGATTAAGATCTTAGCTCCACGATACTCAAAGAGAAAGAGAAGAAGCGTGTACCAGATTATACACTGAAGAACAACGATCTGAACCATGAGCGAGCCGGAATATTCGCCGTACATGGCGATTAAGAGAGGGATTCCCATAACGAGAGTGTTGGGAAGTGTTGAGAGTGAGAAGATTGTGATGCTCCATTCAAGACTACCGGAGCGAGTGAAATTAGCCCAGAGGATTAAGAGTGTGAGCATGATTAGTTTTTGAAGTGTATCGGCGGCGATGAATCGGAGATTCATGGCGTAAGGGTTGTTGGTGGAGATGAAGTGGAAAGAAAGGAGAGGAACGGCGAATATGGCGACGAAGCGGTTGATTCCGGAGCATTGGTCCGGTGAGAAGATTTTCCACCACCGTACTGATCCGTAAGCGAGGATCATAGCTACGTAGAGTGGAATCACCGCCGTGAGGACTGTGTAAAGATCGTGCCATGTGATCATTTTCGCCGGAGTGGCAAAAGTGTATTTTTTTAAGTGTGGAAAAAACCGTTAGGAAGTGAAAGTGAGTGTTAGTGTCTCTATGTTCTGTGTGATGATGGAAGCTTAACAGAGAAGCTATTGAGTGAAAGAGACAGAGAGAGGAGAAGAAGAAGAAGATTTGATGATTATAGTTTTAACGAGAGATGTTCCTTTACAGCTTTTTTATACAGCAAAAACACATGACGACCTTATTGTAGTTACTATTTTTATTTTACTTCTTTTACCTATTTATTATATTATTTTGTTGTTACTTTTTCAACCATTTTATTAGTTTATCTTAAGTCTAAACTTTTCCCTAATTTCTGTACCATATATTTTTGATAAATTTCGTTGGTCCACTGTATTGGAAATATCATCCCTTATTAATTTTGTAAGATTTTGGTTTAGTTATTTATGAAATATTTATTATCTTTAAATTGTAGTCAGAAAACAATTCATTTGACAATGTAAATATTTTAATAAGTACGTAGATTTTTTTTGGAAATTTTAAAATAATAAATTATTACTAAATAATCAGTCAAATTAACATTGTGTTGATAATTTATCCTAGTACCATCATCTCTTACCGCTAATTGTATCATCTCCCTTTTTACTCAAAACTATAAACAACGTACTATTTTTTTTTTAATACACTACTATTTTCTGGACAAAAGTAGGATAATATAACCCAAAAACTATTTACTACTATTTTCTAGACTATTACATTTCTAGACTATTATTTCCGATTTTTTTTTAGTTATATCACCCACTTTTTCTATAATTTCTTTTGAATCTTTGATTAAAAGAAAAAAAAAACAAAAACAAAAAAATATTGTGGTTTTTTTTATCAAAAATATTGTGGTTATCATCTATAAATAAACACAATACTGTACTTTGGCGTTAATGAGCCCAACACCAAAGATCCATAGACAAATTGGGTAAGTACCGAAGCGAATGAGCCTTTTGCAAGAAAAGAAAGAGAAGAAAATTATAATCCACGGCTTTTGTTCTCTTCCATAAAATGGTTGCTTTCGTCTATGTAATATTTTACATATTTTGGTCCCTACTAGTAATAGTATCCATGTCTGGCACATGATGAAATGATATATGATCTTATCTAATGATCATAAACAATCATCAATTCGATTTATAGATCAATTTGTTCTTGGAGTTGGAGATTAAACATGGCAAAGCACACTGCAAAATGGCGAAAACTCATATTAAACATACATCTTGACAAAAATTCAATAATGGAGAAAGACAACAGAGGAACGTAACATTACATCTGTACTGAAATTAGAATATGAAAAGAGAGATAAAGGAGAACTTTAACATCGGCCTAATATTATTTTTTTGGACCGTCAAAATTTTTTATAGTCAAACGTTATTGAGAGATGGGCCTTTAAGAGAGAGCGATGCAATGGCCTCAGCGACGGTTAAGAAGAGAAACTCGGGCCTCATGAACTCTTCGTCTTCGTCAGCTCTTTGTAGCTTCTCCATCACTTCACTTAAAGGGTTCACAAACACTAGCTGCACACATTAAATAAATATCCGGTTTAGATCAAAATCTAATTAGTTTTGTTAACCGGTTTGAGAAACAACTGTTTTACCTCTATGTCCTTCTTCGCGGTTGTTTTCTTCAATTCTTTAAAGAAGGAGACTCCGTTTGTATCCACACCGCTCACGGCTTTAACATATATAATAATAAAAACAGAGTTAGCTAATCTTTGGATATAACTATTTGGTTAAAATATATCGGTTTGATTATGACTAACCTGACATTTCAAGAATCAAGAATCGTAGGCTAGAATGTTTCTCTTGAGCTTCCTCTTCTTCGCATTCTTCGATCCAACGAGATGTTCTACAAATTTTTTATGCAATACGGACACAGAGAATGTTAGTACATCATCTATCAATGTACCATAGCTATTAAGATATGTTGTTCTTGTATAGACCCCAATTCGGATACTAACCGTTACAATTAAATTTACAAAAATGGTTCATATACTTTTAAGACTTTTAAGAGACCAAAGTCTAATGGATCCGAACTTCCAAGTTATATATAGAAAATACTCGTAGTTTATAACTAACCTTTCAGTGAGGTAATTAGAATTGGCGAAATTGATTGGAGATTCAATGCTTAAGACAAGGAATCCTGGAATCCTCTGTGCTTCTTCATAATGATGAAGATTCCGGTATATATCCGTCCCCGGAATATTCCCCATTATAACCGTTTTCGGCCTAGTTACTTGCATCAATATCTTGAACAACGATAGCCCCACCGCAATGGCTAGACCATCTTGGACGGATAAGAAGATGACACCAAAGAAGGCACAAAGCATAACCAAAAAATCGAATTTATCGATCTTCCATATCTGACGAGCCGCGGGAAGGTCGATAAGACCGATGACCGCGGTCACGATAATAGCACCGAGGACCACGTTTGGAGTGTATTCGAAAAGTGGCATTAGGAAGAGTAGTGTAACCATAACCGTGACTGACATCACGATGTTTGAAACCGCGGTTTTAGCTCCAGCGTTGTGGTTAACCGCTGATCTAGAGAATGCCCCGGTTGTGACGTAGCAAGATGTGGCAGAGCCTACTACGTTCATTAGACCAATGGCGATCATCTCTTTGTTTCCGTCTACGTGATAGTTCTTTAGCGCTGCGAATGTTCTTCCTACTGCGATTCCTTCCTGTTAGATCAAAAGAATTAACAAAACAAAATTTAAAGTGAACACACAACTTTAAGCGTTTTAATTAAATTCGTTTGTTAATTGTAAAAAGTTCAACGCCAAAGGTTTTGTAATTTATGATTTACAAAAACATGTTATGAAAAAGGGGAAAATGTTTTTATACTTCAAAAATGTGGTTGGAAAAAAAAATATGTAAAGCCAACGTAAAAAAATAAAATTTGCAACTATAATAAACATGTAACTAAAAAAATCGAGGCCATAAATGATTGAACTTGAGCTAGATCATGAAACTTTACAGTGAGGGAGACGATTCCGGTGATGAGTCCGGTTTTAGCGACGAGACCGAGATGACTTCCGTGAAACTGAAGCATGTTCCAAGATGGTGGATTCAAACCTTCTTGTAATTTCCCGATCTGTCAACAAATTTCAAGATTTCAAGATAAAAGAATAAATAAAAAACAGAGGATTGATTATATATAAAGGCAGAGCGAAGCTTACGACGCTAACTCCGTGACGGTCAGCTCTGAAAACAAAGACGAGAAGCGTAGAGATGATAACGGACAGAAGCGGAGCTCCGGCTGAGACCCAGAACAGCTTCGGCTTCTTCATGCTCTGCAATCAAAATCTCTTTATTATTATTTTCGGATGCTACATTTATAGTTAACATCCACATGTAACACCTAGACTAACATCTCTTATGTTTTTCGTTTCTATGATTATTTTTTTTACATCCAACGTTACATTTGAATGCAATTTTATTTGTTTTTAGATTTTGTAAGCAAATCTTTATGCAATTTATATATCAAATGACTAAAAAAGTATGTCAATATATCAAATAATTAACCAAGTTTAACTTGCCAATGAAATATATATATATAAAGTATGTCAATATATCAAATAATTAACCAAGTTTAACTTGCCAATGAAATATATATATATATATATATATATATATTTTTCTAAACATTTGTATGTTATTTATGGTGGGAAGAATGTTAGAGAAACAGTGGCAGTCCATTGTAACAAATGTTCAACATGCAAATTGAGGGTTAATAGTAAGAGATAAGCAACATACGAGGTGACGTGTCCCGAGCAAGAAGAGCAAGAAGAAAACTCCCATCACTATTGTTTGCCATGACCACTGCACAATACCATTAATAAACACTCATTAATTCTAAATAAAATTGACCAAAATAGAGGAATAAGGAAGAAGAAGAAGAAGTATAAGGAGAGAAACCTCGTTGGTGTGGTGGAAAACAGAGGAGAGAACAGGGACTACACTCATTTGCTTTGTGAAATGAGTTATCCCAAGCAGAGCCTTTAGCTGTTGCAATGATACTATTATGGCTGCTCCACCCATAAATCCTATTAGTGTCGCTTTTGATAGAAAGTCTATTATAAATCCTAGCCTGCACATTAAAAAAAAAACAATAGTTAACACCAGGTCTCTATTGTACACTATATTTTATATTAAAAAATGTCTCTTGTGTACTAATAGAGAGTGGAAGAAGAAAAAGAAAACTAAAATTATAAGAAAAAAAAATAGATAGTCTACATGGGGATTTCTAAGAGCGAATTTAAGGCCTCTTTTTGTTTCTAAGAGTGAATTGAAGGCTTTCTAAGAGTGAATCTAAGTCTAGAATACACATTATTTTTCTCAACAACACTTTATGAAAATAGTTATTTTAAAACTAATGGTAAATATCAAATTGAATTAAAAATGTATATGATTTACTATTGAACATTTTACTAAATATCTTTATTGTGTTTTGGACTAGGGTCCATAACCATAATGATAATTGTCTTCTAAATATCTATACTTTTTTTTTTTGTAATCTTTAAAAGCAATTAACGTCCATAAGCACTGACGACTTTTCAACATTTAGTACTATATACTCACGTAACCCTACAGACTGCCACAAGCCTAGTCCAGGCCCAATATTGACCTCATAGCACATATTTTTCAACATATATTATAAAAGGTCCCTATTATAAATCATGGTTCATGCAAAGCTAGTAAATTTGAGGGTAAATCTATAACATAATACCTGAGGATTCCAAGAGAGGCTTGAAAGAGACCAGCGAAGAAGGTAGAAGAGAAGGCGAGTTGTAGAAAGAGAAGAGGATCGTCTACGGGAGATACTTGTTGCCTTAGCATGGACCCTAAGATCAACGACGCTATGGAGACTGGTCCCACCGCTAGATCCCTTGAGCTTCCCAATACAGCATAAACCAACGGTGGCACGAAGCTCGAGTCTACGTATATCAACACGCACACACACGTGTGTAATAGTTACGCTATTATTTCCTTATATCAAAAGATAATTCGATTTAATTTCACTTTACGTTCTTACATAGACCGACGATTGGAGGCAAATTTGCTAGCTTCGCGTAACTTATCCCCTTTAAGAAAAAAATAAAAAAAATTTGGAGAACAAATCAAGAATTGGATTAAAGTGTAGTAGTGATATTGATCGGAAGTTGAAATGGGTCGTTGTGGGATTTTGCAAAATGATCTTACGTACGTACCTGAGGAATAGCTAAACTGGCGATAGTGAGACCTGAAACGACGTCGGATTTGAGGAGTCTGAAGCTGTACTCAGGACCCCATTGGAGGATTGGGAAAATGTATTGAGCGGCGCGTATGAGTTTGGTACGGTTGGGTTGTCCCCTGAACTGTCTTAAGGGGTCGTCCGGGAAGAAAGTCTCCTTTAGTCTTGTCTTCAGCTTCGCCGCCGTGCTCTTACGCGGTGGAGCAACCACCTTGTGCACCTCCATTAATTATTCTTCTAAGAACTTTTGTCACCACTACGTGTTATGTTTCCTCTCTTGGCTCTTTGCTGATAATGTAACTACGAGTATTATTATTTCGGGTCGGTCTTTAACATTTTATAGTGGTACTATAGATTAGCCTCCTTTTTTTTTGGTATTTTTTTTTTAAAATGAATTATTTTGGAAAACTATACACGTACTGTTGTTCCTGAAAAATTAAATACATATATATATATATATATATATATTTTTGGGTCTTTTTGGCATTTATTAATTAATTTACCCTGTGAATTAATGTTGATTTGTTCTTTTGACATCGAGTGTTGATTAATTTGTATCTATATGCTTTAAATCTTCAACAATTATATGTGCGTTGGAGAAAAAAAACAACCTTGTTATAGAATACTACTTATATAAACATTCGCCACCTTAAAAAAAAAAAAACATTCGCCACCTTTTAAAAAAACAAACATTCGCCACATTCAGAATTTGTAATAATGCATGTATAGGTATGACGTATTTAATTAATCGGTTCTAAAAATGATTCAATATGATGTAGAACCCAAGGTAAACAGAATTATATAATATCGATCATCAATATGCTTGATGGATAGTTTTGTTAAATAACTTTAACTAGTTATATTTGTAACAATCCCATAATTTATAACTATTAGTACAAAGTTAATTAACTTACTATAAATGATAAATATATAAATACCCCACAATTAACATTTTTAAAACATAACAAGAAAAATATACCAGCAGTATGTTTATCTCTAACATTGAGTAATAATGCTATATTACCCGTGAGATCGCTAACAAACAGAGAGACGACCAACTAGCCTACTAGGTATTGTTACATAAATCCTGACAAAGAGAAAAAAGTTGATGAGAGCTTAGACTTATCGTCTTTGGGTGAATGAGTCGAGCCCACAAATAAAAACTATATAGGAAAAGATATATATTACTATCAGTTTCATATCTTTATATGTATATCAGTATATATGTGGATACAGTGTTTGCTGTAATCATCCAAGATAACTGATTAAAATTAACTGCGGTTAAAAAACCATTACAACCAAATTCATATAACCCAACCGACCCGTGGTAATCTAATAACCGAAAGATTAACCTTAGAGTTGAAAAATCAGAATTTCAAACTTGCTAATCATTCAAATGGTAGTAAGTTTAACTAATAAGTGATATGATATGCCAATTAATAGTTTGAAACTCGAAGATTGTCCTCTCGTGTGAACCAGATCGAGGTTATATTAATTTAATTAATGAATCATGGACATTCCTTCTTTCCGGTGAAAAAAAACGAGAGGGACCAAAATTATAACAAATTATTGAAATAATAATATAACATGAGGAATCTAACCAAACTCATAAAAGAAATAGAAATTAAATTTCCCAACCAAACCTATCTACATCGATAATATGGACGAAAAACCTACAACTTGAAGCACAGAGGGCTAATAATATATAAGTATATATGAATAAAATCACCCTTAGACATAATTATTGCAATCCACACTATTTTGTCAATGAGGAGTGAACGCTAACTAAAGATAGTTTGGTTTCTTCGATAATTAAAAATATTTAATTAGCGCAGTTTTTTTTTGTTAAAAGAACGCATTTTTTTCCGTAACACATATTCAAAAGGGTAAGATCAACTAATTAATTTACACAGATTCAAAAGGGTAAGATCAACAAATTAATTTTTTTTAGTTATTGATGAACTATAATTAGTTCATGCAATTTGTTTACAGTTTGTTTCCAGTGTCCAAATTGAGTCAATATACCAAACTGTCTTTGATAAGTTATAATCCAATCTAGACCCACTAACTATTATTGGGTCCCTAAAAAATGGTGGAATGAAAAGTGAGCATTGGTGTAGATTCAGTAACTGTATATACTTGAAAGTATGAATTCTGATCGTTTATTTGTTTGTTTGCGGTTGAAGCGGTATAACCGTATCAAATGCATTTGGTTGCTAATCTATATTTATGAATTATGATTAACTGCAGTATAATTATAAAACTAAATTTGTTCATGAAACCTGAAGACATTTTAACACGAAAATTAGCTATATATATATGTGTGTGTTTTTAAAAGATTTTTTTTTATCTAAACTTGTCTAGATTACTTGGTACACCATAATTATTATATTCGAACAAATTTCTTTTTAGCTATTGGTAATCGTAGAAAGTATTAGATCAAATTTAGAAGTAGTTATAATATCCATTTAAATCACATTTATTTTTGTTTCCCCAGTTTTATCAAAATCTTTCTGCACTTGTGCAATTCTTACCCCTTGTTTCATTGTCATCGTTAAAGACCTTAATTAGTTATGTTTATGGTTTTTTTCTCTACTTTGATTAGGTTGGGTGCGAAAAAAGTCGTTGTGTAGATAGAAAATAATTTTAAAATGAGAATGTTCTACGAAAACGTGTGCCACGTCACATGGAATGGGAGGGCAATGAACACGAAGTCAAATAATACAAGTAAATGAATATTATAATGGATATTGGTAGGCCAAATCGAATTAATCAAAATAAAAAGAATAGCAGAAGAAACAAATGGAAAAAGTAACGGGACGTGAATGGAGTTATTCATAAAAAAGGGATCTGATGCCCAACTCTTTTGGAATGTGAGAGCACTAATGCACATTGCTCACTTGTGAATGTATTCGCGTGACTCTTTTTCTGACCCATCTATCCACAATTTTACTTGAAAATCTTCTGGATATGTTATAGGTCACAAATTTTAATATCCTATAAACTAATGTACAGTAAAAAGAGTAGTTTTTCATAATATTTTTTAAGCTACGAGTTAAACCATGTATAATTGTTATGGTCCATAATTAAATCGTTGTTAATTTTTTTTGGCTATATAATAACATCTTATAATAAATATTCATGTATTTAATGGGGAAAATTGCATTTAACATCCCATGTTTCAGACATGAAACATGAACCTCTTAGCTTCCTCCACTAGACAATTGATCGACTTTTTTTGTAGGAATCTATAGCATTCACATTTAATAATATATATATAAAGAAATTAAGAGATCATCTTGTATAATATAATAAATAAAAATATATGAATGGTCGCAAAAACGCCTCTGTTTAAAACATTCCTTTAAAAAAAAAAACTCGAAAATCATCTTACATTAATCGTTGAGGTGTACATAGTCCCCACGGATACAATCTAATAACCACAAAGGTAATACAAGGAATCATGTCAGTATAGTGTTTGAATAATTTCAGTGTATGATAATTGTATTGGTCGAATTTATTGCTAAGAAATTTATTCAATTTTTTGAGAAAAAAATATATACTTCATATTTCTTGCGTTGAGGCAAAAGATAAGAAGCGGAATATGCAAAATACGTAACTAAAGAGAAGCGAAAACCACCTATCTTGGTTGACTGCACCTAAAATATTCTGTCTTTCCCTGTTGTTTAATTATTTTTGCCCAAGAGAAAATGTATTTTGTTTAGAAAGCATTTTTTGTATCTTCAAACTTTTATACTGGAATAAATTCATATTTATATAAAAAAAGAAAACCCCACCTATAAACCGTACTGTATCGTTGAACCCATTCAAGACCTAAGATTTTTATTTGTGGGGTGAAAAAGAAAGAGGTCAACGTCCATCTTCTTGCAAGTTGCAACCTAATCTGACCGATGAGCCAATCGTCCAATAGTAAAAATAATAATGGGACTTGAGACTGTGACAACTGACAAGATCCTTTTCGATTTTTTCTGTTTTCAACCTTCTTTCAAACCATTTTCTGAACCAACTTGCTTGTACATCAAACAACTTATACGGATTTGTCTTTGATATGTTTTTTTTGTTCATTAACGTTATGTGATGATGCAATCTTTTGGTTTTTGTTTGTTAGCAACATGTTCTTATCTTCCTGGGAAAATTTATCTTTATAAAAAACATATGAAAATATACTTATTTGTGACCCGAACCAGTCCTAAGTCCAAACTAAAAAGCCTATAGGTTTGCGGTCCTTAAATATTTATCAATTAAATCGGCCACTTTGTAACATAATATATTTGTAGTCTACAGTTAAAGGCCAATGTATATGTGATGAAGGTGACGAGTTTAAAATAAAGCGTCGTTTCATGATTTAAAGTCCATACTATTCCTGTAACTTAAAAGTTACAAACGTTAACGTGAATCAATAGTTTACAAACTTAAAATTCAAGCGAATAAACTAAGCACTTTGTTTTCCGTAAATTAACCATGACTGTAAATTGACAACAATAATAGAAGGAAATATTACTCACAGCAATGAAATTTACAATAAGATTCTACAGCAACTCGTATGCCATTCGTTTGGTGGGTAACTTTCAATTTTTTGTTTCCTAAAAAATCACCAATGAGAAACAAGTTATAAGTTCTTTTCCTTATCAAAGAAAATTTGATGATAATGTGGCACATCAAAAAAGAACTTCAAACTCGCCAATGGTTGAAATTTGAAACTTTGGCCATTGTCTTATTAAGTTTCATGAATGTTCTCCTAATTTCCACACAAAAAAGTCGGTGCACGATGCAAGGCTTGTAATGTTCTCTTTTTGTTTATGGTGAGATTAGATACGATGTTAGTGTCAAGATCCCCTTTTTTTCTTTAGACTCTTAGATGATAAGGTGAATCTTTATGCTATAGTGCCTATCCATTTCTTCATCATTGTCATGAGATCTAAAACCCATACTTATTATACTTTAGGGACCTCCCAAAAGACACATTGAGCTTTTGATCGCGTGTTGCTTTGTTATCATCTTTGCCCACTTTAGGGACCTCCAAGTGTCAGTTTTCTCTTTTCTAAACTTATATACGTATTTATTTTTTTAAAATTTAAATGTTGAATAGTTTGGTAGAGACATCCAATACAATTTTTGGTTCAAGCTTTTAGATTTTGAAAATTCAAGAATGGAAATAAAGTCGAATCCCCCTTTTGGATAAGTTTAACACGGTTTGATTTTTCGTTGAATCCAATCTTTTGAATCAGTATTTTCCTCAATTGACTCAATTCATTTTATTTAGAACAGAACCAGACATCGCTATGTAAAGTAATTGTTACATTCAAGATAGGCTCATACCTATATATGTGGTCTAAGATGTTTTGCATACGTGCATGTTGTCTTTCTATTCTTTTTCGTCGATTTAGACATCAATTGTCTGTTGACGTCTAAGTTTATGTTTGTATGTAATGTCTACTTTTTGAAATGAACCCACAACTTTAAGTAAATTTTGTTTGTTAATTCAATTGTAACACAAACGCAAGACTCATGGTAGATTAGCTTGTGAAGAAAGGCTTAACTCGGAGGGAAAATTAAATAAATTGTTATTTTGGAAAAATAATTGATAAAGTATTTAAAATTTTTTTTTTTGTGATATAGAAAAGGATATTTTCGTGCAGATTAACTAAATTTTGGTTTGTAGGATTTTATTAAATAACTTGAAATTTGGTAAAATTAAACATCAACATGAACATGTTATTTGTTTAAATTACTCGCAAATTTTTTTAATAAAATTTTCATTTAACTAATTAATGTAAAAATATAAATGAACTAATGCATATAACCTTTTTCAAAAAAAAAAAAAAAAAAACTAATGCATATACCCTAATTTTATTTTACTAGAGAAATAAAATTGTTGAACGTGAACGAGTTTACCTCAAAAGGGATGCTTAATGGGCCTGGGCCGTGTAAAGTCCAAGTTATCGTAAAAACTAAACATCCCAACACCATTTCTGCTTAAACCCTAGACCCTAGAATATTCTTTTACCAGCTTAATCTTGCTGAACTCGAGCAGAGCTACGTTCCGTAATCCGATCAATCTCCGTCGTCGTCAAATCAGAGACAAATGGCGAAGCGTTTGATCCCGACGCTCAACCGTGTCTTGGTGGAGAAGATTTGTCCACCGTCTAAAACCGTCTCCGGCATTCTCCTACCGGAAAAATCTTCTCAGGTCAACAGATTTATTGAAAAATTCTCATCTCTTTACTCGTTTCTTAGATTACAGAAAACATAATTTGTTGAATTTGATCGAACGCAGTTGAATTCGGGAAAGGTGATAGCTGTTGGCCCTGGAGCAAGAGACAGAGCTGGTAATCTGATTCCGGTTTCGGTTAAGGAAGGAGACAATGTCCTTTTGCCTGAATTTGGCGGTACTGAAGTCAAGCTCGGAGAGAAATAGTATGTTCTTAACCTGTTCGACGTTATTCCTCTGAGAGTGAGTTTTTTTTTTTATCGTTGCTCATTTCACTCTGTGTTTTTCATCTCTTTTGCAGTTTCCTTTTGTATAGGGATGAAGATATCATGGCTACTCTTCACGATTGATTAATGTGTTGAGAGAGATATACAATTATGTTTCTGGAAATTTCTGGATATGATGATTGTTCTCTGCTTTGTTGGATCAATTGTATGATTGTTCTTCCTTTAGATTGTTACATTTCACTGTTGGCTATTACAATTCAATAATATCTCTTATGATTAAGAATGTTTGAGTTTTTTAACAAGTGAAGACAATACTGACTATAATAAGTCTAGAATGTTTCGTAGTGATGTCGGCTGATTAGGAGAAACAGAGAAACCATTGGTTTCACTGTTCTAAGAATAGAGAAGATCCATAACAATTT